>LT934111.1:576066369-576137716 GCA_900231445.1 Triticum turgidum subsp. durum
CTTGTAACGGGTTCATGTACGTACTAGTGTCTTTGTCGTTCTTTCTTCCATCATGCCCCTTCCTAGGAGCAAGCAAGTTGGGAGTGGGGCTTCTTTTTTCATCCTCGCCACTTGATGCATCACCATCACCTTGTGCTACATCTCCAACCAATTTCTTCTTCTGAGGAACTTCATTGTACTCACGACTCTTTCACTTATCCATTCAACAATGGTGCAAAGTGAAATTAGTGAATGTTTTGCCTTTCTATGTGCTTGATTTCCTCGGCCCTTGAACATTTCCCGACCAAATGTTGAGCTACATACCACAAGTGATCATAGTTACGGTCCCAATAAGTGAACATTGCTTGCTCAACACCGATGACCGGATCGAAGACCTTCTTTTTGGATGCTTCGCACAACAAATTTTCTTCTTTAGTGGTGTAGTCAGCACTTCTCCCCTTTGGAGTTGCATCAAGAAGGCCCTCCCCTTCGATGTTAAGAAGGTGATCTTCATCATGACCTTGCGTTTCATATTCTTGAGAGACAAAATCTTGAGATGCAACACAAGTGTAGTGCAAAAAAGTTTGATCAGCCACTTCCGCCATAAAAGGAATCGTGGCAGCAGGGCAGCCTTTTTCTTTGCGCAAGTAGCAGCCGATGGCCGACGGATCTCGCAGTGGTCTCTTCCTGGCGGCGACTCATGGATACAAGGGAGTCTTGGTGGTGACGGTGGCATGCACCGAGGCATCCCCACCGACCGGAACGACAGTTCTTGGTGACGATAATCCTGGGCAGCGCCCGGGCTTCGGCTTGGTGCCATCGCCAGTGTTAGATAGCTGCAGGTCTGGCAGGAGCAACGGTAAGGCCAGCAGTGTCGGTAGTCACGTCGGAGCTGCCTTCCATGGCGAATAGGTGGCCGGTGGACTGTTTTAATGACGTACTGTGATTCAGCGAATGTGAGTATATAACACTAGTAGCAAAAATACCGGCAGGCTGTAAACATTTTTGAACATCAAATAGAGATAAAACATCTGCAGTAGAGCTTAATTTTTTGGCGCAAAGTGTCATAAATGACAATTTTATGGGCACGGCCATATTTTTTTTTTGCCATCTGTTGTAGATGCTCCTAATTCATAACCTACTGTGAATGAACGAATGCAGGAGGTAACGTATATGATGATACTTCCTTTTGTGATTCTAGTTAAAACTTAGTCAAGCTCATGAGGGGATAGTCACGGTTTGATGTATTCATATCTTGATGCTTCCACTGTTCAGCTTTCATGTATTTTCCTTTGGATGGTTAACCGAACAAGCTAAAGCCCAGCTGTGTGTATTGGTTCCCAGCAGGAATCGGTTCTGAACAAATTGCTCCATGCATGTCCATGACAGAGGAAAAGTAGTGCTCCCTTTGTAATCTAATATATGGCCGTTCATAGATCACTAAAATAGTGATCTGATCTGAACGACAGAGGGAGTACATGAGAATGTATTTTAAGCTTACTATTAAGCTTGATGTATGGAGTTAAATCTCCTTGCCGAAGGAAAACGTCAGGACATGCATGCAACTCGATCATAGACATGAGAACATAGGAAGGAACATCATTCACTAAATCACAGTACGTCATTAAAACACTCTCCTTTTCAAGTGAAAATCATACATAGAAAGGCTTATTTCCATGACATGATTTTTAGCAAATTTCAGATCCCAAACGCCACCGGATCTTGAGCGAGGAATGGCTGAGAGGTTCCTTGAGGCACTTGGTAGTATTGCACCGGCTGCTTCTCACGAGTCGTCAGGCTTCCAGTGTGGTGATGTTCGAGAGAGAGCGTGGTCAAACGATACAGGAACTGTCTCCGTTCAGAGAGGGCCAGCTCCCTGGAGACGCACTGCACGAGGCAGAATTTGCTGGGTCCAATGTGGACGAGGGTGGCGCCTTCATGCCTCTCGCCGGGTCCTCGCTGAACAGATTCTCCTCGACAAGCGTCGTCGTGTAGGGGGTGTCTGGGTAGTAGGAGCTGAGCTGACCTAGGGGTGAGTCGGCTTCTTTGGAGAGCCCGATAAAGAGACCGAGGTCCTGGTCGAAGTGGCCACGGCCGGCGAAGGGCAGCGCCCAACCGCCGAGGTGCTTCCATGAAAGCTTCTCGGTGTCGAAGGCAAAGGTGGCCACGGTGGCGTCATCCTTGGTGCTTACGATGAAGGTTAGTAACTTGGGGTGCACGGCGTAGGAGGCGACGTCATAACGCCTGAATGGCGGATCCCGGAGCTCTTTCCACGAGCTCTCCCTAGCCATGCTGCCAGGCTCCCAGATGAGCATCTGGAAGAAGCCGTAGCTCAGACAGAACAGCTTGCCGCCGACGGAGAAATAGATGGGATCGACCAGCAAATCCAGGCTGGCGCAAAAGGTGAGGCTCCGCTCGCAGACGTCGAACATGAGCATGAGCATCGAGTCCCCCGGAGGAGACGATATGTGGCCGTCGGGGTCCCTGGTGTGCACCGCCATGATCTTGGTGCCAAAGGCTATCGGGAAGTAAGACGGCGACCCACGCACTGCCTCCAAGCGCACGACCACCGGAGGCGGTGGCTCCACACAGACTGTGTCTGGGTTTGAGGCAGCAGCGGTATGGCAATGGTGGCTGGGGCCGGGAGGCGGCGGTATTACCTCGCGGATGCTGTACCCTAACGGACAGTCGTCAAAGACAAGGTAAACGTGAGGCGTCCTGGTTCCTCCTTGCACGTCGCCTCGTTGATTACATCTGATTCCTTTGCCTTTCAGTGGCGTTGCCGTTGGCTCTTGATCCCTTGTCGAAGATGCCATTAGAGTTGGCTTAGCACTTGATTCCGTTGGGAGGCTGCGGCGGTAGAGGCCAAGGGTTTGAGGGTTTGGTGGCTTATAAGAGCATCTTCAACTGCCGCCCAAAAAGTGCTCTGTGCGCTAAATTATTCGTTTTTTGGGCGCCGGACAACTTCAATAGAAGCTGCAAAATTGTGTGCGCGTTGAAAATTTTTTGGGCACGCGCTGAAAAACGCTATCGCGCGCACTATATTAGAGGCGCCGACTCACGGGCGCAGCAAACTCTGAGCCGCTGGATTGGGTGCCCTGCTAGCGCGCGTCTGTTGGAGATGCTTCAGTCCCCGTGCATTAAAAATGCTACAGTGACGCGCTAAAATATTTATTGAGCGCGAAATTTGTGTGCGGCTGTTGGAGATGATCTAAAGGGAGAAAACCCTATAAAGTTCCCGCTGACCGGTTCGCAAGGAAAACATGCTTAATTAATTGGCAATTGTTAGGTCGGTCGGGAATATACTGTGGGGCTGCTCAATCGGGTGAAGTGCTCCATCTTGCCATGGATGGGTCCATGGCCATGGCCGGCCACAGCACATAAAAAGGTTCAGACTAGCCTTTAGAACATCTCCAGTAGATGATATGAATTTAAAAATAACAGATTTTACAGGAAATTCGTATTCGCCGCATTCTGCGGCAAGTAGTCTACCTACCGCATATGTTCGATAGTGAACGGGCCGGCCCAGTTAGCGGTTTTTTAGGTGGGATCGGTTTCCGGTTTTGGGAACCTTCTGGATGGTTCCTGGCTGGTTTTGGGAACCTTCCAGAAGGTTCTTGAACCGAACCGGGTTTTCCGTTTTTTTTGTTTTTCTTCTTCTTTTTCGTTTTCAGTAATTTCTATTTCTTTTTTCTTTCCTTTTTCTTTTTATTTTCTTTCTTTGGTTTTTTATTTCCTTTCCTTTTCTTCTCATTTTTAAATAACGTCTCCAAAAAAGTTCTAGTTTTTGAAATTTTTTTCTCAAAATTCAAAAATTCTTCTTGTTACAAAAAAAGTTCAGAACTTTCAAAATTCAGAAAATGTACTGGATTTCAATTTTTGTTCACATATTCCAAAAATGTTGATGCTTCCAAATTTGTTCGGGATTTTTCAAAATTGTTCTTCGTTTCAAAACTTGTTCTCAAGATTCAAAAAATGTTTGTGCTTCGAAATTTGTTCTCCGTTTCTAAATTTGTTCTCAAGATTCAAAAAATGTTCGTGCTTTGAAGATTGTTCATAAATTCTGAAACGTTCTTGTTTTCAAAAATTGTTCTCAAAATTCAAAAATTGTTTTCATTACACAAAAGGTTCAAAAATTTCGAAATTCAGAAAATGTACCGGATTTTAAATTTTTGTTCACGTGTTCAAAACAAATTCACGCTTCCAAATTTGTTCAGGATTTTTCAAAATTGTTCTCCGTTTCAAAGTTTGTTCTCAAAATTCAAAATATCCGTGCTTTAAAAAATGCATTAGCTACAGTGCTTTAAAAACAATTCAAATTTTGAAAAGTGTTTGGTTTTAAAAAATGCATTAGCTACAATGCTCACACAGTATCGTTTTACTTATCTACAGTATGTCTATAGGAGTATATAGTTCTAAAACTCTGCGCCTCCGTATATCTCAGCCAAGTTTGTGTGGTCTGTTGGCAAACGTCACGGGCGCTTCCACTTGAGGTACTGTGTTTGATTCCGTACAGAGGCTCGCACGTTTTAATTTTGGTTTTTTCGATTTTCCGATACAGTGCATTACTGGTCCGGCCCATTTCGGACTCCCTTTGTGCGTTTGCTCAGCACTTTCCCACAGAATGCGACACATAGGAGCTCTCCATTGAGAGTAAGTTTTTATATCAAGAACTACATTATTCCTCCAAAATAAACAAAGGCCCCCACTTCTACCTCTACTATCAACTCCAAACCTACCAACAAAACCTAAACTACCTGCCAAGCCCTCCACACGATACTTCGCAATTTGTGTCTCCACTATACAAAGCACCGCCGGCGCACAAGCCTCCACTAAATCGCGGAGCTCCTTAACACCGTCGCAGGATCGCCAATCCCACGACAGTTCCAACAAAGTGTCCTCATTGGGCCCGGCGGTCCTCCTCGAGGGAGGCCGCCCCTTTGGTTGTATCCATATCCTCACTTCCCCCTGCTCCATCTTGCCTCCTCCTTTTCACTATCGGTACCTTCCCTGGCGTGCTGGAGGCCGCTTGTGGTACGTCCACTCCTCCCTGCTCGAGCATCAGCACCCTCCCCGCCACCCTGCCTGCAATATTTGGCACCGGCTGGCCTTGCACGTTGACTGTACCATCCGCCAATATGAGTCTCTTACATGCATTCAGATTTTTGCCCAAGTCCATGCTCATTGGAAGTTGGCTTTGCTGATCTGTTGCCTCTTCCCTCGCTTCCTCCCTCTGGCCGATCTTCCACCTCTTCCCCGCCCTTCCATACCTCCTCTCCCTCCTGCTACATAAGGCGGCGGCTCGGGGGTCCAGAGCAGCCAGTCACCCCATTCGCATTCCCTAGGATCATGAATTCCATCCCCGCATTCCTCCACGGCGTGCCCCATTAAGCCACAGAAGTAACAAAAGTCCGGGAGCTTGTCATAATACACCGGGTATTTCTTCCTTCCTTTCAAAGTGATTGGCACAAACCTAACAAGTGGCTCAATATCATATCGACTCGGTGGTTAATGAACCGGGCAAGGAAGCTTGGAGGTTATCGGTTTTCTATGGTGCAGCGAACAGGAGCATGAGGTATAAAACGTGGGATACCATGAAAATTTTACGTGGAGAAAATGATCTACCTTGGGTCTGCATGGGAGATTTTAACGAGATTTTGCGACAGGAAGAGCAGATGGGACCTAATGAGAGGGATAGTGCGCAGATAGAAGGATTCAGAGAAGCAGTGGATGTATGTGAACTTGCTGATTTGGGCTACAAAGGCCTAGACTGGACGTTTGAGAAGAGAGTTGCTGGGGGGGGGGAGTACTGTAGGGTTCGACTTGATCGTGCCCTAGCTACGGCCAGTTGGTCGGCTATGTTTCCTTTTGCCACTGTCGAACATATTACAGCGGCTAAATCCGATCACAACCCTATTTTGCTTGTGAATGAGCTGGAAGCGAATAACTTGCGAGTTGCTTTGAAGAAGCCGTTCCGCTACGAATGTATGTGGGAAACTGACAGTACTTTCGGTGCAAAGGTGCAGCAGGTACGGAACCAAACCCAACCAGCAACCACGGTGGCTGAGCTACCGGCGAAGTTGACCTCTGTTGGATCGTCACTGAAGAGCTGGGGTCGGGAGACTTTCGGGTCTGTACGGCAAAAACTGAGAAAGCTACGCCACCAACTTGCGGAGCTGCAAGCGGAACCCCTTAGGGTGGGCCCTAGGGAGGAAGAGAAGAGACTGCAGGACCAGATCGTGGAGTTGTCCTTCCGCGAGGAGATCATGATTCGTCAGCGCTCTCAAATCAATTGGCTCTCTGCAGGAGACCAGAACACGCAATATTTCCAGAGAAAAGCAAGTGGTCGTAGAGCCAAGAACACGATTAGCCAGCTCCAAAAACTGGATGGTAGCGTGGCCTCGGATCCGGGGGAGTTAGCTGAGATGATAAACGACTTCTACAAGAACCTATACACAACTGAGGGCTGCATAGGAATTGAAGAAGTACTGTCACATATACCAGCCAGGGTTGATGCAGGCATGAATGCTAGGCTAAACGCCGAGTACACAAACAAGGAAGTAAAAGAAGCACTCTTTCAAATGTTCCCAACCAAAGCTCCAGGACCCGATGGATTTCCTGCACACTTTTTTCAGAGGAATTGGGAGCTTTGTGGAGAAGAGGTAACTGGCATGATAATCAGGTTGCTCAATGGAGAGGACTCACCGGAGGATATCAATCGTACATTCATCGTTCTCATCCCCAAGATCGCTAGTCCAAAAATTCTAGGACAATTTTGGCCTATAAGCCTTTGCAATGTGATCTACAAGATTGCATCTAAGGTCTTAGCAAACAGGCTGAAGATCATTCTTCCTGATGTAATCTCTGAAGAGCAGTCGGCCTTTGTGCCTGGGCGTCTGATCACGGATAATTTTATAACAGCCTACGAGTGTCTTCACTATATGAAAACAAGGAGAGTCAAAGCGAATAGATATGTAGCACTCAAGTTGGACATGATGAAGGCATATGACAGGCTGGAGTGGTCATATCTTAAAGCAGTCATGTTGAAATTGGGCATCAGTCCACGATTCACTGAAACGGTAATGAGGTGCGTCACTTATGTATCCTTTTCGGTTTTGTTTAACGGAGGAGTTCTACAAGATTTTAACCCCTCGAGGGGAATGAGGTAGGGGGATCCCATATCCCCGTATCTTTTTCTATTGGCGGCAGAAGGCTTATCTTGCTTGTTGAAAGATCAAGGTGTAGGTGTCCGAGGACTTTCTGTTGCAGAAACAGCACCGGCTATTAATCATCTCCTTTTTGCAGACGATAGTCTCTTGTTTTCTGAAGCCAATGATGAAAATGCAGTCCGGGTCCGTGACCTGTTAAGAACTTACTGTGATGCCTCCGGACAGAAAATTAATACGGATAAATCGTCAATCTTTTTCAGTAAGGGTATCCCGGAAACTACCAGAAATGAGATACAGAATATCTTGGATGTCCAGAACGAGTCCCTCTCAGAGAAATATTTGGGCCTACCGACGGACGTAGGCAAGAGCAAGGAAGGCAGTTTCAGATACCTAAAGGATAGGATCTGGAAACATACCCAAGGCTGGATGGAGAAATATGCTTATCTACAGGTGGGAAGGAGGTGTTGATCAAATCTGTTGCACAATCTATTCCGACATATTCGATGTCATGTTTCCAATTACCCCCTGGACTTAGTGAACATATTAACAGTCTTCTTTGAAAGTTTTGGTGGGGCAGCAAACAAGGCCAGAGGAAGCCGGCATGGGTGTCATGGAAGACGATGTGTAAACCAAAAAATATGGGCGGGATAGGTTTCAGAGATATCGAGCTATTTAACCTGGCATTGCTCGCAAGGCAAGTGTGGCGCTTATTGCAGGACACGGAATCACTAAGTGCACGAGTGCTAAGGGCGAGGTACTACCCAAATAGCAACATCCTAGATGCAGCTCTGGGGGCGCATCCGTCCCAGGTGTGGCGATCTTTGGTGGAGGGCAGGGATCTTCTGACCCTAGGATTGATTCAAAGGATTGGTTTGGGTGCATACATGCGCATATGGGAAGATAATTGGCTTCCCCGAGACTACAAGTTGAAACCGATATGCCCCATATCGGCCAATCCTCCTACTTACGTCTCGGAGTTAATTGATGAGACTACTAGAATGTGGAACAAGCAGTTGTTAATGGAGCATTTTATAGGGCCGGATGTTGAGGTTATTATGAATATCCCACTGAGCTCGCGGATACAGCCTGATTTTTGGGCATGGCACTATGACAGGAGGGGGCTGTTCACGGTGAAATCGGCCTACAGAATGATTAATGGCATCAAGTTTCAGCGAGAAGATTGACTTGAGCATCGGCCGGGCCATTCAAACAGAGAAGCTGACGGGAAATCATGGACGCGGCTATGGAAAGTACAAATCCCATCAAAGGTCAAGATTTTTGTATGGCGACTGGCTCATATGTATTTACCAACGGGTTCAGTTCGACATGAACGCAAAATGGTGACGACAGCCGCATGCAGCCTATGTGAAGAAGAGTTTGATTCTTGGCGCCACTCGTTGTTTGATTGTAGGATGGCGAGATGCGTGTGGGCGCTCATAGATGAGGAGATTCTTGAGCATGTGATATCAAACAGAAGTGACGACGCGAGGCTCTGGCTGTTTTGGCTATTTGACTCGATGAGCCAACATGATCTCGCGAGAGTTTTGATCACCATGTTGGCAATATGGTGGGCTCTCCGTAGATCGATACATGATGATGAGTTTCAAAGTCCCATGTCCACAGTGTGCTTTATTAACCGATACTTGCAGGACTTGGAAATTGCTATTACCAGGACACCGATGAGACAGTCACAGGTTGTGGCGCCAAGAGCCCGCGCATGGATCCCACCTTCAGAGAATGCGGCGAAGATCAATGCTGATGGTGCTATTTCCCGCCAAGGCACGACGGGAGCTTCAGCCGTTGTTTGCAGGGACCAGCACGACAATTACCTTGGAGCGTCTGCGGTGGTTTTCGATGGGCTGGTCGATGCTCCATGCCTCGAATCTCAAGCATACAATGAGTAGCGCAAGACCTGCTTTTGACGCATGCGATAATAGCGTCCGACTGCGCGCAAGTGATACAAGACATAAATGGATCGTCGAGCTCTTCTTCTTATGCTTTAGTTTTGAATGAAATTAGAGACAGAGTTTATGATTTTGTTAGTATTACTTTTCGTTTTGAAAACAGGGAGGCAAACTTTGAAGCACATGCCTTGGCAAAGGCAGCTTCGTCTCTCCCTCTAGGGCGCCACTTGTGGCTAGGGAAACCTCCGGACATCATTTGTATTCCTGTTGTGATTGTTGAATAAATCCCTAGTTCACCTCAAAAAAAGGAGCTCTCCATTTTACATCATGGGGAAAACACATAACTCCAACTGATGCCAAAAGTGTAAGTCGGGGGATTGACCGTGTTGTAAAATAGGGCACCAAGTGACACAAATTTGCATTACCTGTGCGCCTCGGGCAAATCCAAAAGGGGCCGCGTGAAGCCCAACCCATGACTGTCACGCCACACTCATGCTGCCGTCATGCCGTCAAAGGGCAAGATGGGATTTAGGGAGGTGCGCCTATGCCCTCCGGCCGCTTCTGTGTCGAGTTTCAGTGCGATGGACGTTGCTACTGGCTAGGAACCTTCGAGTCTGCAAACATTGCCGCGCGTGTGTATGACATTGTGGCGTGGCATTTTGGCCGGCCAATCCATGAGATGAATTTTAAGGAGATCGAATCCTTGGAGTAGGTGGAGTTTGTCGGGGTGAAGGATGTGGGAATACGACCAATCAAGGAGCACGATGAAGTGGCAATGGCGAGGTTCGCATGGGAGAATCTGCAATACGTTCAGTACGAGTTGGAGCTCTTCTGGAAGCATGACCTCGAGAAGAAGAAGCACGTGAAGCAGGAGGGCGAGGCTGGACCCTCGACCGTGATCCCCGTCGAGTCCAACAAGGAGAAGGAATCTTACGACCCCTGTTCCGACATGTTCTGGAACTCGTTCCAGAGCGACCCCGAGTCCGACGAGTAGTTTATGTTTAGGGTGACCAACTAGAATCGACATGAAGTGGTATCAGTATGAAGTAGTCGTTACAATTTTTGTAGTATGAACTATGTTTGTTTGAAATGAACTTGAAATGGTTGCATTTTGTTTGTGTGGATACCCTATTTTAGAGCATCTCCAATAGCAGCCCCATTTTTCCGCATGAAAAATTGGTGGAGTAAAATCTTTTGGGCACGAGAAAGCGTCGTCTCCAACCGCCACCCTAAAATAGGGCAGCCGCGTGTATGTTTTTCATCTGTATTTCATACATATTGCACACATATAATATCAAATGCATCTCAAATGAATTCTAAACAAATTCAAATTGTTGCATAGTTCACCAAATTATGACATAGTTCATCAAATCCAGAAGATAAATTGTTTATGAACCTCAACAACAAACTCTAGCACACAAGTGCAACAAACATAGAGATACACTACTGGAAAATGGCTTACAGGTGAACTCAAATTGATGGCGGGCAGAGTGAGATACCCGCCACAACAAATTCTGAAATGCAGCGGCGGCGGGTACCAAGACGCACCTGTCAGTGTTGATACGCAACAGTGGCGGGTGTGTAACAATGACTGCCACAACTGGACTCCCAAAATTTGCTCGCATGACGAAACCGATCACTGGCGAGCGAAGTTGCGCACCCGCCAGTACAACTGCGGGTTGCAATGGCGGGCACAGAATGCGCCCGCCACAGACATAGTGGGGAGACCCTATCAATTTGTTTATATCTAGAAGTTAGCAGTGGCGGGTAGTAAAGGTGCTCGCAACTGACGCAATGTAGTCACCCGCGAAAAAACTATAAATCAAGAAGTTAGTAGTGGTGGGCAGTTAGTTGTGCCCGCCACACTCTGGCTGTCGGAAATTCAATTAATGCCGCGAGAATAGCAAACCAACTCCAAAAGTAGTAAAAATTTAGCATGAGTCTTCCAATGGCACATATTACTCATGGAAAAATATTCAAGTTCAAAATATTTCTAAAAATTGAGTTTTGTGTGTGAGGTGGTCGTTTCAAAACCCTTACACACTTGGCGGAAGAGTGTCCTATTTGTACACGATATGCATCAGGTTTTGGTCATAACTATCTCAAGATTTTACGACACCTTACAGGTGTTCAATGAAGACGTCATGCAAAGTTTCGAATGTTTCCGACCTCGTTAGCATGGCGAATGTTTGGTTTGCTTTTTTACTTGCTGGAAATTCAGTTAATGCCGCCAAAATAGCCAAACAACTCCAAAAGTTGTAAAATTCTAGCACGAGCCTTCTAATGTCCTATATTACTCATGAAAAAAGTTTCATGTTCAAAATATTTTTAAAAATTTGAGTTTTGTGTGTGAGGTGGCCATTTTGAAACCCTTACACTTCGCAAAAGAGTGTCCTGTTTGTACAGAATGTGCATCAGATTTTGGTCGTAACGATCTCAAAATTTTAGCACATCCTACAAGCGTTCAATGAAGACGCCATGAAAAGTTTCGAACGTAGTGGGTGGCGGGCAGCGGATCTACTGCGGCGGCCGGATCCGAGGGCTTCCAACTGGGCGCGAGAGAAAAACGGTTGTGGGCGAGCGTCTGGACGCAGGTTCGCGAGTTAGCGGTAGGCGCCGAAGTGCCCCAAATTTGCTACACTTAGAGCCTCTTTCCTGGGCTTCCCAAAATAATTCCAAAAATTTAGGACTGGACATTGTTTGAGGCTGTTTTTGGCCCTTCGGTCCGAAAGGATCGATATGGTTGACTAGGAGCGGGGGGGGGGGTGTGAATAGGAAACTAACAACTTTTAGATTTTCTTGACCAAATTAAACTTAGCATCAAAATTGGGATACAAAACAATAAAAGCTTGCACAAGTAAAGGTAAGAGATAACCAAGAGTGGAGCCGGTGGAGAAGAGGATGTGTTACCGGAGTTCCTTCCCTTTGAGAGGAAGTACGTCTCCATTAGAGCGGTGTGGAGGCACAATGCTCCCCAAGAAGCCAGTAGGGCCACCATATTCTCCGCATGCCCTCACACAATGCGAGATGTCGTGATTCCACTATTGGTGCCCCTGAATACAGTGACCGAACCTTTACAGACAAGGTTGGGGCTATCTCCACAACTTAATTGGAGGCTCCCACCGACACCACGAAGCTTCACCACAATGGAATATGGCTCCGACGTGACCTCAACCGTCTAGGGTGCTCAAACACCCAAGAGTAACAAGATCCGCAAGGGATTAGTGGTGGGAATCAAATTTCTCTTGGTGGAAGTGTAGATTGGGGCCTTCTCAACCAATCCCTAGAAAATCAACAAGTTTGATTGGCTAGGGAGGGCGAAAATGGAGGTTTGAGTAACAATGGAGCTTGGGGAGGGAAGAGGTAGTCTTCTTCGGGAAGAAGACCCTCTTTATATAGTGGGGGAAAAGATCCAACCGTTACCCCCTCTCTCAGCCCGCGCGTCGCAGTACTACCACACACTGCCGCGGTACTACCACACAGGGTTGCGGTTCTACCGCTGCAGGATACGGTACTACAGCTTGCGCGGTAGTGGCCAGATGAGGGCCTGTTGCACAGGGCAACAAGCGGTAGCACCGCCGGAGTGGTACTACCGCGTGCCCCTACGGTACTATCGTAAGGCAGGTATCGACTGGCGCTGGAAATGCACAGAAGTAATAAATTACTTCCGTAACTATGTGTGTTGAGGTTGGAACTGTGCAAAAGTCCGGCACGATAGTACCGAACAGACGTCGCCGTACTACCGCATAAGGGTGGATGTAAAAAATTACATCTGCGCCTACTTCCTCATGCATCAGCGTTAGGGCTGGAGGCAGTGGTACTACCGCTCACAAGGAGCGGTACTACCGCTGGCCCCTGTGGTACTACCGCTCCGTTGAACAGTACTACTGGACGCAACAGAGGCTTTAGCACTTGGCTGCCTTCAAATCGCAGAGACATGGATAAACAGACGGTGCTCCATCGAAGCGAAGGAAAGGTGGTGCAAAGGAACAACTGTGTACGTGATGATTCCACCCTAACCTTTCCGAGGCGGACCCCCTCTTAATAGCACGGCTTTCCTACGACTCAAATCCACCAAAAAGAAATGTAGAGAACAGCTGTCTTCTATAGGCTCCGAGGGGCACCGAATCGTCTTGTGCCCAGACATGAGATATATGAAATGCTCAATGCACACGATTAATCCGCAAATGCATTGTCATCAATCACCAAAACCACTTAGGGAGAAATATGCCCTTACATTCTCCCCCTTTTTGGTGGATTGATGACAATACGAGATTTGCACATAGAGTTATATAATGAGCATAAGCAAACCCAAAATCTATAAAATATAGACAGGCTCCCCTTAGATGTGTGCATTCTATAGATATGCTTTGGACTGCAAAACACACACACTAGGATCAACACCCCCCCCCCTATATTTTATAGACAAGACAATCCTTGCAACAAGATAAGTGACACTAAGCATGGAAGCAACGTATAGCAAGTGGGCATAAAGATAAGGGCACAAGACAAAATAAACTCACATGCTACTAATCATACTAGACAATAAAAGGATAAGAGTGATGGCATATGTCTCACACCATATGATAGAATAAGTCTCCTGGTCTCACACGCAAATAACACAAACCAAAGCAACGACAAAGGTTCAACGAAAGCAAGGAGACAAAACAAAGTACTCGCAAACTCTACACTCTCTCCCCCTTTGGCATCGAGACACCAAAAAAGTAGAGAAGACACCTAAGACACAGGTGGTAGCTCCCACTATAGTGATCACCCAACAATCTCCTCCTCTGAAGTAGCAGGAATGGACTCCTCATCCGACTCAACCCACTGATAGCCCTTCTTCTTCATCCAAGCAGCTTCAGGTGTGATGGTCTTCTCAGACCCACTCAAGAAGTTCTCGCCAAGCTTCCTCAAAATCCGCTTGTCGTGCTGGCGACTCTCCTTCTAAGCAACGTGAGTCTGATAGTGCCCCTTGGCCTGCATGCAGAACAGAGTCATCACCCTGTCTCTGAGCTTCGAAGCCCAAGATAGCTCAGCAGAGGGAGGTGCATACTCCTCAGAACTGTCCTCCTCCTCTTTTGCAATCTCATCTTCATCAACATCCATGCGGGCAGCCTCTGCTTCGGCCTGGGTAGTTTTGTTAGCCCACTTGTTCTTAGCTTAATGGGCTCATGGAGAAACCAGTTGGGAGCATGAAACTCCTCACCCGGAAAGAGCTTCTCCCAAGTCGTTTGAATCAAGAGGTGCAAATAGGGTCCATAGATGGGAACCTTACGATGGAACATAGCAGACTGAAGCTCACACCATATGATGTGAGAGACATCAAGTGGTCCAGGTTGTTGAAGACGCGCATCCTCACAAATAAGCATCATGTCCATAAGATATGAATGCACCTTGTCCTTGTCGCCCATGCGAGGAAAAAGAGAGTTGCGAAAGATCCGGTGCATGATGTCGAGAAATGGGTTCAGCACATAAGACTTCTTGCCATTGGGTAAAATCTTCTCAACAAGGTATGGTTGAAGCTTGTTCTTGGAAGCAGACTCTGGGTTGGAATGCAGGCGGATACCAATGGGCACATCTAGCCCCTCATCACCCGTGCAACAGATCCATGAACTCCTTCCACTCAGCAGTCAGCTTCTTTCCATTTGTCATCGAAGTCATGCTCCGCTTCACATCCGAGTGGAAGTAGATAGAAGCAAAAAACTGAGCCACAATCTCCAGGTCATAGTCAAGGTGGGACGAGATGATCTCCTCAATACAAAACTGCTCCACCAAATCCAGAGTCTCACCAAAATATGTCTGGTTCTTCCTCAGATGCTCCATGTCAATCCACTGAATGAGTACGTAGATGTTCTGCTTGGCCTTCATCACATCTAGGAAGACGACATTTTGTTGCTTGGTCCAAAACAAGTCATTGCCCCTTATGAGTTCCCGAGGCTTGATGTAGGGGTTGTGCTTCCTTTGAAGCTGAAACTCTGCTAGAGGCATGTCTTCCAGGCTGACAACTGGCTCCTTGATCTTGGTGGCTGTTGTCTTGAAGTTGCGTTGCAGGGCATTGGACCCCTCATGAGCTTCTTGGTTGCGAAGACGCTTTGAGCTCGTATCACGGATGGGATTCGAGCGCCTAGCAACGGAACCGGAGCCACCACCTATGACACACAATGCAAACACACAAGAAGAGCGAGAACGATTATTGCAAAGACCAAGGCCAATAAACGAAACAAATAGAAATGAGATTGGATGTGACAAAACAAAATAATTTTAAGTCAAGCGGTAGTACTGTAACTGGGCGTGGAAGTAAAATTTTACTACTGCTCGGACCGCGGTAGTACTGCGCCAGGTCGGCGCGGTAGTACCGCGCTCAGGGCGGAAGTAAAATTTTACATCCGCACACCGGGCGATAGTACCGCTCCAAGCGGAGTGGTAGTACCGCGCGGGCGCATATCGCACGAACGGATCTGAGAACATCTGTAAGATAAATTGGTACTACTATTGAACAAAACTAGGTTGTTCTATCACACCAAATAGCATATCTACTGCATAAGCACTCTCCAACCATCTCCTCTTGTAAAGATTTAGCCAAAAATCACAAGACCAACTCATATCCCCCCCCCCAAACCTAAATGCAAAATAAAGAGGCAAAGAGAGAAGGACTATGGGAGATACCGGGGTCCATGGAAAGATGGCGAGGTGGGGAACGATCCCACGGTTGAAATGAGAGGAGAGTGGCCGGAGACGGAGATCCGGCGAGGTCCTCCGGCGCCGTTCTTAGGTAGGAGAGAGGGACGTGAGGGGAAGAGATGAATGGGTATGGGGGAGTTGGAACTCCCCCTGCCCACGCTTAACCCCCACGCGGTCTGGACAGTGCGGTAGTACCGCAGGTCATCACAGTTGTACAACCCGGGTGGTAGTACCGCACTTTGGGTGATAGTACTGCTCTTCCAGCGGCAGTAAAAATTTACTGCCGCGCTGGAGGCGGTAGTACGGTGCCATGGTCGCAGCTGTGCAAACACAGGAGCCACCCACCTCCAGTGGTAGTGCCGTGGCATGGCACGGTAGTACCGCATGGCCAAGAAAGTGTAAGTTTTGGAGAGAGGGAAATAAAAAGGTCTTTGCAATACAAACAAGCTAAGGAAATATGGAAGACATGAAGATAAATCAAAGATCTTCAAGCAAAAGGACACACAAGAGAGAGCACAAGTGAAGCAACTTAACCACGAACAAGGTCCAAACGGTAAGCAAGGAGAAAACGAGGACCAAACATCGAACCAAAACCTCTCATGAAGAGATGGCAGTGGCTGGAGCCACCTATGTTTGAGTCAATTGGTATGGCACCGCGAAGAATTATCCTTGGGCCCATGACCAAAACTCGTCTTTGAAGCACAAGTGCCATCAAAATTAGCGAATGTTAAAGAGTTGAATGATTTATGCATAATGGGGGGAGGAATAGTTCATTGAGAGAACAACGCTCCCCCTGTGTCCATGCCTACACCTAAACAAGACAACATGATGAGTATGGTGGGGTGTGCAAAGGTTCAAGCCACATTTATCAAATCGATGATATTTAGCTCATGCCTTAACTCGTGAAATCTTGCTTCATCCAAAGGCTTAGTGAAAATATCTGCAAGGTTATCATGAGTGTTGACATAGTTAAGATCTATCTCCCTTCATTTAATGTGATCTCGGATGAAGTGACACCGAATCTCAATATGCTCCGTCTTGAAGTGTTGCACCGAGTTGACAGAAATCTAGATGGCACTTCCATTGTCACACCAAAGAGGCACTTTGTCACAAATGACACCGTAATCCTTCAAAGTTTGCCTCATCGATAGAAGTTGAGCACAACAAGTTCAAGCAAATATGCCCTAAAGGCAATAATAAAGTTGTTATTTATATTTCCTTATTCATGATAAATGTTTATTATTCATGCTAGAATTGTATTAACCGGAAACTTAGTACATGTGTGAATACATAGACAAAACAGAATGTCCCTAGTATGCCTCTACTTGACTAACTCGTTGACCAAAGATAGTCATGTTTCCTGACCATAGACATGTGCTGTCATTTGATGAACGGGATCACATCATTAGAGAATGATGGGATGGACAAGACCCATCCGTTAGCTTAGTATAATGATCGTTTAGTTTTATTGCTATTGCTTTCTTCATGACTTATACATGTTCCTCTGACTATGAGATTATGCAACTCCTGAATACTGTAGGAACACCTTGTGTGCTATCAAACATCACACCATAACTGGGTGATTATAAAGATGCTCTACAGGTGTCTCCGAAGGTGTTTGTTGGGTTGGCATAGATCAAGATTAGGATTTGTCACTCCGTGTATCGGAGAGGTATCTCTGGGCCCTCTCGGTAATGCACATCACTATAAGCCTGGAAAGCAGTGTGACTAATGAGTTAGTTGTGGGATGACGCATTACAGAATGAGTAAAGAGACTTGCCGGTAACGAGATTGAACTAGGTGTGAGGATACCGAAGATCGAATCTCGGGCAAGTAACATACCGATGACAAAGGGAACAACGAATGTTGTTGTGCGGTTTGACCGATAAAGAACTTGGTAGAATATCTAGGAGCCAATATGAGCATCTAGGTTCCGCTATTGGTTATTGATCAGAGAGGTGTCTCGGTCATGTCTACATAGTTCTCGAACCTGTAGGGTCCGCACGCTTAATGTTTGATGACGATTTGTATTATGAGTTATGTGATTTGATGACCGAAGTTTGTTCGGAGTCCCAGATGAGATCACAGACAAGACGAGGAGTCTTGAAATGGTCAGGACATAAAGAATGATATATTGGACAATGTTATTCTCACACCGGATGAGTTTCGAGAGGTACCGGGTAACTATAGGAGTGCCGGAGGTTTATCGGAACCCCCCGGGGGAACTAATGGGCCTTCATGGGCCTTGGTGGAGAGAGAGGAGGCCGCAAGGGGCTGGCCGCGCACCCCCTGGCAGTCCGAATTGGACTAGGGGAAGGGGGCGACGCCCCCCTTTCCTACTCCCTCTCCCTCTCCTTCCTCCCCCCTCTCTTCCTTGTAGAGGAATCCTACTAGGACTAGGAAGTCCTAGTAGGACTCCCTCTCTTGGCGCGCCCCCTAGGGACGGCCGGCCTCCCCCTCTCCTCGTTTATATACGGAGGCAGGGGGCACCATAAAAAACAATATTAATTGTGTTAGCCGTCTGCGGTGCCCCTCCACAGTTTAACACCTCGGTCATATCGTCGTAGTGCTTAGGCGAAGCCCTATGGCGGTAACTTCATCATCACCATCGCCACGCCATCATGCCGACGAAACTCTCCCTCGTCCTCAACTGGATCAAGAGCTCGAGGGACATCATCATGCTGAACGTGTGTAGAACACAGAGGTGCCGTACGTTCGGTACTTGGATCGGTTGGATCATGAAGACGTTCGACTACATCAACCGCATTAATAAACGCTTCTGCTTTCGGTGTACGAGGGTACATGGACACATTCTCCCGTCTCATCGCTATGCATCTCCTAGATAGATCTTGCATGACCATAGGAATTTTTTTGAATTACTACGTTACCCAACACAACTACCGGCGACTGAGATGTCCATTTTACATCATGCTTTTATATTGATATTTATTGCATTATGGTCTGTTATTACACATTATATCACAATACTTATGCCTTTTCTCTATTATTCTACAAGCTTTACATGAAGAGGGAGAATGCCGACAGCTGGAATTCTGGACTGGAAAAGGAGCAAATATTAGAGACCTATTCTGCACAACTCCAAAAGTCCTGAAAATTCATGGAGAGTCATTTTGGAATAAATGAAAAATATTGGGTGAAGAAAGCACCAGAGGGGGGCCACCAGCCAGCCACAAGGGTGGAGGGCGCGCCCTACCCCCTGGGCGTGCCCCCCGTCCTTGTGGGCCCCCTAACAGGCCTCCGACGCCCATCTTCTGCTATATGGTGTGTTTTGACCTGGAAAAAATAAGGAGGAAGCTTTCGGGACGAAGCGCCACCATCTCGAGGCGGAACTTGAGCAGAACCAATCTAGGGCTCCAACGGAGCTGTTCTACCGGGGAAACATCCCTTCGGGAGGGGGAAATCATCGCCATCGTCATCACCATCGATCCTCTCATCGAGAGGGGGTCAATCTCCATCAACATATTCACCAGAACCATCTCCCCTCAAACCCTATTTCATCTCTTGTATTCAATCTTGGTCCCAAAACCTCAGATTTGTACATGTGGGTTGCTAGTAGTGTCGATTACTCCTTGTAGTTGATGCTAGTTAGTTTATCTAGTGGAAGATTATATTTTCAGATCCTTAATGATAATTAATACTCCTCTGATCTTGATCATGATTATGCTTTGTGAGTAGTTATGTTTGTTCCTGAGGACATGCGAGAAGTCTTGTTATATGTAATCATGTGAATTTGGTATTCGTTCGATATATTGATGAGATGTATGTTGTCTTTCCTCTAATAGTGTTATGTGAACGTCAACTACATGACACTTCACCATGAATTGGGCCTAGGGGAAGACATTGGGAAGTAATAATTAGATGATGGGTTGCTAGAGTGACAGAAGCTTAAACCCTAGTTTATGTGTTGCTCGTGCTATGGTTAGGTTTACCTTAATTCTTCTTTCATAGTTGCGGATTCTTGCGAGAGGGGTTAATCATAAGTGGGAGGCTTGTCCAAGGAAGGACACCACCCAAGCACCGGTCCACCCACATATCAAATTATCAAAGTAACGAACGTGAATCATATGAGCATGATGAAAACTAGTTTGACAACAATTCCCATGTGTCCTCGGGAGCACTTTGCTTTATATAAGAGTTCATCCAGGCTTGTCCTTTGCTATAAAAAGGATTGGGCCACCTTGCTGGACCTTGTTTACTTTTGTTACTTGTTACCCGTTATGAATTGTCTTATCACACAACTATCTGTTACCGATAATTTTAGTGCTTGCAGAGAACACCTTGCTGAAAACCGCTTGTCATTTCCTTCTGCTCCTCATTGGGTTCGACACTCTTACTTATCGAAGGGACTACGATAGATCCCCTATACTTGTGGGTCATCAGTAGACACATACTCGGCTTCAGTGGGAGGAGAGAGACGCACAACTTTGCTTCTTAGAAGACCAACTCACCAAAGAGCAACCAAGAAATTGGCACCCACCGGAAGTTGACTTCCTATCCACTTTGTCTCCCGCCCAATCCAAATCCAAAAAACCCACGAGATTGAAGTTTGCTCCTCTAGGGTACCATAAGCCGAAGTTTGGGGTATGAACCAAATATCGAAAGATTCGCTTGACCGCCACATAGTTACTTTCCTTAGGTGAGGCTTGAAACCATGCACAAATTCCCACACTCAACACGATATCTGATCTAGATGCACAAAGGTAAAAAAGGAGCAAATCATAGAATGATATACCTTTTGATCCACCGCTTTACCATTGGGATCAATGTAAAGTTGGCATTTGGTAGGCACTGGTGTAGAAGCTAGCTTGACATCACTCAGCTTGAATCTCTTGAGCATATCTTGAGTGTATTTGGCTTGGTTGATGAAGATTCCTTCTCTTCTTTGTTTGACTTCGAACCCGAGAAAGAACTTCAACTCTCCCATCATGGACATCTCAAAATCCACGGTCATGAGTGCAGCAAACTCCTCATTGAAAGCTTTGTTAGGAGAACCAAAGATAATATCAACAACATATAGTTGGCATACAAACAACTCCCCTTTGACCTTATTAGTAAAAAGAGTGGGGTCGATTTTCCCAATCTCAAACCCACGATCTTGCAACAACTCGGTAATGTGGTCATACCACGCACGTGGGGCTTGTTTAAGGCCATATAGCGCCTTATCGAGTTGGTACCCATGATTGGGGAACTTGGGATCCTCAAACCCCGGGGGTTGTTTGACATACACTAACTCATTAAGAGGACCATTAAGAAAAGAACTCTTCACATCCATTTGTTGCAACTTGAACTTATGATGAGAAGAGTAAGCAAGCAACAAACGAATAGATTCAAGGCGTGCAATGGGAGCAAAGGTTTCACCGTAGTCGATACCCTCGACTTGGGAGTAGCCTTGTGCCACCAAACGAGCCTTGTTGCGAATGATAATCATGTGAGCATCTTGCTTGTTCTTGAAGATCCATTTGGTTCCAATGATATGATGGTTCTCCTTTGGCCTTGGCACCAATCTCCACACCTTGTTGCACTTGAAGTTGGTTGAGTTCTTCATGCATGGCATTAAGCTAACACGGATCCTCGAGCGCCTCATAGACCTTTTGGGGTTCAACACAAGAAACAAACACATGATGTTCACAATAGTTTGCTAATTATCTACGAGTTCTTAGCCTCCTTCTTAAGCTTCCAAGCACATTCTTCATGAGATGCTCTTTGGTAGAAAGTTGGAAGCAATCTTGGCGGCACGGTGCTCCAATTGCTCCTCAAGAGAGAGTTGAGGAGCGGTAACTTGATCATCATGAGCGTCGTCTTGAGCTTGCTCTTGATCTTGAGCTTGATCTTGATCTTGAACTTGCTCGGTAGCAAGAACTTGACCTTGGGCATCAATTGGTGGATCACCACCATCTTGAGGTTGATCTTGCCCTTGATCTTGTTCACTTGGTTGAGGGCCTTCACTTTGTTCTTCGGAAGCATGTGGGTCTTGGTTGGTCATGGTTCCACTTGAGTGGAACATTGTCCTTCTCCTTCGGCTACAAGGGGTTCCTCAATGGGTAGGATATGGCCACACCCATTATTTTCATGGCTTGGGGAGGAATTTCATCACCTACATCACAAGTACCACTTTGCTCCACTTGGGAGCCGTTATTCTCATCAAACTCCATGTTACACGTCTCCTCAATGAGTCATGTGGAGTTGTTGAGAACACGGTAAGCATGAGACTTTGTAGCATAACCAACAAATATGCCCCCATGAGCTCTAGCCTCAAATTTAGACAAATGAACACCTTTCTTGAGAATGAAACACTTACAACCAAACACCCGGAAGTACTTGAGGTTGGGCTTGTTGCCGGTAAGTATCTCATATGGAGTCTTGTTCAAGCCTTTGTGGAGACAGAGCCGATTGGATGCATGACAAGCTGTGTTGATGGCTTCGGCCCAAAAGTTGTACGGAGACTTGAACTCCGCCATCATGGTCCTTGCCGCGTCCATAAATGTCCGGTTCTTCCTCTCTGCTACACCATTTTGTTGAGGGGGTGTAAGGTGTGGAATATTGATGCTTGATCCCCTCATCACTAAGAAACTCATCCAAGGTGTAGTTCTTGAACTCGGTGCCGTTTTCACTTCTTATCATCAAAATCTTTGCATTGTGTTGACGTTGAGCTTAATTTGCAAAGTCGATGACTGTTTGTTGGGTCTCACTCTTCCACTTGAAGAAATACAACCAATTGTATCTTGAATAATCATCCACAATCACCAAGCAATACTTTATCCCCCGAAGACTATCAAAGGATGGAGGCCCAAAGAGATCCATGTGAAGGAGCTCCAAAGGCCTCATGGAGTAGATGATAGTCGTGGGAGGGCAAGCCTCTCATGTAGCTTTCCTTCGATACAACCACTACAAGCACGATATTTGGCAAAACTAACATTTGTTAGTCCACGGACATGGCCCCCTTGAGAACTTTGCAAAGATCTCATATTGACGTGGGCTAAACGGCGATGCCAAAGCCATCCCACGTCAACTTTAGCCATTAGGAATGTCCCGGTCTTAGTGGGTCGCTCCGAAAAGCTAATCACACAAAGACTGTTCTCGACATGCCCAACAAAGGCTACTTTAAGAGTCTTGCTCCACAAGAGGGCCACGAAATCAATATCAAAGAAAGTGGCAAAGCCCATGAGTGCAAGTTGATGAACGGAAAGTAAGTTGTATGCAAGGGACTCAACAAGCATGACTTTCTCGATCGTGATACGATGAGAAATGACAGCTTTCCGAAGACCCAATACCTTAGAAGATGAGGCATCACCCCATTCGACATTGGTTGGCATAGATGAAACCTTGTGCACGTCCATCACCAAGTCCTTGCTTCCGGTCATGTGTTTGTGGCTCCACTATCGAGCAACCATGATCCCCCACTGGAAGCAAACAACTACAAGAGATCAATGCCTGGTTTTAGGTACCCATTAATGGGTCCTTTAGTGTTAGCAACAAGGGTCTTAATAACCCAAATAAACCGTTCAATGTACTCATAAGAAGAACCAACAAATTTGGCATAAACATTCCCTTCACTAGCACGACATAACACATAAGAAGGGTTAAACTCGCCGGCTTTGTTGGAAGGATTGGCATTTCCCTTCTAGACACCACCACCCTTCGCATTGTTCTTATTCTCCTTAGGAGTACCCTCTCCCTCCTTCACAAACGTTTGCTTGAGAGGAGGAGGTTGTTTGGTCTTGTCATTCTTATTCTTCTTCTTCTTGGACTTGGGTGCAAACCCAATCCCTTCCTTTCCCACAACTTCCTTTTGATTGCTCAAAAGGTCGTTGAGGTTCTTCTCACCCTGTATGCAAGAAACAAGGCCTTTCTCAAGTTGCTAATTCAACTTGGCATTCTCCCCCACAAGATGCACATGCCCACAACACAGGTTAGTAGCATTTGCATTATCAATTAAAACCATATGAGGAAATGTGGCTTTATACTTAGTTAGCTTCACTTGGAGTTGATCATGAGACTCTTTGAGGCTAGCATGAACACTCTTCAAGGCCTTGTGAGCCTTGTCAAGTAGATCAAACTCCTCCTTGAGTCTAGCATGGTCAACCCCAAGTTTGGCCTTCTTGGAATTGAGCACACGAGAGACAACAAGAGCATGATCAAGATCTTTCTTTAATTTAGCATGATCATCATTGTGTGACTCCTCAAGAGCCAAACGATGACCACGCTCTTCCTCAAGCGCATTAGAGAGATCCAATATCTCATTGGTATAGTCACGACTATGCCCTTCTATCTTAGAGATGGTCTCTTCGTGAGCCTCGATCATGTCATTGGCTTCACCAAGTTATTCCAAGAGAGCAACGAAGTGATTCTTGGTTTTACCTTTGAGCTTACTCATGAAAGACTCAAATTCATTCTCCTCCTCCTTCGCCCCCTCACTTTCATCAATGCAATCCGTCAAGGAAGGATTTGTAGTGATGGTAGACTTGATGTTGGGGGTTACCTTGTTGGTGGCTTTAGCCATGAGGCACTTGGCGGTGATGTTCCCGTTGGGTGAATCGAAGAGGGACACCTATGAAGTTGTTGCAATGTCAACGGAGGCCATGGCAACTGTCTCACCATATTCATCATCATCATCCTCCTCATTGTACTCTTCTTGTGCCACCAACCCCTTGGGAGGAGTCTTCTTGGTGAAGTTATTCTTGTTGGGGAAAGACTTGGCCTTGTCTTTTCGGATAAGCTTGCCACCATTGTCTTCCCTCTTCTCGTAAGGGCAATCCACAACAAAGTGACTCACATTGCCACAATTATAGCACGTTCTCACACGTTGCTTGGCCTTGGCGCCACTTGAGTTGTTCTTGTTGAAGTTGGGCCTTGTATTCTTCTCGTTGCCCCAAAATTGCCGTGAAGCAAGAGCCATGTGCTCATGATAGGCATATTTGGTGTCTTTTGGGGCAATTCTCCTCTTCTTCCTCTTCTTCCACACTAGCCTTGGCCTTCAAAGCAATGTTGGGCTTCTTTGATCGTTGAGCACGCAACACTGCATTGTCGGCGGGTCCAAGATCCTCATTGCAACAAACTCATCCAACACTTCACTTGAGGACAAGGCATGGAAGTCCGGTCTTTGACGGATGACGGAGGACATGGCCTTATGTTAAGGTATCATTGCCTTGAGCAACTTGCACTTGATCCAATTGTCATCTGTATCCTTGCTCCAATGATCTCGGAGTGAGACCGCGAGGGTAGTTAATCTACGATAAAGCTCCCGAGGTTCTTCATCTTCAATCATGGAAACTCATCGGCTTCATCTTGCACCACTTCAAAGTTTTAGCGTTGAATGCTTGCGGTTCCCTTGTACAAGGAAACAACATGCTCCCATGCTTCCTTGGCCACGGTGAAAGGCCAGAGATGCGCAATATCTTCGGGAGGAATGGCTTCTTTGAGAATGAAGAGAGCGGACTCGTTGAATTGATGATCCGTGGCTTCTCTAGGAGTAAAGTTGCTTGGATCGTGCGGGTAGAAACCTTTCCCAATAATTCTCCAAAGATTAGTATAACTATGATTTAAATGACGTTTAAAGCGATACACCCAAGCGGCAAAATCCTCATTTTTCAGAAGCTTAGGAGGAGGACCAACATGATTCATATGCGTGGAGGGAACCGTTCTTCCATAGGTATGAGGAGTTTCAACATGGGCAAAGATGCCACTCCCACTCCTACCACTAGGCAAAGGAACTTGATCACTACTAGCTTCTCCCTTTTTGGAGTTAGCATGCGCCACCTTGTTAGCGGGATCAACCACTTCCAACAGTCTCGTGGATAATTTAAGGCCTTCAAGAAACTCCTTAAACATGCCTTTAACCTCGATCGTCATGGAGGTTTTCAATGTGTCCATAGCCACATTGAACTCCTCACAAGAGATCGAGGTCCCCCATCGGCCGTAGACAAGGCCGGATTCACACCTGAGTGATCCTCGCCCTAGTCTCCGGTGCCAACTATACTCTTTGGACGGTAAAATCCTTAATAAAGAGACAATGCTCTGATACCAATTGAAAGGATCGATATGGTTGACTAGAGAGGGGGGGGTGAATAGACAACTAACAATTTTTAGCTTTTCTTGACAAAATTAAACTTAGCATCAAAATAGGTTGTGTAGATGTGCAACTAGGTGAGCAACCTATATGATGCAACAACAACAAGCACACAAGCAAGCAAGGGATACAACACAATAAAAGCTTGCACAATTAAAGGTAAGAGATAACCAAGAGTGGAGCCAGTGGAGACGAGGGTGTGTTACTGGAGTTCCTTCCCTTTGAGAGGAAGTACGTCTTTGTTAGAGCGGTGTGGAGGCACAATGCTCCCCAAGAAGCCACTAGGGCCACCGTATTCTCCTCACGCCCTCACACAATGCGAGATGCCGTGATTCCACTATTGGTTCCCTTGAAGGCGGCGACCGAACCTTTACAAACAAGGTTGGGGTTATCTCGACAACTTAATTGGAGGCTCCCAACAACACCGCGAAGCTTCACTGCAATGGAATATAGCTTCGAGGTGACCTCAACCATCTAGGGTGCTCAAACACACAAGAGTAACAAGATCCGCAAGGGATTAGTGGGGGAATCAAATTTCTCTTGGTAGAAGTTGATAACCCACAAGTATAGGGGATCGCAACAGTTTTCGACGGTAGAGTATTCAACCCAAATTTATTGATTCGACACAAGGGGAGCCAAAGAATATTCTCAAGTATTAGCAGCTGAGTTGTCAATTCAACCACACCTGGAAACTTAATATCTGCAGCAAAGTGTTTAGTAGCAAAGTAATATGATAGTGGTGATAACAGTAGCAAAAGGTAACAGTAGTAAAAGTAATATTTTTGGTATTTTGTAGTGATGTTAGCAATAGCAACGGGAAAGTAAAGAAGCGAAGAACAATATATGGAAAGCTCGTAGGCAATGGATCGGTGATGGAGAATTATGCCGGATGTGGTTCATCATGTAACAGTCATAACCTAGGGTGACACAGAACTAGCTCCAGTTCATTGATATAATGTAGGCATGTATTCCGAACATAGTCATACGTGCTTATGGAAAAGAACTTGCATGACATCTTTTGTCCTACCCTCCCGTGGCAGCGGGGTCCTTACGGAAACTAAGGGATATTAAGGTCTCCTTTTAATAGAGAACCGGAACAAAGCATTAACACATAGTGAATACATGAACTCCTCAAACTACGGTCATCACCGGTAAGTATCCCGATTATTGTCACTTCGGGGTTAACGGATCATAACACATAATAGGTGACTATAGACTTCCGAGATAGGATCAAGAACACTCATATATTGATGAAAACATAATAGGTTCAGATCTGAAATCATGGCACTCGGGCCCTAGTGACAAGCATTAAGCATAGCAAAGTCATAGCAACATCAATCTCATAACATAGTGGACACTAGGGATCAAACCCTAACAAAACTAACTCGATTACATGATAGATCCCATCCAACCCATCACCGTCTAGCAAGCCTACGATGGAATTACTCACGCACGGCGGTGAGCATCATGAAATTGGTGATGGAGGATGGTTGATGATGACGATGGCGACGGATTGCCCTCTCTGGAGCCCCGAACGGACTCCAGATCAGCCCTCCCGAGAGGTTTTAGGGCTTGGCGGCGGCTCCGTATCGTAAAACACGATGATTTCTTCTCCTCGATTTTTTTCTACCCGAAACTCAATATATGGAGGTGGAGTTGGACTCGAAGAGGCAACAGGGGCCCACGAGGTAGGGGGGCGCGCCCCCACCCTCATGGCAAGGTGGTGGCCCCCTGGCCTTCATCTTTGGCAGGTATTTTTATTATTTTCTGAAAAGTGTCTCCGTGAAGTTTCAGGTCATCCCGAGAACGTTTGCTCCTGCACATAAATAACACCATGGTAATTCTGCTAAAAACAACGTCAGTCCGGGTTAGGTCCATTCAAATCATGCAAGTTAGAGTCCAAAACAAGGGCAAAAGTGTTTGGAAAAGTAGATACATTGGAGACGTATCAACTCCCCCAAGCTTAAACCTTTTCTTGTCCTCAAGCAATTCAGTTGACAAACTGAAAGTGATAAAGAAAAACTTTTACAAACTCTGTTTGCTCTTGTTGTTGTAAATATGTAAAGCCAGCATTCAAGTTTTCAACAAAGATTATAACTAACCGGATTCACAATAACGCATAGGTCTCAAATTTACTCATATCAATAGCATAATCAACTAGCGAGCCATAATAATAAAACTCGGATGATAACACTTCCTCAAAACAATCATAATATGATATAACATGATGGTATCTCGCTAGCCCTTTCTGAGACCGCAAAACATAAATGCAGAGCACCTTTAAAGACCAAGGACTCACTAGACATTGTAATTCATGGTAAAAGAGATCCAGTCAAGTCATACTGAATGTAAACTGATAGTAATGAATGCAAATGACAGCTGTGCTCTCCAACTGGTGCTTTTTAATAAGAGGATGATGACTCAGCATAAAAGTAAATAGATAGGCCCTTCGCAGAGGGAAGCAGGGATTTGTAGAGGTGCCAGAGCTCGGTTTTGAAATAGAGGTGAATAATATTTTGTGCGGTATACTTTCATTGTCAACATAACAACCAGGAGATGGCGATATCTTCCATGCTACACAAATTATAGGTGGTTCCCAAACAGAATGGTAAAGTTTATACTCCCCCTTCCACCACAAGCATCAATCCTTGGCTTGCTCGAAACAACGAGTGCCTCCAACTAACAAGAGTCCCAGGGGGAGTTTTGTTTGCAATTATTTTGATTTAGTTTGCATAAAGCATGGGACTGGGCATCCCGGTGACCAGCCATTTATCTCGTGAGTGAGTAGCGGAGTCCACTCCTCTTGAGAATAACCCGCCTAACATGGAAGATACAGACATACTGAGGGAGTCCTGGATTAGGGGGTATCCGGACAGCCGGATTATATCCTTTGGCCGGACTGTTGGACTATGAAGATACAAGATTGAAGACTTCGTCCCGTGTCCGGATGGGACTCTCCTTGGCATGGAAGGCAAGCTTGGCAATATGGATATGTAGATCTCCTTCCTTGTAACCGACTCTGCGTAACCCTAGCCCCCTCCGGTGTCTATATAAACCGGAGGGTTTAGTCCGTAGGACCAACAACAATCATACCATAGGCTAGCTTCTAGGGTTTAGCCTCTTCGATCTCATGGTAGATCAACTCTTGTACTACTCATATTATCAAGAACAATCAAGCAGGACGTAGGGTATTACCTCCATCAAGAGGGCCCGAACCTGGGTAAACATTGTGTCCCCTGCCTCCTGTTACCATCCGCCTAGATGCACAGTTCGGGACCCCCTACCCGAGATCCGCTAGTTTTGACACCGACATTGGTGCTTTCATTGAGAGTTCCTCTGTGTCGTCATCGTTAGGCTGGATGGCTCCTTCGATCATCGATAGTGATGCAGTCCAGGGTGAGGCTTTTCTCCCCGGATAGATCTTTGTATTCGGCGGCTTCGCACTATGGGCCAACTCGCTTGGCCATCTGGAGCAGATCGATAGTTACACCCCTGGCACCAGGTCAGGTTTGGAAGCTTAAACTACACACCCGACATCCGCGGAGACTTGATCTTCGATGGATTCGAGCCCCTGCCGAGTGCGCCGCACGGTCACGATGAGCATGATTTAGGTCTACCATCGGACAATGTTCAGGAGACCGCACCGGCAACCGCTCCGACCCTCAATTTAGAGCCAATTGCGCCACCCATGGACGGGTGGATAGGCCCCTCCATGGAGGCCGCATTCTCAGCGGTGATTGAGCCAAGTATCGACCTTACCCTTCACGAGAGCCATGACGCCAAACTGCCGGATTCTTCCCCGGCCATGGACTCCGAACTACCTGCGCCCGTGCCTATCGAATCCCACTGGGCGCCGATCATGGAGTTCACCTCCACGGTTATCTTTCAGCACTCGCCCTTCGGCGACATACTGAACTCATTAAGGTCTCTCTCCTTGTCAGGAGAGTCCTGGCCGAACTATGTCCAGCAGGATTGGGATGCGGATGACGAAGAAATTCGCCGCCCACCCACCACCCACTTTGTAGCCACTGTCGACGATTTGACCGACATGCTCGACTTCGACTCCGAAGACATCGACGGTATGGACGACAATGCAGGAGACGAACAAGAATCACTGCCCACAGGGCACTGGACAACCACCTCATCATATGATATATATATATATATATATATATATATATATATAGGGGGGACACACCCAAAGAAGGCAATGGCGACGGGACAGCGGAGGATGACCCCTCCAAGAAGCAACCCAAGTGCCGACATCAGCGGCGCCGCTCTAAGTCTCGCCAAGGCAAAATCGGTGATACCGGCACAGGAGATAATAGCACTCATGATAGTGCCGAAGATGACAACAATCCCCTCTAGCAAGATTTAGAGCAGGAGGATGGAGACAGCCCTCCCGAGAGAGCAGTAGATGGAGAGGCGGAGGATGATAATTACATGCCTCCCTCCGAAGACGAGGCAAGCCTCGACGATGATGAATTTGTCGTGCCTGAGGATCCCATCGAGCAAGAGTGCTTCAAGCACCGGCTTAGAGCCACGGCAAATAGCCTTAAGAAAAAGCAACAACAGCTTCAAGCTGATCAAGATTTGCTAGCTGACAGATGGTCTGAAGTCCTTGCGGCCGAGGAATACGAACTCAAACGCCCCTCCAAGAGTTACCCAAAGCGCAGGTTGCTACCCCAACTGGAGGAGGAAGCATTAAAACCTACATCTCCAGCATATGATGCGGCTGATTGGCCACCTTGTGGCCGCGACAGAGAGGCGTTTCAGCCAAAAGCTTAGCCCACACCCCGACGCCACTCAAATAAAAATGTCAAGGCACAGGGAAACACGCTAGACCTGCAAGACGTATTGGAGGACAAAGCAAAATACGCAAGATCGATCTACGGATCACGAGGGCGTGCCACTACGCGAGACGATAACCGTCATGCCGGATACAGTAAAAGTAAATCCGACCAGGCCGAATACAGCGGACAAGACTCATTTGAGCTGCGTCGCGATATAGCCCAGTACAGAGGCGCCACACACCCCCTATGCTTCACAGACAAAGTAATGGATCACCAAATCCCAGAGGGTTTCAAACCCGTAAATATCAAATCATACGACGGTACAACAGATCCTGCGGTATGGATCGAGGACTTCCTCCTGCACATCCACATGGCCCACGGTGACGATCTACACGCCATCAAATACCTCCCACTCAAACTCAAAGGACCAGCTCGACATTGGCTCAACAACCTGCCAACAGAATCCATTGGCTGTTGGGAAGATCTGGAAGCCGCATTCCTTAACAACTTCCAGGGCACTTATGTGCCACCACCAGATGCCGATGACTTGAGCCACGTAATTCATCAGCCAGAGGAATCGGCCAGGCAATTCTGGACACGGTTCCTGACAAAGAAAAATCAAATCGTCGACTGTCCGGATGCAGAGGCCCTAGCAGCTTTTAAGCACAACATCCGCGACGAGTGGCTCGCCCGGCACCTTGGCCAGGAAAAGCCGAAATATATGGCAGCCCTCACGACACTCATGACCTGCTTTTGCGCTGGAGAGGACAGCTAGCTGGCTCGCAGCAATAACATATCAAAGAACCATGGTACTTCGGATACCAAGGATAGTAATGGCAGGTCACGTCGCAACAAACACAAGCGCCACATCAACAGTGACAATACCGAGGATACGGCAGTCAATGCCGGATTCAGAGGCTCTAAACCCGATCAGGGGAAAAATCCATTCAAAAGAAGCACTCCGGGCCCATCCAGTTTGGACCGTATACTCGATCGCTCGTGTCAAATACACGGCACCCCTGACAAGCCAACCAACCACACCAATAGTGAATGTTGGGTGTTCAAGAAGGCCGGCAAGTTAAATGCCGAAAACAAAGATAAGGGGTTACATAGCGATGACATGGAGGAGCCCCGGCCGCCGAACACCAGAGGACAGAAGAGGTTCCCCCCACAAGTGCGGACGGTGAACATGATATACGCAACACACATCCCCAAGTGGGAGCGGAAGCGTGCGCTAAGGGACGTATATGCGTTGGAGCCAATCGCCCCAAAGTTCAACCCATGGTCCTCCTGTCCGATCACCTTCGATCGCAGGGATCATCGCACCAGTATCCGTCATGGTGGATTCGCCGCACTGCTCCTAGACCCAATCATCGACGGATTTCACCTCACTCGAGTCCTTATGGACGGCGGCAGCAGCCTGAACCTGCTTTATCACGACACAATGCGCAAACTGGGTATAGACCCCTCAAGGGTCAAACCCACAAAAATGACATTCAAAGGCGTCATACCAGGTGTAGAGGCCCATTGCACAGGCTCAGTCACACTGGAAGTGGTCTTCGGATCCCCGAATAACTTCCGAAGCGAGTAGTTAATCTTCGATATAGTCCCGTTCCGCAGTGGCTATCATGCACTGCTCGGGCGAACCGCATTTGCGAGATTCAATGCGGTACCGCATTATGCATATCTCAAGCTCAAGATGCCAGGACCTCGGGGGCTCATCATAGTCAATGGAAACATAGATCGCTCTCTCCGCACGGAGGAGCACACTGCGGCCCTCGCAGCAGAAGCACAAAGCAGCCTCTTCAGGAAATCCACCAGTTCGGTGATTAAACACCCGGACACCGTCAAGCGCGCCCGGAGTAATTTGCAACAAAACTGCCTGGCACGTTCCGAGCTCGCATAGCAATGCGGCCCCCACCCCAGTCCCAGTCAAACAGCGAAATCCGTGCCATGCGTACATAATTACGCATTGAAAATACCATGGGCATAGGTGGGGGGGGGCACGACTACGGCATGCCCCAAAATGCGGCTCAACCGCACTAGGGGCTTCCCGCTTTGTTATTTTTCTCTCTTTCAGGACTTTACTCTCTGGAAACCCCGCCTGGCAGTACGATTGCCACACACACGATACAACAACCAAGGAGGCAGAAAGCTACGTCGCACCATGGAATTCCCAGGTGGTCTCTGGTAACGAGTGAAATACCTGCTTTAAATACCATTCCTCAGCTTGCCCTTGGAGGGGACATGTCAAATAGTCCTACTTTTTGCTTATCACACTACTTGTATCATTCTGCTTCGACGCACCTTTTTGAATAAACAATGCATAACACTAGACTATTACCCCATTCTCTATTCTTATATATATATATATATATATGTTCATTCATGACATTCAGCACCCGTACACTCTGGTACGGCCAATACGCCAGGGGCTTAAGCGTACCCCATAATACGGCATGAGAAGCCCGAACACTTTCGACAGTGCGGCACCCCGAACTTATAGCATTATATGCATCAGCTCCGAATCATGTCTTGGGTCAATAGTTGGGTTTGCCCGGCTCCCATGTTTTGGTACCTTACGTTCCGCTATATCGGCTAAGGTAGCACTGGGAGAACTACTGCGATTGTGCCCCGGTTCATCTGGGAAAGCACCTCAGTAGAGAAAGCTAAAACTGACTGTCATGATAAGGTGAGAGCTGGTCGCTGTTCGAGAGGTCTCGAGTCCCTAAAGACTTATGCCGCTTAGGGCGAGGAGTCGGCTTTGTCCGGCTTAGGCATGTATAGCGCCCCGAATTCAGCCTTCTGAATACTAGGGGCTTCGCCAAAACTTAAAATTGTAGACTACTATGGCTAAGTGAGAGTGATAAAGCATTATAGTCCGATTGCCTTGTTCGCTGTGCTGAACACCTCCCTCGAAGGACCCAACAATGGGAAAAGAGTGCTCAGATTTATCACGAACACCCCAGCACTCGTGGCATGGGGGCAAAAGCCGACGACTGGCCATCTCTCAGATTTGATAAACAGCCGCACAGAAGGTAATATTTTAAATTCAAACAAGCATTGCATAGCGCACATGAACAAGTTTTCATAATACAGGATCACACGAGAAAGTTCATTCAAAAATTACATCATTCGCACACTCGTCCGCCACAAGACGGGCACCCTTCAGGACACCCTCATAATACATTTCAGGGTGGCGATGCTCCTTGCCCTGGGGCGGCCCCTCCTTCACCAGCTTCTCGGCGTCCATCTTGGCCCAGTGCACCTTCGCACGGGCAAAAGCCTAGCGTGCACCTTTGATGCAGACGGACTGCTTTATGACTTCCAGCCATGGGCAGGCATCTACAAGCCGCCTCACCAGGCCGAAGTAGCTGTTGGGAAGGGAGTCGCCAAGCCACATCCGGACTATAAGGCCCCTCATGGCCTGTCCGACCGCCTTGTGTAGCTCGACCAGTTGCTTCAGCTGGTCGCTCACAGGCATCGGGGGTTCAGTCCCAGTATACTGAGGCCAGAACAACTTCTCCGCCGTGCTTCCCTCCTCGGCCCGGTAGTACTTTGTGGCATCCGACACGCTGCGGGGCAAATCTGCGAATGCTCCCGGAGAGCTCCGGACTTGGGTAAGTAACAAGTAATTTACTTTCACATGCTTGCTTTGCATAATGAATGCCTTACCCGCCGCTATCTTCCTCATCGCCTCAATTTCCTGGAGGGCGTTTTGGGCTTCAGCCTTGGCATGCTTTGTGCTCTCGAGGGCCGCGGCAAGCTCAGATTCTCACGTCTTCGAGTCAAGCTCCAAGGTCTCATGCTTCTTTACGAGAGCCTGGAGCTCTTGCTGCACCTCGCCCACCCGTGCCTCTTGTTTCTCCCGCTCGGTGCGCTCCTTGGCCACTTTGTTTTCGGCCAAGGACAGCGCTTGCTTCAGTGTCGCCACTTCGGTCATGGCCCCTGGCACATCCATGATGATCCTATCATTTTGCAGCGACATCTTTTTTTATACATATAAACAAGGTATTACTTACCTTTGTTCTCCTCGAGCTGCCTCTTGGCAAGGCCGAGCTCTTTCTCGGACCGCCCGAGGTTCTGCTTCAGTGCGGCGACCTCCGCAGTCAGTGCGGCAGAGGTCAGCAGCGAAGCCTGCATACGCATATAGACATACTTATATTAGACTCCTGCAGATATTATTTGATCCTCTATTCAGCTTTTCTTTGTGAACACCAAACAGAGCATCAGGGGCTACTGTCTATGCGGTAATATTATCCTATATTTTAAATACTTGCCTCAAAGCCTGTTAGAAGGCTGGCATAGGCTTCCGTCGGTCCGCTCTTGGCGGACTGAACCTTCTTGATCACCACACTCATAATAGTGCGGTTCTCTTTGTCGATGAAAGCGCCACGAAGCGCTCCCAGCAAGTTATCCGGTGCCTCTGGATGGATAGAGGACACTGGCACGGGCGGCTTGCCCCTCTTGGAAGGGGGCCGCCTACCGGAGTCCAGAACCATTGGAGGTTCCGACGCGGTGTTCGGCTGAGGGCCGAACTTGGAGCCCTTGGGAGCCTTGCTCCCTTTGCGCCTGGAGTCCGGAAGGTCACCTTGAGGCGCCTCCAGGGCTAACTCCCCTCGACTCGGTGCCCCTTGAGACAATACCTCGACATTGTCCGTAGGGCGAGGAGAGGAGGCGGTTGGAAGTGACTCGCTATTCATATCCGAGGAGTCCAAGGAACCGTCCGACGAGGATACGCCGATACGGGCTCGGGGCGGACTGCATGATCATATTCGGTGTTAGGAGAAGCAATGCAATAAAAGTATGCTATGAGTTACTCTGGTATCTGAATACTTACGACTTTGCTAGGGGCTTGGCCCTGAGTAACCACTCGTTTTCGCTGTCGGCGGCAGTGGTGGAACAGTCCGGAAGGAGAGTCCTTCCCTTTTTGGACCCTTCGGCCTCCCCGGTTGGGGCGGCCTTCCTTTTCTTGTCTCCCCCGGCTGGAGGGGGAGAATCTTCATCTTCCTCCTCCTCGTTTTCACCGGAGGAGTGCGTCTTGGAGTTATTGGACGATGAGTCCGATACCACCTGGCGCCGGGAACTCTTTCGGGTTCCCGTGGCCTTCTTCTTGATCATCTTCTCTGGCACCTCATAAGGAGCCGGAGTCCACATCTCCGTCAGGAGAGCGTCTGCAGGGTCTTCGGGTAGAGGGGCCGGACAGTCAATCTTCTCCAATGTTTCCACCCAGTGCTGTCAAAGGCATGCGAGCTGAGACCTCGCGCATGGTTAAACTATGGAAAATAAATACCCTATGAGGTGTACAGAACTTACCGGATTCGCAGGGCACGTCGCGCTTAGCCCGCGGTCCTCGGTAAGGGGAGGGGGACCTCGGCGCCCTTGAACAGGACCTTCCAGACGTCCTTATGCATCGTGTAGAAGAGCTCGCGTAGAGTCTGGTGCTGGGCCGGGAAGAACTCCCATAAGTTGAAAGCCCGTCGTTGACACGGGAGGATCCGGCGGAAGAGCATGACCTGGACTATGTTGACAAGCTTGAGTTTCTTGCCTATCATGTTCCGGATACACTTCTGGAGTCCGTCCAGCTCCACCAATGAGCCCCAGGACAGGCCCTTCTCCTTCCAGGAAGTGAGCCGCGTGGGGATTCCGGATCGAAACTTGGGGGCCGCCACCCAGTGGGTGTCACGTGGCTCGCTGATGTAGAACCACCCCGATTGCCATCCCTTTATGGTCTCCACGAAGGAGCCCTCGAGCCATGTAACGTTGGGCATTTTTCCCACCATGGCTCCGCCGCATTCCGCTTGTTGGCTGCCTACTACCTTCGGTTTAACAATGAAGGTCTTCAGCCACAGGCCGAAGTGGGGCCGGATGTGGAGGAAAGCCTCGCACACGACGATGAACGCCGAGATGTTGAGGATGAAATTCGGGGCCAGATCATGGAAGTCCAGCCCATAATAGAACATAAGGCCACGGACGAATGGATGGAGGGGAAACCCCAGTCCGCGGATGAAGTGGGTGAGGAAAACCACCCTTTCCTAAGGTTCCGGGGTAGGGACGATCTGCCCCGCGGCTGGCAGCTGGTGCGCAATATCCGCGGCTAAGTATCCGGCCCCACGCAGCTTTTTGATGTCTCCCTCCGTAACAAAGGAGACCATCCACTTGCCTCCCGCTCCGGACATGTTTGGAGATGGTTGAGGAGATGGATGTGGACTTGGGCGCTAGAGCTGGAGTGCGTGAGAATGGATGAGCAAGGAGGAAGAAGGCCTGGGTAGAAAAAGGTGAACCCTTATCCCTTTATAAGGGCGGACTAAACTATGCGCCCCACCAGCCTGGTAAAACTCGCTTATCCACCAAGCGCCATAATTGATGGCGCGGTTGGGTTACCCACGTCCGTATTGATGGGAATCACGTAATAAGGGGACACGATCTCTGCTTCGACAAGACGTGCCAAGGAAACCGCCTCGCGAAACACGCTGAGGTTGGTTGTGAAAAACAATTCAAATGGTGACCTGGCTGTGGTGTGATGTCACACTGGGGAATGTGTCGGCAGATTAGATTTGTGAAAATATTATTCTCTCTACGGTTGTATGTGGAACTTGTTTTGCAGAGCTGGACACGATCCTCGTGTTCAAAATCTTCTATGAAGTATTCGGAGGAGGAACCCGCCTTGCAATGCCGAAGACAATCTGCGCGCCGGACTCATCGTCATTGAAGCCTGGTTCAGGGGCTACTGAGGGTGTCCTGGATTAGGGGGTATCCGGACAGCCAGATTATATCCTTTGGCCGGACTGTTGGACTATGAAGATACAAGATTGAAGACTTCATCCCGTGTCCGGATGGGACCCTCCTTGGCGTGGAAGGAAAGCTTGGCAATACGGATATGTAGATCTCCTTCCTTGTAACCGACTTTGTGTAACCCTAGCCCCCTCCAGTGTCTATATAAAACGGAAGGTTTAGTCCGTAGGACCAACAACAATCATACCATAGGCTAGCTTCTAGGGTTTAGCCTATTCGATCTCGTGGTAGATCAACTCTTTTACTACTCATATTATCAAGAGCAATCAAGCAGGACGTAGGGTATTACCTCCATCAAGAGGGCCCGAACCTGGGTAAACATCGTGTCCCCTGCCTCCTGTTACCATCCGCCTAGACGCACAGTTCGGGACCCCCTACCCGAGATCCGCTGGTTTTGACACCGACACAGCCCTAGTTGATACATGAGCTATTCGAGCATACAAAACATGATATTTATTTAAAGGTTTAGAGTTTGCACATACAAATTTACTTGGAACGGCAGGTAGATACCGTATATAGGTAGGTATGGTGGACTCATGTGGAATAACTTTGGGGTTTAAGGGATTGGGTGCACAAGCAGTATTCCCGCTTAGTACAAGTGAAGGCTAGCAAAAGACTGGGAAGCGACCAGCTGGAGAGTGACAACAGTCATGAACATGCATTAAAATTAATCAACACCGAATGCAAGCATGAGTAGGATATAATCCACCATGAACATAAATATTGTGAAGGCTATGTTTATTTTGTTTCAACTACATGCGTGGACATGTGCCAAGTCAAGTCACTTGAATCATTCAGAGGAGGATACCACCCTATCATACCACATCATAACCATTTTAATAGCATGTTGGCACGCAAGGTAAACCATTATAACTCATAGCTAATCAAGCATGGCACAAGAAACTATGATCTCTAGTTGTCATTGCAAACATGCTTATTCATAATAGGCTGAATCAGGAACAATGAACTAATCATATTTACAAAAACAAAAGAGGTCGAGTTCATACCAACTTTTCTCATCTCAGCCAGTCCATCATATATCATCATAATTGCCTTTCACTTGCACGACCGAATAGTGTGAATAATAATAATAGTGCACGTGCATTGGACTAAGCTGGAAACTGCAAGCATTCAATAAAAGGAGAAGACAAGGCAATATGGGCTCTTTTGTCAGATCTACAATAATGCATATAAGAGCCACTTCAATAATTTAATCATGGTCTTCTCCTATCGACCCCCAAAGAAAAGAAAAGAAATAAAACTATTTACACGGGAAAGCTCCCAACAAGCAAAAGAAGAACATGAAATATTTTTGGGTTTTCTTTTTAATTACTACTACAAGCATGGAAAGTAAACTGATTAAAAGCTACAACTAATTTTTTTGGTTTTTCTTAAGGTTTATTAAACACACAACAAGAAAGCATAAAAACGGAAAATAAACTAGCATGGATGATATAGTGAAAAAGTATGAGCACCGACATCTAGTAATGAGTGTGTGAGCATAAATGTAATGTTAGTGAGAAATATGTACTCCCCCAAGCTTAGGCTTTTGGCCTAAGTTGGTCTATGGCCACGGCTGGCCTGGCGGATATCCATAATAATAGTTGGGGTCGTACTGCGATGAGGAAGAAGAAGGCTCCGATTGCCACTTGCTGGCAATCATCTCCGGATCCCACTGATAGTTAGACTATCGTGAAGGATCAAATTGTGGTTCTGGTTCTGGCTCCTCGGCTGGTGCAGGGTTCCGGTAGGCGTGAATAGCCATTAACGGAATAAGGTACGTGCCTACAGTCAAATCAAACAAAGAAGGAGCAGACAAGGTAATAGTCTCAGGATGATGTTTATTAAAGAACAATTGATATTTAAGCTCTCCTGCCCTATTCTTAACAATAAAATCATGTGCTAACATACTTTTATAATCTAGATAAACACGAGGCAACACTTTTTCTTCCTTCTCAGCATGCCTAATAGGTATGTTAAAATCTGCAGCTAGGCGTGTAGCATAGATGCCTCCAAAGATGGGGCCCTTGGTACGGTTCAGACTTAACCGTTTGGCAATAATGCCGCCCATACTAAAAGAGTTATCACCGTATAAACCGTGGTGCAAAATAATAATATCAGGGATACTCAGGTTTCCACAGTTTCCGCAACCAATTAAGCAACGACTAGCAAATAATGCAAAATAACGTAAAACAGGAAAGTGAATGCTAGTGATTCGTGCATCGGAAACCTTCCTTGTTTCCCCTACAGTGATAGTGTCAATAAATCCCTCCACATCATCACGATGTGGTTCTTCTATATTGCCCTCAAAAGGGACTAAACAAATCCGACAAAAATCATAAAGTGACATCTCCTTATGCTCATCATATAAATGAAACTCCACCGTAGGTGGTGAGTTTCTAGAATGAAAATGAAAGTTTTGCACAAAGGTATTTGTGAGTAAGAGATACTGATCGCATTGGTCGTGGAGGAAAGCGGTGAGGCCTGCATTATGAGCCAATTCATGAAAATCTTCATAAATCCCGGCTGCTCTCAAGAAATCCTCGGAAGGCCATTCACACACCCGAACCTCCGTGGTGCGTGGCAAATTATACTTAGGCTTTGGTGCCTTTTCCTTCGAGCCTTGGCTCGATGAGCCCCTCAATAATCTCCTCATCATTTTCTGAAAAATTCTGAAATTTTTAGTAACTTCAAAATAAAAGTAAACCAAACTCAATAATATTGATAGTAACTACTCCTACAAGTGCCTAGGGCCTATATCATGCATCAAAACTACTTTTGACCATATAAATTTGACATGCAAGCTCAAGAATAGGGTCACCTAAGCAGGAAGGATTTGCAATGAATAAAGCACTAGAACAAAAACTAATTGGACCAATGGAGGAGTCACATACCAAGGAACAATCTCCCCAAGCAGTTTTGTGAGAGGTGTTTGGAGCAAGGAGATCGAAAATGGCAGCAAAACGAGCTTGGACTCGGGTTTGAGCTAGTTATTCGTGTTTGGGGGAGGAAGAAGGAGTGTATGGGTGAAGGAATAAGTGGAGGAGGGCCACCGTGGGCCCACGAGGCAGGGGGCGTGCCCTAGAGGGGTGGGCACGCCCTCCACCCTCGTGGGCAGGTGGTTGACCCCCCTGGTGTGTTCCCAGTTCCATCAATCCTCAAATATTCTAGAAAAAAATCATATTTAAATTTCAGGGCATTTGGAGAACTTTTATTTTCGAGGTTTTTTTATATTGCACGGATAATCAGATAACAGCAGAAAAATATTTATTTTAATTTTATTTAATATAAATAATAGAAAGTAAAAGTGGAGTACAGAAGGTTGTGCCTTCTAGTTTCATCCATCTCATGATCATCAAAAGGAATCCACTAACAAGGTTGATCAAGTCTTGTTAATGAACTCATTCCGAATAACATGAAACCGGAGAAATTTCGAATAACACTATGTTACCTCAACAGAGATATACACATCCCCAGTAACAAGAATATCATATTTATTCTTAATAGTAGGAAGAGGAAATTCAAAGCCTCCAAATATAATCGATGGAATTTTTCCAATAGAGTTGATACTATGAACTTGAGGTTGTTTCCTCAGAAAGTGTACCGTGTGCTCATTACCGTTAACATGAAAGGTGACATTGCCTTTAGTGCAATCAATAACAGCCCCTGCAGTATTCAAAAAGGGTCTTCCAAGAATAATAGACATACTATCGTCCTCAGGAATATCAAGAATAACAAAGTCCATTAAAATAGTAACATTTGCAACTACAACAGGCACATCCTCACAAATACCGATAGGTATAGCAGTTGATTTATCAGCCATTTGCAAAGATATTTCAATAGGTGTCAACTTATTCAAATCAAGTCTACGATATAAAGAGAGAGGCATAACACTAACACCGGCTCCAAGATCACATAAAGCAGTTTTAACATAGTTTCTTTTAATAGAGCATGGTATAGTGGGTACTCCTGGATCTCCATGTTTCTTTGGTATTCCACCCTTAAAAGTATAATTAGCAAGCATGGTGGAAATTTCATCTTCCGGTATCTTTCTTTTATTTGTAATAATATCTTTCATGTACTTAGCATAAGGATTTGTTTTGAGCATATCAGCTAATCGCATACACAAAAAGATAGGTCTAATCATTTCAGAAAAGCGCTCAAAATCCTCATCATCCTTTCTCTTCGATGGTTTGGGACGAAAGGGCATGGGTTTCTGAACCCAAGGCTCTCTTTCTTTACCATGTTTCCTAGCAACAAAGTCTTTTTTTATCATAACGTCGATTCTTTGATTGTGGGTTATCAAGATCAACAACATGTTCAATTTCTATATCATTATCATTAATAGGTGGAGCATCACCATGAACATTATTATTAACATTATCACTAGTTTCAGGTTCATTACCAGATTGAGTTTCGGCATCAGAAATAGAAATATCATTTGGATTCTCAGGTGTTTCAACAATAGGATCACTAGAAGCATGCAAAGTCCTATCATTTTTCTTTTTCTTCTTCTTAAAACTAGGTGCATCTAATTCTCTTAGGGTGGCCTTCAGGATACAAAGGTTCCTGAGTCATTCTACCAGTTCTAGTAGCCAGTCTAACAGCATAATCATTATCTTTACTATTCAATTCGTTTAGCAAATCAGTTTGAGCTTTAAGTACTTGCTCTACTTGAGTGGTAACCATAGAATCATGTTTACTAATAAGTTTAAGTTCACTTTTAACATTAGCCATATAATCACCCAAGTGTCCAACATATTTGAATTGTATTTTAATTGTCTACCAAAATAAGCATTAAAATCTTCTTGCTTAGCCATAAATTTATCAAACTCATCTAAGCATGGGTTAGCAATTTTAGTAAATGGGATTACAACTTTATCATATCTATAGAGAGAATTTACCTTTACTACCCATGTCGGGTTATCAAGACCATGAGTTTCTTCAATAGGTAAAGGATTTGGATTATATGTTTCTTCAAGAGGCGGTAAATTAAGACCATGTATTTCTTCAATAGGAGGTAAATTCTTAACATCTTCAGCTTTAATACCTTTTTCTTTCATAGATTTCTCTCCCTCTTGAATATCTTCAGGACTGAGAAATAGAATACCCCTCTTCTTCGGAGTTGGTTTAGGAATAGGCTCAGGAATTGGCTCCCGAGGTGTCCAATTATTTTCATTTGTCAACATATTATTCAATAGAATTTCAGCTTCATCCGGTGTTCTTTCCCTGAAAACAGAACCAGCAGAACTATCCAGGTAATCTCTGGAGGCATCAGTTAGTCCATTATAAAAGATATCAAGTATTTCATTTTTCTTACGAGGATGATCAGGCAAAGCATTAAGTAATTGGAGAAGCCTCCCCCAAGCTTGTGGGAGACTCTCTTCTTCAATTTGCACAAAATTATATATATATATATATATATCCCTTAAAGCAGCTTGTTTCTTATGAGCAGGGAAATATTTAGCAGAGAAGTAATAAATCATATCCTGGGGACTACGCACACAACCAGGATCAAGAGAATTAAACCATATCTTAGCATCACCCTTCAATGAAAATAGAAATATTTTAAGGATATAAAAGTAGCGAGTTCTCTCATCTTTTTAGTGAATAGGGTGGCTATATCATTCAGTTTAGTAAGATGTGCCACAACAGTTTCAGATTCATAACCATGAAAAGGATCAGATTCAACCAAGGTAATTATATCAGGATCAACAGAGAATTCATAATCCTTATCAGTAACAAAGATAGGTGAAGTAGCAAAAGCAGGGTCAGGTTTCATTCTAGCATTTAGAGATTGCTTACTCCATTTAGCTAATAATTTTTTAAGTTCAATTCTATTTCTGCAAGCTAAAATAGCTAAAGAAGCATCTTGATCAAAAACATAACCCTTAGGGATGGCAAGTGGTTCTTCATCATCACTTTCATCAGTATCATCAGATTCAATATTTTCAATTTCTCAAGCCCTAGCAAGTTGTTCATCAAGAAAAGCACTAAGTGGCATAGTAGTATCAGGCATAGAGGTAGTTTCATCATAAGTATCATGCATAGTAGAAGTGGCATCATCAATAACATGCGACATATCAGAACGAATAGCAAAAGCAGGTGTAGGTGTCGCAAGCTTACTCAAAACAGAAGGTGAATCAAGTGCAGAGCTAGATGGCAGTTCCTTACCTCCCCTCGTAGTTGAGGGATAGATCTTGGTTTTTGGATCTCTCAAGTTCTTCATAATGATAAGCAGATATAAATCCCAAGTGACTCAAAGAGTAGAGCTATGCTCCCCGGCAACGGCGCCGGAAAATAGTCTTGATAACCCACAAGTATAGGGGATCGCAACAGTTTTCGAGGGTAGAGTATTCAACCCAAATTTATTGATTCGACACAACGGGAGCCAAAGAATATTCTCAAGTATTAGCAGCTGAGTTGTCAATTCAACCACGCCTGGAAGCTTAATATCTGCAGCAAAGTGTTTAGTAGCAAAGTAATATGATAGTGGTGATAACGGTAGCAAAAGGTAGCAGTAGTAAAAGTAATTTTTTTGGTATTTTGTAGTGATGATAGCAATAGCAACGGGAAAGTAAATAAGCGAAGAACAATATATGGAAATCTCGTAGGCAATGGATTGGTGATGGAGAATTATGCCGGATGCGGTTCATCATGTAACAGTCATAACCTAGGGTGACACAGAACTAGCTCCAGTTCATTGATATAATGTAGGCATGTATTCCAAACATAGTCATACGTGCTTATGGAAAAGAACTTGCATGACATCTTTTGTCCTACCCTCCCGTGGCAACGGGGTCCTTACGGAAACTAAGGGATATTAAGGTCTCCTTTTAATAGAGAACCGGAACAAAGCATTAACACATAGTGAATACATGAACTCCTCAAACTACGGTCATCACCGGTAAGTATCCCGATTATTGTCACTTCGGGGTTAACGGATCATAACACATAATAGGTGACTATAGACTTGCAAGATAGGATCAAGAACACTCATATATTGATGAAAACATAATAGGTTCAGATCTGAAATCATGGCACTCGGGATCTAGTGACAAGCATTAAGCATAGCGAAGTCATAGCAACATCAATCTCATAACATAGTGGACACTAGGGATCAAACCCTAACAAAACTAACTCGATTACATGATAGATCCTATCCAACCCATCACCGTCCAGCAAGCCTACGATGGAATTACTCACGCATGGCGGTGAGCATCATGAAATTGGTGATGGAGGATGGTTGATGATGACGATGGCGACGGATTCCCCTCTCTGGAGCCCCGAACGGACTCCGGATCAGCCCTCCCGAGAGGTTTTAGGGCTTGGCGGCGGCTCCGTATCGTAAAACGCGATGATTTCTTCTCCTTGATTTTTTCTCTCCCCGAAACTCAATATATGGAGGTGGAGTTGGAGTCGGAGAGGCAACAAGGGGCCCACGAGGTAGGGGGCGCGCCCCCCACCCTCGTGGCAAGGTGGTGCCCCCTGGCCTTCATCTTTGGCAGGTATTTTTCTTATTTTCTGAAAAGTGTCTCCGTGAAGTTTCGGGTCATTCCGAGAACGTTTGCTCCTGCACATAAATAGCATCATGGTAATTCTGCTGAAAACAGCGTCAATCCGAGTTAGTTCCATTCAAATCATGCAAGTTAGAGTCCAAAACAAGGGCAAAAGTGTTTGGAAAAGTAGATATGTTGGAGACGTATCAGAAGTTTAGATCGGGGCCTTCTCAAACAATCCCTAGAAAATCAACAAGTTTGATTGGCTAGGAAGAGAGATCGAGCGAAAATGGAGGTTTGAGCAACAATGGAGCTTGGGGAGGGAAGAGGTAGTATTCTTGGGGAAGAAGACTCTCTTTATATAGTGGGGGGAAATATCCAACCGTTATCCCCTCTCTTAGCCCGCGTGACGCGGTACTACCGCACACTACCGCACGGGGTTGCGGTACTACCGTTGCAGGGTGCGGTACTACCGCTTGCGCGGAAGTGACCAGATGAGGGCCAGTTGCACAGGGCAACGAGCGGTAGAACCGCCGGAGCGGTACTACCGTGCACCCCTACGGTACTACCGTAAGGCAGGTATCAACTGGCGCAGCAAATGCACAGAAGTAATAAATTACTTCCGTAACTACTTCCGCTGAGGTTGGAACTGTGCAAGAGTCCGGCACAATAGTACGGGATAGACGTCGCGGTGCTACCATGTAAGGGCGGATGTAAAAAATTACATCAGTGTCAGGGCTGGAGGCAGCAGTACTACCGCTCACAAGGAGTGATACTACCGCTCGCCGCTGCGGTACTACCGCTCCGTTGAGCAGTACTACCGCACGCCACAGAGGCTTTAGCACTTGGCTGCCTTTAAATCGTAGAGACATGGATAAACGGAAGGTGCTCCCTCAAAGCGAAGGAAAGGTGGTGCAAAGGAACCGATGTGTACGTGTTGATTTTACCCTAACCTTTTCGAAGCGGTCCCCCTCTTAATAGTACGGCTTTCCTACGACTCAAATCCACCGAAAAAGAACATAGAGAACAGTCGTCTTCGATAGGCTCCGAGGGATACCGAATCGTCTCGTGCCTAGACATGAGATATCCGAAATGCTTAGTACACATGATTAGTCCACAAATACATTGCCATCAATCACCAAAACCATTTAGGAAGAAATATGCCCTTACAATGCCCTAAACGCCTCCTGCCAAAAAATAGGGCTGCTACCGAAGATGCTCTTACATCATTTATTGGAACTTTAGTGCCCTATTTTACATCATCTATTGAAGTTGAAGGTTTTTAATGATGTAAAAAACCATTTTTTTAGTGATGTGCATTCCACCGAAACATTCCTTCCACCTGCCCATCTACAGCCAACACTCACGGCCTCCCAGCCCGTCCAACGACCATCTGATGCTGCTAAGCTCCCCAGTGTGTACCCCGGCCAGCTGCCGCCGCACCCGACGCACTCTCCAGGCCAATCGCTGCCACGGCAGACGCTCCCTCGGCCAGCCGTCGCCACAGGCCCACATCCGACGCTCCCTCGGCCAGGCTCTGCCACGGCCGGCGCTTCCCCGTCCACGAATGGCTTATTTTTATTTATTTCCCATGGTCGTGCAGACCTTAATGTCTTCTTCAGAGCCATATCAATTTGATTTCAATTTATTCCCATCGATTGGTTTCTTTTATCTGCTCAATTACTACCCACCGATTGGTTTCCCTCTTGATCTTCTTAGTCTGTAGAAAAATCCCTTCCTCTTGGTCTTCTCCACTACTTTGTTGCAAGAGAAACAAATGAATTTCTTCTCCCGTCTCTCCTTGCCCTGTCTACATAAGCCCCTTTCTCTCCCCTGTTCGTTACCCATGTCGCTTCATTTGCCTCCTCCACATTCGTCCCTGAATCCTTGACACAACTGCCTTCCCGTAAGCTTGCCGGAGCTATCGCTGTCTCCGCACAAGAGCCCCTCCTATTGGAGCTGCGCCATCCGTCCACATGAGGTGCAACAGTCCCATGGTGTCCTTGCTTTGTAGCGGGGGCTATGCTTGCTGCCGCCGCAAGATATTCATGCATATCCACATATGTGATTTTGGCACAGGCAATGCTAACGAGGCTTGTGACAATTGCCATTTGCCCGTGCATCTTCCACTATTTTTTTCCACATCTGTTCATCATGCCTGGTTACGGAGATGAGATGCCATGTTAAAAATGATTAATCATCAAGAGGTGTATAAGGTAAAGTAAGGAATACCTATATTGTTATGCTGCAGGAGGTAGCTTATTTTTTCTGTATTAGATGTTCACGTTCCAATTAAGTCCATTAGGTAATGTTAACTGCATCTTAATTTGGTATGGTTTTCAGTCTGTCGACCTAGAATTGAGGCTGCAGGTGGAAGGAATGTTTCACTGGAATGCACATCAACTATCTTGAGTATTGGTGAGTGCCTCCTAATACCAATGTTTCTTCACAAATAAAAAGTCTATCTGGTGATATTCACTTTGTCATGCCTGTGATGCTACTTTCATCTGTACATATTGCGCTATTTGGTATAAAAAAATATATGCATGCCATAATATGAACAGGAGAATGAACTGGTTCAAACATATACAAAAATGACTAGGATAATCATCATGTCAAGACACCACGATGGAGGATGGGGTCATGTGAATCAAAGGTTGTAGGTACTTCGAACATGTCTGAATTTCCTTTCATATCTGCTGGTGGTTCAAGTTACTTCTCTTCTGCCATATCATATCTAGTAGTATATTGTAAGCACCCATATGTGCAGAACCCACATGTTAGTTTCAATGTTGTGGCACATGTTTAGTGCTTTGATCATAAAAAGGATGGTACTCCTATAATTTGATCATATTAGATTGCTGCTTCATCCTCAAGCTACATTCATGCTTTCTTTTGTAGAAATGCATGCTTTAGCCAATGCAACCAAAAGATCGATCTGATGGAAGAGACTAGGCAATACATTTATATGTCAACACTGCTCCTCACGTGTGGCTCCCTCAGGCACCCTAAACGTGGACCGAAAGTGGCCTGCAATTTAATTGCGCCAGCCGGGTTCTGAACTCAAGACCTCTTGGCCGATACCATGCACACCATGTAAACTAGAGGGGGAAAGAGTTGAGGGAAAACGCCACGGACCACCCATCGTGCCTTGTACCGAGCGAGAGCACTGTCGGAGGCAAACTTGTGCTTGAATATCCATTTTCCTGAAACGACATTAGCACCAGCCGGACAGGGGACAAGAGTCCACTTACGGTTTTGAATTAATGAATTATATTCATCAGCCATGGCACCAGGCCAATGTGGATCATGAAGTGCCCCGCGGTATGTTTTTGGAATGGGAGAGATGGACTCGTGAATGGCAGAGAGATTTAAGCGATCCACGGGTTGATGAATACCGTGTTTACCACGCGTAAGCATCGGGTGTGTGTTTACAGCCGGGGTTGTGCAGGAAGAGGTGCGAGCAGCGGCACGTGGACCGTGTGGCGGCGGCGGAGGCGGAGGTGGTGGCAGGGAAGGTGTGGGCGAGTCAGCCGGTGGGAATGGAGTGGCCGGCTCGGGCATGCTGCGGGTAGGAGAGGAAGCAGCGAGGGAATACACAGATGTAGGCAAGTGTGGCGCTGCTGAGCATGAATGCATGCGTCTAGGAGTTAGGTGTGGCTGGGGCTGGAGTTGCACGTGCAGCTACAGGAGCATGCATGCTGTGTTGTACATGCGTGATGGGCAGAGAAAGAGCTGGGTCTAGGGATGCATCGCTAGAATTAGAAGAATTGGTGCCAGCAAAAGGAAATGCTGTTTCATCAAAGATGACGTGCCAGGATGTTAGTATGCGACGCGACCCTAGATCAAGGCAGCGATAACCACGATGGGACGAAGGGTACCCGAGGACGACACATGCACTTGAGCGAAGGCATAGTTTATGTGGGGCTATGGCGGATTGATTCGGGTAGCAGAGGCATCCGAGACGCGGAGGTTAGTATAGGATGCTGGCCGGTGATAGAGGAGCTCGTAGGGAATAGAAAATCCGACTGGCTAACATGGGCATCGATTGAGAAGATAGGTAGCCGCGGCAAGGCCCTTGGCCCAATAGGACGAAGGCATGTGTGCTTGAAAGAGGAGGGTCCGCGTGATACTATTAAGGGTGCGAAGGGCACGCTCGGCCTTGCCATTTTGGGGAGAGGTGTATGGGCATGAGAGGCGAAGGTGGATACCATGGCGGGAGAAGCAATCCTTTAGTGTAGAGTTGACGAACTCAGTGCCATTTTCAGCTTGCATCGCAACTAGCAGAAGATTAAATTGTGTGTGTGCGAAGGCGATGAATTTGATTATGGTGTCGGATTTGTGGCGAAGTGGGAAAGTCCACATGTAGTGGGAGTAATCATCAACAATGACAAGATAATATTTCAGTCCAGAATTACTTAGAACATGAGATGTCCACAAATCATAGTGAATCAACTGAAAAGGCACGAAACTAAAGGTTCAAGAGTGAGAAAATGGCAAGTGAACATGTTTGGCAAGCCGGCAGGCATGACAAACCGTATTAGCTGCATTATTACAAGGAATAGCAAAATATTTGGATAAATGTGACATAGCATCACGACCAGGGTGACCTAGGCGGCGATGCCATAGCTCAGTGGAAGCCGACGACGCGAGGAGTCCAAAGGAGGATGGTGCAGTGGCATGGGAGCAAAGATTGTAGCGCGGGCCGGTGCTATTGAAACGTGCGATCTCCCGCCTGGTTCGAAGATCCTTGATGGAAAAACCAAGAGGGTGAAAATCCACTGAACAAGAATTATCACTAGTAATGGCGAGTACAGATGAGATTATTAATAATCTCTGGAATGACTAAGACATTGTTTAAATCCAAAGTACCATGGGGAGTAGAAAGGGAAGTGCTACCAGTAGAGGTGATAAGTAAAGAAACTCCATTGCCGACCGTGACATGGCAGGAGGAAGGAGTATGTGAAGGAAAAGAAAGTATACCGGTGTGGGAGACCATGTGTGAGGTGGCCCCCGAATCCATGATCCAATCACCGGTGGCGGAGGAAGGTTCAGGGCATGTACAATGGTGGCATCACTATACTAGTGCCCCATGCTCCACCTAGATAAAAGGTAACTGAAGCTACTGTTTAGTTCTACCTTCATCCAACGGAAGCAGAAATAGTGTTCTCAGGTTTGGTAGCTTTTTCTCTGTACAAAAAGGTAGCAAAGTACCGTTGAGCTCAGCAATGGTGTTGTCCAACGCTTTCCCATTGGCTGCCTTGCACTTTTTTCACGGGAGAACCAGCCTTCTCTGCAGGATCCCGTCTAGCGCTGCAAGCAGCATCTTTTTCTCAGGTTCAACTATCCGAGCCGACCTGGCAGCTGGGGCACCGGTCCATCCTGGAGCGTTGGCCTTGCCCTCAGAAGCAGTATTTGTTGCTGCCGTGAGAACGGAGCAGTCCCAAGCTGGTGTGCTGCTGCCGTATGGAATCGCGGGCGGCGGATGGTAGGTGCCGTAGGCCTGGCCAGGCAACGGTGCCAACGACGTGGTGTACGCCTGTGATTAGGAGCGTACACGAGCGTGAGGTACGCCTGTGGAGCAGGTGCGTACGCAGGCTCGTAGGCAGACGTGTGTGAAGGAGCACCAGGACGTGAGCGAACGAGACCATGTCCACCCGCTAGTGTGCTGCTGCCGCAGTTGCGGTCGTTATCAGGGTTGCTGCCACCGGTGCCGCTCCCGGAGCCCTGCCCATAGCTGTTGTAGAGGGCAGTCTGCAGTGCCAACGGCGTAGCGAGCTGGGTCTCACGGAGAAGTAGTGACTGCGTCTGCAAGAACGAAAGGGAAGGGAACTTGCATCATCACCATGGTCACGATATCGGCGAAGCGCGGACAGAGGCCACGTAGGCAGGTCAGGACGAGGGTCTGATCGGTGAATGGCTGACCGGCATCACAGAGAGCGTCAGGGAGGGACCGGAGACGATGGCAGTACACCGTGATGGTGTGGTTGCCCAGGACGAGGGTATGGAACTCCGCCGCAAGGTACATGGCACACGTCATCTAACTGTCAAGGAAGAGGTTGTGGCTGCAACAGATTGAGATTGCAAGGCCCATTAGTTTTAGTCTTGATACCATGTAAAAGTGCATGCTCTAGCCAATGCAATCAAAAAAACGATCTGATGGAAGAGACTAGACAATATATTTATACGTCAACACATATTAAATTGATAAGGATTTGGAGGATACTCATCTTGCTTGTTCATCTCTTCTTATTCATCTTCCTTTTCATGCTCTTCTTTCTCCTTCGTCGGCACCTACTCCTTGGATTGCACCTTCGTCGGCACCTCCTCCTTGATGCTCATCTTCTTGAATTCCTCCCAACCAGTCGGGATCATCTGTTCCAAGTTATGAAAAGGGATGATCTTGGTGGAGAGAGAGGTCGAGCAAGATCCCTTCTCATTGGTGATGGCGGCGGACCACTTGCTCATACTTTAAAGCAAAGTTCGGTGGAGAGGTGGCATGCAGAAGAGGCTAGAGAGTAGATTGATTATGAGCGAGATGTGACTCTTGTGCATATGTAAGGTTAAAAACCCTAATATTCTCGAGATCAATCTTGGAGAAAAAGGTAGATAGAAATCGGAATAAAATCTGGACAGAATCAGCAAAACAGAGCAAAAGACGGCCAACGGTAGGAGCGCGAGCGGTCGTACAGTTCCTGTACCTTTGGGCGCCATGATTTCTTTCCAAGCCCAGCCAAGAAAATCGGTTCGAGGCACGAGCAGCGGTATAAGTGACTGTGCTAATTATTTTGTTAAAAACATGCCTACAAGATTAGTTATTCCTATGCTTTTTTATCATACTGATAATGTAGTACTTGGAAACCTTGATTTTGCATCGAAACTCATTTTTTGCTTCTACAAACGAATTTTGCAGGTGGCTGCACTTCACAATGGCGCTTTCAAGCCTTCAATTCAGCCGCACAGCCGCAAGTTATGTGTGTCATCCTGTGGCTCACCCCGACCACTGCAGGACAAGGTTTGCAAACAACTCGTCGTACCCAACCCGATGCTCTCCCTATATTGCATATTCCTACATGGGTTGTTTGAATCATAGGATTGCAGACCATATGAATTTTTACTTAGATCCATTTGCAATGGGTTTCGTAGTAAAGTTCTGTATAGAACACAAATCCTATGCTGTGACATTTAATACTTCCATGTGTAGCATGTTGCCTAGCAGAATATTACATTTAATTATTGATATTTTATGCTTTTATAAATGATAGATTAATGGCTAAATCGATGTTCATTGGTTGAAATGATAATCATAACCGAAAATTCAACTACTCCGTGTGTCAGAGAATGTATTTACTACATTGTATTTTATCCTTTTCATTCATGTTGATTTAGATTTAATTCGGTGTGGTATGGTAGGGTGGTAAAGTACGTACCTTACCTAATTTAGTTAGTGTCAGCGAGGTTGGACATTAATATTAAGAAAATGTTTTGGATTGTTATTGATGGAGTTAGAATTGATAACAATTAACACTCTATTTTGTGTGACATATTAATAATTATTCTGCTTTAATACCGAGGAGGTTAATACTAGTACATGACGGGTTCTTTCTCATCCTAGAGTTTGCTTGCTGCTAGTCTATATTGTTTTAACCTGCATCATTTGTGGATCACTCATTGTGCTGAAATAATTGTTCGCACACTCAAATTTTTGAAACAGTTGTTCGCAGTGTGACTTATATTTAATTTTGTTTCATAGTTTTGGTTTGAAGTGCTGCCACATAAGAGGACACCGTGCCTAGAAAATGCACATCCTTACATTTATCGTAAAAGGTTCGGTTATATTGAGAAACAGAAATTAGAATATTATTTTTGTTTACTCTCTCGATTATAGTGACTTGTGTCTGTAATTCTTGAGTACGGTGAATCAAGACGGCTAGCGTGAAGTCTGAAAGAACGCATGACCAAACCATTTTCAGGCCCAGGGGATGTGAAACAATTGTTTTTCATACTGAACTTTTATACTTATTTAAACAAGGTGAACGATATTGCAGTTGTAATTAATACAATTTTCTATTAATTAGCCACATAACAATGTTTGCAAATAATAGTTATATTATTCATTTTATTTAATTTTTAGTGCATATCGTTGAAAATTTTGATTTTTGTAAAATTTTAATTGTTTGATGTACCAAAAATTTCTCCTTTTTGATATAAAAATTATTCAAATTAATTTTATAATAATGCATAAAATATATATTGTATACTCATATATATATATATATATATATATATATATATATATATATACACACATACGTGTATTCATATATCTTTTAATATTACCGAATATCATGGTAGAGATTTCTAAATCATAAACATAGTAACAAATATTTTAATAGTGGCTTCTAATTTATATATTAGGCAACCAAATTCAAAGAAACTTCTAGGGCTTGCAAGTTTATTCAGTGATAGACCAAAAATGTTGTTGATTGCACTTTTGCATATAATTCGATTATTTGACATGCTCGTCTAAATTCACTTGGTTTGATTTGGCGCAAATGAGATCTCTTACCAGTTTCTCAAATGAAAACTTGTGCATTGATTTAAAAATTGAATTCTTGTCATCATAAATTTCATTAAATACTAAGGCATCCATCTAAAAAGAAACAAGTGTATTTAAACTCAACTTCGCTGGTCGGAATGGTTTGCCTTCACGTGATATAAACTATTGGCATGCGTTGTGAACTTGTGCTACCGCAAATTGAGGCTCTATTTTTATGAATTTAATAATCTTTCAGATGTACTGTATAATTGTAGTGTTTGCTAGTATAATTCATAATTGGGGCCTTGAGTTATCACCACTTTTGCCCGGCCTATGGGCAAGGCCTGCTTGGGTTCACCAAATATCGACATGTCCAGATATTGCCACATCACTTAGTTTTTTTGTATTAACCTCTGTTCATTACCCTAACATCTCATGAAATCAAGTTGCTGAATCCGTCAATCTGCTTGCACTCATAAAATATCTGTGGATCACCTGTCTCATGTCACCAATCTCACGAAGAGTTAAGCAATCTTACATGACAACACATCAGGTGCTTTTCATTGCTCCCGCTTGATGCATAATACATTTTAGTTTAAATACTCTGATAAATCTTCCATTTTGTAACAAATTATAACCCCATAACCAGCTTCTGTCAAGTCTGTCTTGTGGTATACGCCGCAATTCTATCACCCACTTGCTCCCTTTGCACTTATGTGGCAAAATTTCGATGTCGAGTACTCACGTATCACTCCATCTGTTACCATGCTAAGGGGTGTAATCTTCGAGTTGTGCCACCCAAGGGGAGAACAAGAGTGAAAATTGTTTCCCATGTTACCCCATAAAAATTGCATGTAGCAAATCTTGCTCGAGGAGACTGCCTCCCTGTTCCTGTTTGCATCCCGCACACTTCGACGCCTTTGCATCCTCCCGTGGGCCAGCAATGTTGCCAAGGGTCGTGCAAGCAATGCAAAATGGTGCCCCGCCATCGAGAAATCATCACGTCTCGCAAAATGGCAGGACCAACGAAGGCAACATGTTTCCAAGGTGGGGAAACGTCTCTATTTTTTGGTGGTTTAAAGCTATTTGTTCTTCATGCACACATCTCTAGATCTCCACAGATGGCATACAATCATCGGGACCCATGTTCAGAGTAGTACTAACCAAAATCTTAACTACTGGGTGTATGGAGGTGCAAGAAGAACTCCCAATCATTCTATAAGGTGACCCAGAGGCATCATGGGCAATCCACTCCTCCTCTGCCCTGAACCAATAGTAGGCTTAGACCATCTCCCACTTGCCCCATCAGAGCAACGTAAATTTGTTCACACCACATAATTCGGGACACGAGTAGTGTAAACACAATAACATTGTTCTAGCCTATCTATCTAGGTATCCCAACACCTCGCCTTCTATTTTTGTTCCTCAATTTCTTTTAGTATGCCCCCTTGCAAATTAGATGGCGTAGAAGTCATTACCAATTGTCGTAGCTTTGATTAGGCTACATGAACATGTTACTTAGGGATGCATTGAACATCGAGTGCTGATCCGAGGATGGCATTGGCGATGTTGATATCGATGTGGTGGAGGTAGTTGAATGTGGTGGATGTTCAGTTGCTTCCATTTTGCATAGTTGTTGGCCGACATGTTTGAGATTTAATTGGATGTAGTTGGCTATCCAGATGTCATGCATGGAGGGAGGCACGAGGGGAAGGGGGAGGAGAAAAATCCCATACCACCATGGAGGTGCCATTGCAGGACTGATGGTGGCTATAATGTTGTAACACCCCGGATATGATTTGCCCAATATGTAATCCAACTCTTGCCGTTTCCGGCCTTAAGTTATTTTATTTTCTCGGGTTCGGGTCTTTGTCTCCGTGTGTTGTTATCGTTGTCATGCACCTCATATCATGTCATCATGTGCATTGCATTTGCATACGTGTTCATCTCATGCATTCAAGCATTTTCCTCGTTGTCCGTTTTGCATTCCGGCGCTTCGTTCTCCTCCGGTGGTCATTTCTACCTTTCTTTCGTGTGTTGGGATTAAACAATTCCAGATTGGACCGAGACTTGCCAAGTGGCCTTGGTTTACTACCGGTAGACCGCCTGTCAAGTTTCGTACCATTTGGACTCCGTTTGATGCTCCAACGGTTAACCGAGGGACCGAAAAGGCCTTGTGTGTGTTGCAGCCCAACACCCCTCCATTTTGGCACAAAACCCACCAAAACCCTCTCCATCATCTAGAGCGTTCGATCACGATCGCGTGGCCGAAAACTGCACCTCATTTGGACTCTCCTAGCTCCCCCTATGCCTATATATAGGTCTCTCCCCGAAATTCCAGGTCTTCTCCCCCTGAAACCCTAAACTCCGCGCTCCGCCGACCGGACATGTTCGTTTCCGGCCGGACGAAGCCGCCGTCGCCGTCCGCACCAACCGGCGCTTGACACCTGTCCGGCGGGTCCCTAGTTCACCGCCGGCCCGCCCGAGCCCAAGGCCGGCCCCCTCCTCCCGCGACCGGGCCCGAGCCGCCGCGCCCCACCCTCCGCTTCCTTCTCCAACGCCGGCGGCCGAGCCACCTCGCCGTCCGACGCCTCCGGCCACCGCGGCCATCGCCAGAGCAGCGCGCCGCCAACGCTCGGCGTCTCCTCGACGACCCCCTCGTCGCCCCCTCGCCGCCCGGCGACGGATCCGGCCGCCCCGCCGCCGGACCTCGCCGCCCCGTCCCGGATCCGGCTGTCCCCGCGCCCTTACACCTCGCCGGAGCTACAGTTCTTCACCGGAGACCTTGGTTCGCGCGCCGGCGTGAAACCCTAGATCTGAGAAGGGTTGACCTCTCTTTTTCACCAAGTCCCTAGTTATTTTGGCTATGTTCATCATGTTGTATCTCCTCATCCATAGCTCTGTTTTGGGCATATAGCATATCAAAATGTTCATCTCAGAGAGCACATCATTTTATCTCATTGCATCATTTTCATTTGAGTTCAGCTTGATGCCCGAAATGCTGTTAGAAGAATGCTATTTGAGATAATTGTCAGATCTGCTGCTCCAATTAGATATTTGTCATTTTTGCCATGATTATTGTGTGCATGATATGCCCCTGAGCTCTACATGAGTTTTGTTATATGTTTTGCCATTTATCCAGGGGTGCAACCCATGTATTTTTGTGATGTGTGTGGTGACTAGCACAAGCTTGCAAAATGGAGCATTCGTTAATGCTGATTTCAGGGACTTAGCATTTCCACTAAGTCCTTGACCTGTTTATCTCATATTGCCATATGTTCATGTTGTTTCCTAGTGATCCGTGCCTCTTTTGAGGATGATCAGTAGGATGTTTCGTTAATCTTGTAGTGCTCTATCCATCCATGTCTTTGTTTGCAATTATGGAGCACCCTAGCTTGAGTCAATCGAGCTCTACTTTTGTCATTTTGTGAATCTGGGCAGATTGTCTACTTGTTAGCAATTTTGCCGAGGATGTTGTAGTTGATCCGTGCATGCTATGTTATTGTTCTTGCCATGTCTAGCTTATATTTTGTATATATTCTTGATGGATGCATGCTTAGATTGACATGACTTGCTCTATAGTGAGTGCATCGAGCTCGTAAACATGCCTACTTGATATCTGTTTCAGCATGCTGCATTTTTCACTAAGTCTGAGAACTGATTATGTTTTTGCCATGTTCACATGCTTGTAAATGTATTTTCTGATCCCTTTTGGCTCAAGGTCACTAAGGGACTTTTGCTAAGCTCTTTGAGTAGCTCCATGCCATGCTTTACTTTGCCATGTTTAGGTCCTGTAGCATATAGTTTTCATGCTCCAAAGAGTGCTATCTGATCTGAAATTCCAGACAAGTGTTAATTTCACTAAGTCTGAAATCTGTTTACCAAATGCATTTTTGTCATGCTTGTTTGAACTTGTTAATGGATGAATTGGCCGTAGCTCAGTGCTAGCCTTTTGTTAAGCTTCATGAGGGGATCCCTTCCATGTATTTTGATGCCATGTTTGGGTGTTGTAGCATGTTCATCTTGTTGCATTTAGATGGCTATTTGCTGTGAATCGCAGACCGTGGCCATATTTGAATTGCTTGGCATTTCCAAACCGTAACTCCGATTCCGGCGATCTTTATATAGTTTTCAAGCGATTTCATCTCACCTTTCAAGTGGCACACTTGGATTTCCAAGTAGAGGCCAGGTTCATTCATTCCTTGTCAAATCTTGCATATGCATCACATATTGCATCCCACATAGCATACCATCTTTTGCATCATGTTGTTTGAGTTTTGCACGTGGTTGATTGTGTCCTTGTTTCTTGTTTGTCTTGTTTGGGTAGAGCCGGGAGACGAGTTCGCTAACGAGGAGCCCGTTGAGTTTGCTTTCGAGGATCCAGTCAACTCTGACAACTTTGCAGGCAAGATGATCACACCCTCGAAATCACTACTATCTTTGCTATGCTAGATGCTCGCTCTTTTGCTATGCCTATGCTACGATGCCTACCACTTGCTTATCATGCCTCCCAAATTGCCATGTCAAACCTCTAACCCACCATGTCCTAGCAAACCATTGATTAGCTATGTTACCGCTTTGCTCAGCCCCTCTTATAGCGTTGTTAGTTGCAAGTGAAGATTGGAGACCGTTCCTTGTTGGAACATTATTTATTTGTTGGGATATCATTATATTGCCATGTTATCTTAATGCATCTATATACTTGGTAAAGGGTAGAAGGCTCGGCCTCTCGCCTAGTGTTTTGTTCCACTCTCGCTGCCCTAGTTTCCGTCATATCGGTGTTATGTTCCCGGATTTTGCGTTCCTTACGCAGTTGGGTGATAATGGGAACCCCTTGATAGTTCGCCTTGATTAAAGCTTTTCCAGCAATGCCCAACCTTGGTTTTACCATTTTCCACCTAGCCTCTTTTTCCCTTGGGTTTCCGGAGCCCGAGGGTCATCTTATTTAAACCCCCCCGGGCCAGTGCTCCTCTGAGTGTTGGTCCAAACAGAGCCACTTGCAGCGCCACCTCGGGGCAACTCGAGGGTTGGTTTTAGTTGTATGTAGTGTTCATCTGAGTGTGCCCTGAGAACGAGATATGTGCAGCTCCTATCGGGATTTGTCGGCACATTCGGGCGGTGTTGCTGGATTTGTTTTAACTTGTCGAAGTGTCTTGTAGAACCGGGATACCGAGCCTGATCGGAATGTCTCGGGAGAAGGTCTATTCCTTCGTCGACCGTGAGAGCTTGTCATGGGCTAAGTTGGGACTCCCCTGCAGGGATTTGAACTTTCGAAAGCCGTGCTCGCGGTTATGGGCAGATGGGAATTTGTTAATGTCCGGTTGTAGATAACCTGAACCTTAACTTAATTAAAATGAATCAACTGTGTGAGTTACCGTGATGGTCTCTTCTCGGCGGAGTCCGGGAAGTGACCACGGTGTTGGAGTAATGCTTGCGCAGGTTGTCCTCTAGTTACTCGCTCGCACTTTGCCACCTCTTCTCGCTCTCTTTTGCGAATAGGATAGACACTATATATGCTAGTCGCTTGCTGCAGCTCCACATATTTTCCTTGCCTTACCTATTAAGCTTAAATAGTCTTGATCGCGAGGGTGCGAGATTGCTGAGTCCCTGTGGCTCACAGATTACTTCCAAACCAGATGCAGGGCCAGATGACTCCGTTCCAGATGACGCGCTTGAGCTCAAGTGGGAGTTTGACGAGGACTCATGCCGATACTACGTGTCCTTCCCTGATGATCAGTAGTGGTGCCCAGTTGGGGTGATCGGGACCGTGTCACATATTGGGTTATCTTTTATTTTGGCGCCGTAGTCGGGCCATGAGTGTTTGAATGTTGTAATGCTATTTATGTACTTTGTGTGACGTGGCGAGTGTAACCCAACTATCTATCTCCCCTTTTATTATCTATATTACATGGGATGTTGTGATGATTGCCTAACTTGCGACATTGCTTTCAATGCGGTTATACCTCTAAGTCGTGCCTCGACACGTGGGAGCTATAGCCGCATCGAGGGCGTTACAAGTTAGTAATCAGAGCCTTCCCCGACCTTAGGAGCCCCTATTGCTTGATCGTTATTAGCGGCCGAGTTGTGTCTAGAAAAATGTTTTGAGTCATTTAGGAATTATATATCGGAGAGTTTAGGAATTCTTTTACTTCCCAGTCTCCTCATCAGTCTGGTAAGGCATCCTGACATAGAGTTTTGACTCTTCTCTTCTCAAATTTCAGTAAAGAAAATTTAGGATCACGCAGGTATCTTGGAATCGTTCCGATGGTTTTGTGACGAGAACATTGTTCTTGGTGCCTCCTGTCTTTAGGGGTTGTGGCAGTGTCCCAGGGAGTTGAGCTCCGAGGTGTTGTCGTCACAATTTTATCGTTGCAGTTCTGGAATACCTGAGTTTAGTACGCCGACATCGAAAATCTCTTTTATGCAGTTCGTTGGTGAGATAACCTCGACGCCACCCAGTACTGGGGCGGGAGTTCGGGAGTATCGCCATAACTTGTATAACGGATGCTTTTCGAAGGTTGAGGTAGATGGTTTCCGAAGTTTTTCTCGGTTATGTGTTGAAGGATGGATACAGCTGGATGTAGGGATTGCTAGATTTGGGTGAGATATTATGCTTCCCCTGTATCCCCAACACCTGATTGCATAACCGGAAAGGTTCGGGAGTTTCATAGGTGGGAATTCTTGTAGCTCTAGTTCTTCTTCCACGAATATTTGGTTTGAGATTGGGATTTCTTACCGAGTATTCGTTCGTTCTTGATCCGTACCTTGTTGATTTATTTCTCTACCTAAATTCTAAGTGGCTTCTCAATTTATGGATATGTGACCATTTCAAGAGGAATGCATTCGTTCATTTTGTTCAAATGTGAAGACTTTATGTTGCAATTTTCATTCCGTTGGATTCGGCTTCATTTTATCTGTCAATGTGCTAACGGTGGTCAACCTCTTTAGGATGGCTCCCGCTAAGAGCACCAATCAGAATCAGAATCAAGATCCGCCACCACCTCCACCTCCTCCGGAGGCATGGCAAGCTGTGATGGCCGCAACCGATGCAAACACACAGTTGATCATGCAAATTCTTCAAGAGCGCAATCAAGCGAACCAAGGCAACCAAGGCAACAATCAAAATCACTTTGCTACACTCAAACAGTTCCTTGCTAACGGGCTGTCACGGCCGGTTTTCCAATAAAAATATTTATTGATAAACCAGTCTTTTGAGTCCAGTATGAGAGAAATCCTCCTCACTGGTAGAAAATTTCTTGATACAATAAGCCAGTAGCATAAAATATATTACAGGGTTGAACTGCGGTCGCTCAACCAAATTATTACAAGCACGCCAATAATCATACATAATGGCGGACAGGACACAGTGGTGTGGAGACACACTACTGACTCATGGATAGGTTGGTGGTGGAAAAGCACAGCGGGAAGGGAAATACAAGACTCTAAGAATATCATTTCATCGAACGTCGAGGTGAGGCTCGATAAATTTATTTGGTGGCGGAAGCGGATATAAAACAGTGACCAAATCCAGGGTCGCACGAGACTGACTGGGACTCCTCTAAGTGTCGAACTCGCTATCGAACTCTTCATCCATGAGATCGCCTTCGTCAGCATCTGGCCAAGTCAACAAGCAAGTGAGTACTTTGAAAGTACTCGCAAGACAGTTCAGACGTAAGATATAACAAATGCGTGCATGGATGCAACATGATTAATTCCTTAATGCACAATAATTAAAATTGGCATAACGGCTAAGTAAAAAGGGAAACGGCGGTAATCCGCCTGAAATTCCACAGAGCATAAATAAGGACCGATCGGGTGTCTGAAGCGACGCCTCGAAAGGTGAACAAATAAAAATAAGGAAATGATGCCACAGTCGGGCATCTTAGCGACACCACATAAAGGGCTTTAAAAGAAATGCCACGGTCGGACGTCTGAGCGACATCGCAGAAAGGGCTTTAAAAGAAATGCCACAGTCGGACGTCTGAGCAACATCGCAGAAAGGGCTTTAAAAGAAATGCCACAGTCGGACGTCTGAGCGACATCGCAGAAAGGGCTTTAAAAGAAATGCCACAGTCGGACGTCTGAGCGACATCGCAGAAAGGGCTTTAAATGAAATGCCACAGTCGGACATCTGAGCGACATCGCAGAAAGGGCTTTAAATTTACCAGTAAATAATGCTCATAATAAACATTCAATTCATGAGAATAAACGGGTTAGTCCATCCACAGGAATAATCATTCAACCGGACTTAGCACTCATGCGATTCACCGGAGTCTCTGTCATCAAAGCTAACAATCGATTAGGATAAGATGGAACGAAAATGGACATGGAAGAGATGATTTGGAGGAATATATGACTCTGCAGAGTTTGTACAAAATTTTTCCCACAGCCAACGGATTTCCGTAGTCACGAAGGACTAGTTCCGTTTATGGTATTTCGGAAGAAAACACAGCTAACCGGTACACACCCATCCTACCTCTCGATGCTAGGAATCACCCTAGTCATCGTCCAAGAAAAACTTTTGAGACGGGGAGATCACAATCTCGAATAGCATGGGATCAAATTTATATACGCGCGCTCTAAGGGGTGCCCCCCTCTCGGTCCCAACCGGAAACACCCATGCCCCCTGACCGGATGACTGGCTTTAATCCAGGGCCATGGAACCATCATCACGGCCTCTCCTCTTTGGTGTGTACCATGAAAGCGGTTTGCAACTTACTAAATCATATTCCTTGCGGAAAACATGTGGTAGTACAAGGAAGGAAATGATAGGTACCGGACTGATATGGTTTGACATTGAAGTCACATAGTCGGGCGTAAGATTGGCATGCTACAACACTGCCATCGTACCCATCCTCATGCCAACACATGGCCATTCATATACACATTCATCCACGTATGGATCATCGAACTCACTCACCTTATTATCACATAAAATAACGTTCATCGGTATTCTCACCAACATGCCATGAAACTAACTAAATGCAAAACATGCCAAGACACTCATCATATCAAAAGTTCAAACATGCTTGCCTGGTTCAGAGTAGTCGGAGCCTAGCTCGGTGAAGTTCGCGGCTCCGTCACCTCCTTCGGTATCTACGGTTTAAAGAAAATATATGCGCTAACGTAAATACCAAGGAGTGCACAGAAGGTAAACCAAATATTTTTCAAATAAATCTGATAAAAAACTAGACAAAATTCTAAAGAGAACAGAAAAAGAATCAATCAAAAATACTTTTCTGATTAAAAGTTATAAGGGTTTTTGTCCAGGGACTTATTTGTAATGAAACAGAAGATTTCCAGGGGCTAGTTTATAAAAACAGAAAACGCTTCGGTAGCGACTACGCCAGCCCGAAGAGAAAACGCATTCTGCCCGAAGGCGCTTCCAGAAAACGATTCGAAAGAGAGAGCAGAGAGGCTGACGGTGGGGTCCCACCCGTCAGGTTCAAATGTTCAAACGGGGCGGCAGAGTTCGCCGGCGCCCGAGAGCCGTGGTGGTCGCCGGCGGCGATCCACGGCGAGGCAGAGCGATCGGAGAGTACCTCCGTGCTCAGGGCACCCTTCCGCGTCAGTTGATGGTGGTGGAGTCGGTCGGCGAGCACCACGTCGACGGCGAGCTTTGCTCCGGCGGACGGCGGCTCGGGTGGTCGAGGGGCTCGTCGGGGAGGGCTGCAAAGGTTAAATTGAAGAGGGGGTCATGCTCCTGGCAGCTAGAGAGGGTAACGAACGGGGTTTGAGCGCCGGAGATGGCCTCACCAGAACGAATCGGGCTGGAGGCCGAGGCGGGGCGAGGCGGCCGGAGCTGGGGGAGGAGACCTCCTCGAGGTCCCCCTAGTGGCCTGGCGAGGTGTTGGTGAGTAGTGGGGGTGCTGCGTGCACGAGAGTGAGCTTGGGACCCCTTTATATAGGCGGCCCGAGGCGGTTGCTGTGAACGAGGATCACCGGCGAGCGATTACGGTGGCGCAGTGCTCGGTCGGGGTGGTTAGGGGGTCGAGCGTCATCACGGAGGTTCAATGGGTCCGTTTTGGTGTTAAACTGGCCGGGGTTTGGGTGTTAAGGGCGAGCTCGACGGAACAGGGATGGCGCGGGCCCGTCGGCGGCGGAGAGCGCGTTCTGTGCTTGCCGGCCACGGTGGCTGTGCTACGGGCGTGCGCTGGCGTGCATGAGACCACGCGGAGAGCCAGGGTGCGATGGGTGGCGCGGAATGGCGTTCTGCTGTGGTGTGCCTCCTGTCGGCCGCCACGGGAGGTCCCGACGCTGCAGAAGACGCCGGCGAGGGCGAGCCAGCGCGCTACCGATGCCAGGAAGGCTCCACGCACATGTGTGCAGCTTCGGACAAGAGGAATAGGCGGCGAGGAACGTGCCAAGGGCACTGTGGCCGCGTGACTAAAACTGACGGACGGAAGATGACACTGAAACTGAATTTTCTGAACTTTGAACAGTAACAGCGCCCACCAGGTGTTCGACCGAATGAAATTGGCCTCTGGTGATTTTTCCTTGAGCTGATTTTTGGTGGAGTGGCTTCTCCTTGCTCAAGTAGGCTGCATGATTTTTGTTGGAATTTTTGGAGCAGTGTGGATATGAATTTCACCAAATTTGGCAAATCTGGTCCAAACTTGCAGAGACTGTATTTTGAAAAATTTGAGAAGAGGAGGAGTGGATCAAGATGGTTCTGGGTTGTGGGTTCAAAGGACAATCCAGGAGAATTGGTTTGAGTTCAAAACTCAAATGAAAAAGTGTACTTGCTTTGAAAATCCCCCAGGCTCCAAATAATTTTCAGAATTGAATTGAGGGGAAAAATAATTAGAATAAAAATCCAAAACCAGTTTGGATTAGTTGGGACAGAGAATTTAGGTTGATCACAAGGGGGACGGGAGGTTTTGGAGGGGTTTTATCTCAACGGCAAAAATACAAAGCCAAGGGTGGCTTCAAAGATAAGAAAATCCCAATTTTTCATGGAGTTTCTTTTTAAAAGAAAAAGATTAAACTCCCAAAATAATTTTGAGAGAGAACCAACAGAGAAGAAGTTTCAAAAGGTCAAACACCAAACTTTGAAGCAAGAATAAAAACCTTGCCAAAGGAAAGAAAGTTTTTTAAGAGGAAGGTTTTCTGGAAAATTTTAAATGGCCTCTTTTCAAAAACCACAAAGTTTTTGATAAAAACCAAATAAAATTTTTGGAGTGTTACAACACCTACCCCCTTAGGAAAAATCTCGTCCCCGAGATTTCAGCTGATCCTTAAATAAGTGTGGATGCTCTGTCCGAAGAAAATCCTCGCTTTCCCAAATTGCTTCACTGTCGGTGTGATTGCTCCACTGGACTTTGAAAAACTTGATGATTTTCTGTCGGGTCCTCCTTTCAGACTCCTCTAATATTCTTATGGGACGTTCTCGATAAGTGAGGTCTGGCTGTACGTCAATGTTCTCATGAGATACTTGTTTCTCTGGGTTGCTTGCGCACTTCCTTAATTGAGAGACGTGGAACACGTCGTGAATGTCGGACAAGTCTTCGGGTAAGTCTAGCTGGTAGGCTACAGTGCCTCTTCGTGCCACTATGCAAAATGGTCCAATGAATCTTGGTGCTAATTTTCCTTTAATCTTAAACCGTTGCAATCCTCTCATCGGGGATACTCTCAAGTATACGAATTCACCGGTTTCGAAGCTGACCCTACGATGTTTCTGATCATAATAACTTTTCTGTCGACTTTGAGCGGTCTTAAGTCGGTCCCTGATTAGCTTGACTTTTTCCTCGGCTTCTCTGAGCATATCTGGTCCGAAGATGCGGCTGTCTCCGGTCTCTGACCAATTTAACGGGGTACGACATCTCCTTCCGTATAGGGCTTCGAAAGGAGCCATTTGCAGGCTGGCCTGGTAACTGTTGTTGTATGCGAACTCGGCATATGGCAGGCTGTCCTCCCAACTGGTTCCATAGGTGAGGACACATGCTCTCAGCATGTCTTCTAAAACCTGGTTTACGCGTTCTGTTTGTCCATCAGTCTGTGGATGGTATGCGGTACTGAAGGCTAGTTGGGTTCCCAGAGCCTGTTGTAATTGCTCCCAAAATCTTGAGACGAACTGAGTGCCTCTGTTGGAAATTATAGTCTTCGGGACACCGTGCAGACAGACTATGCGGGAAAGATAAATCCTGGCAAGCCTCTGAGTGGTGTAGGTTGTCTTCACTGGAATAAAGTGTGCTACTTTGGTCAACCTGTCAGTGATGACCCATATGGCATCATTCCCGTGTCGTGACCGAGGTAATCCGACAATAAAATCCATCCCTATTTCATCCCATTTCCACTCAGGTATTTTGTTAGGTTGCAGTAGTCCGGCTGGTCTCTGATGTTCAGCTTTTATGCATTGACATGACTCGCAACATGCAATGAAAGTGGCTATGTCCCTCTTCATACCGTGCCACCAAAATCTTTCCTGAATATCCTTATACATTTTGGTTCCTCCAGGGTGGATCGAATATGGAGTGGTGTGTGCTTCAGTTAAAACTTGCTGTTTAAGGTCTTCTATGTTTGGCACGCATAGCCTTTCTCCGTACCATAATATTCCTTCATTGTCTATGACGAATTCCGAGGCCTTGCCCATACTCAACTTCCTTTTAATTCCTTCAATGCTGGGGTGACCGGACTGAGCCTCTTTAATTTTCTCCACAAGGTGTGGTTGTATTTCCAAGTTTGATATGGTGCCTTCTGCTACCATTATCAAGTTGAGCTTGACAAATTCTTGATGGAATTCGGGCCTCAAGCTGTGCAGATAGTTCCCGTCGGAGCTGGGGTTCCGACTCAGGGCATCGGCCACTACGTTTGCTTTCCCTGGATGGTAATGGATACCAACATCATAATCCTTTACCAATTCCAACTAGCGGCGTTGCCGTAAATTTAGTTCTGGCTGCGTAAAAATGTATTTGAGGCTTTTGTGATCCGTATATATCTCACATCGATTCCCAAGTAGGAAATGCCTCCATTCCTTGAGTGCATGAATAACTGCTGCCATTTCTAAATCATGAGTGGGGTAATTTTCCTCGTGTTTGCGAAGTTGCCTTGAAGCGTAGGCGACAACCTTGCCTTCTTGCATCAACACGCATCCGAGACCCTTTCTGGATGCGTCACAAAATACTTCAAAATTCTTGTGTATATCGGGTACAATTAATACCGGTGCTGTTGTTAATTTCCGCTTTAGCTCTTGGAAACTTTTCTCGCAGGCTTCTGTCCACTCAAACTTCTTATCTTTCTTGAGTAACTGTGTCATAGGCTTGGATATGGTGGAAAATCCTTCAATAAATCTGCGGTAATATCCTACCATTCCCAAGAAACTTCGTATGTCTGTTACGCTGGCTGGTGACTTCCAGTCAAGTACGGCCTTGACTTTCTCTGGGTCCACTGCTATACCGTCTTGAGTCAGCACGTGGCCTAGGAAACCTACTTGTCTTAGCCAAAATTCGCACTTGCTGAACTTGGCATACAATTGGTGTTTCCTTAGCTCTCCTAGTACAATCCTGAGATGTTCTGCGTGCTCTTCTGGTGTTTTGGAGTATACCAGAATATCGTCAATGAATACTACGACAAATTTGTCCATAAACTTCATAAATACTTTGTTCATGAGGTGAACAAAATATGCCGGGGCGTTAGTCAATCCAAATGGCATCACTGTGAACTCGTACAGTCCATATCTGGAGGTGAAGGCTGTTTTGGGGATATCTTCCGTTCGTACCTTCAATTGATGGTATCCTGACGTTAAGTCAATTTTTGAGAATACCTTGGCCTGAGAAAGTTGATCAAATAAATCGTTTATCCTTGGCATCGGGTATTTGTTTTTGACTGTGACCATGTTAAGTGCTCGATAGTCGATACACAATCTCAGCGTTCCATCCTTCTTCTTGGCAAATAAAATTGGTGATCCCCAAGGTGAGGAGCTGGCTCGAATGTATCCTTTTTCCAGTAATTCCTTTATTTGCTTCTTCAATTCGATCAACTCGGATGGTGCCATTTTGTATGGTTTCTTGTATATGGGGGTGGTTCCTGGTGCTAGCTCAATGCGGAATTCTATTTCTCGATCTGGTGGCATGCCTGGCAGCTCTTCAGGGAATACATCTGGAAATTCACACACTACTGGAACCTTGTTTAGCTCAGAAACGTCCACCTTATTTAATCTCGGTTGCCGGGGTCTTTTTCCTTCCTTGGCTGATACTCTTATTGTCTTCCCTTGGTGGTGTGTGAGAATCACGGTCCTGTTGAAACCGTCGATAAAACCTTTATTGGTGGTTAGCCAATCCATCCCTAGGATGACATCCAGTCCTTTATTTTCCAATACAATAAGATTTGCGTAAAACTCCAATCCTTCAAACTCAATGACCACATTCTGACAGTAATTCTGAGAAACTTGCTGAATCCCGGGGGACTTGATTATTATGGATTTCTCCAAAGGAAGCATCGAAAAATTATTTTGCAAAGCAAAACTTTTCGAGATGAAAGAGTGAGAAGCTCCAGAATCAAACAAAACCATTGCAGGTATTGTGTTGACAGGAAACGTACCGAGTACGATATCCGGAGCATTTTGTGCCTCCTCTTTGGTTACGTGGTTCAGATGACCCTTCCTGTGGTTATTGTTGGGATTGAAATTGTTTCGCTTGGGCGCTGAATTATTGCCGCCGTTGTTCGGCTTTGGGGTTGAGTTCCTTGGCTTGGGGCACTGTTTGGCATAATGCCCTTCTTCTCCACAAGCGTAACAGGTAACGCCGGGGCGAAAGGTGAATTCCTTGTCCCTTGCATGAAAATTTTTGATTGGGCGTGAGACATTGGATGAGAATTTGGGTGTCCCACCCTTTTTAAAATCCATCTTGCTTCGGTGATTGCGAGTGTGATTAGTCTGGTCCCTTTTTCGCTTGCGGATATCTTCCAGACTGCGTCTCTCATTTTCTAGAGTAATGGCCTTGTCCACCAGCGTTTTAAAATCAGGAAAAGTGTGCACGACCAGTTGGCATTTAAGCGCGGGCGCCAGACCGTTAAGGAATTTCTCCATCTTCTTGATTTCAGTCATACGCTCCTCATTGGCGTAGCGGGATAATAGGGTAAATTGACTGTTGTAATCTGACACTGTCATGTTCCTTTGTTTGAGGTCATCGAATTCTCTCTTCTTGATTTTCATAATACTCTTAGGAATATGTGCACCACGGAAACCTTCCTTGAAATCATCCCAGGTTATGTCATTTTCGTTGGGATGCATGTGCAGAAAATTCTCCCACCACGATGCGGCTGCTCCTGTGAGATAGTGTGGAGCATATAGTACTTTCTCGAGATCTGAACACTTTGCAATAATTAATTTTCTCTCCATATCTCGAAGCCAGTCCTCGGCTTCAAGAGGCTTGTCAGTGTGAGAAAATGTTTGAGGACGTGTCTTCTGTAGCTCAGATAACTTGGAATGTTGCTGATACTGTCCATGATGATTCCCCATGTTGATGACTTGGTTCATCATCTCGCGATGTTGTTGCTGACTCTGTTCATAAAGGCGGCACATTTGTGAAAGTGCCGATTCACTACCTTGTTGGCTTGACTGTCCCTGAGTGAACTCATTGTTGGGTTGAGTATCATAATTTTCCACTGATGGAATTGGCATGGAGCGAGTCCAAGGACGAGACATTTTTCACTCTGGGGATATATTTTGTAAAACTCTTAAGAAAAGCAGAAAGAGTCACAAAAATAAAACCATAAATGCATAAAGCTGGCAGATATTATTAAATACCCAAGCTTACTTAAGAAAAACAAATCGACTTGCGCACGGAGAAGGACTGCTCATTACATATCTTACACGCGGGCGGTAATTATACAGTACATCACTCAGGATATGCGTACATAATCCTGACATGTTATTAAGGCTAGTGCACTTCTCCAGATCCTACATGATGCGCAAACAGGCTACTTCTCACAACCTATGCACATATCTTACAAAGCGGTACAATACATGGCAGCTAAGCGTACCCAGGCAGAGATGTTGACGACCTCCTTTTCCCTGCCGAGGGCGAGGCGTAGCGAGGTTGGGGACTCGACTTCCTCCTCGCTAATGGGCTCCATACGTGTAGTGTTGCGCAGAGCGGACGGAGCGGTTGCCAGGGGCGGAGCAACACGCACAGGAGTGGGCGCGAAGGTTGGTGCAGTGCGCACTGGAGTGGGTGCAATGACTTGGTTAAATTCTTCGGTAGAAGGCAGGCGACGAGTAGGCGTAAAAGATGCTGATGACGAGACAAAAGTCGGTGGCGGAGCGATGGGTAGGAGCTCCCTCCTGTTGGCAGCACAGCCATGGACTGAGTCCATGCGGGTAGCTACGAAGTCGTCCACTAGGTTGTCGAAGGCTGCCTCCAGGGCCCGGAGATACTCAATGAGCATCTCAAAAGCCTCGTCTCGTTCTCCTCTGGGGCAGGAGTATGCGTAGTGACAGGTGTAAGGCACATGGCACGGAAGATAACGGTAACGACGAGTCTTCATCACGGGAAGGACATCCCTGAGACGAGCTATCGCCTCGCGGGCTGCCATCTGCATAGCATGCCTCTCCGTAGGCATAGCTCTTCCCACGAACCGGAAGCGGCGTAACTCACCACGCCCTCCTCTGAACTGCACCGCGGCCTGGTGCATGGTCAGACTGTCGTTGACTCGGTGCTGGTAGAGTGTGAAGACTGGGCGCACGGATGGCCCCATCACGACCTGAACGATGGAAGAAAGAAGCTTGACGAACCCATCGGGCACGTTGGCGAAGGTCTAAGACTCACAGCTGACGTCGGCCATCTACAAAAGTAGGCAAAATTCTGCAGGGTCAGATCATAAATTTATGCTGACTGACAGAAAATGACTACAGTTGCAAAAGCATAAAATAGCCCTGTCATGCTAATAACTAATTAGCGATCGCACCTAGTGGCTTCCTACAGTCAGCCTGGCTCTGGTACCAAGCTTGTCACGGCCGGTTTTCCAATAAAAATATTTATTGATAAACCAGTCTTTTGAGTCCAGTATGAGAGAAATCCTCCTCACTGGTAGACAATTTCTTGATACAATAAGCCAGTAGCATAAAATATATTACAGGGTTGAACTGCGGTCGCTCAACCAAATTATTACAAGCACGCCAATAATCATACATAATGGCGGACAGGACACAGTGGTGTGGAGACACACTACTGACTCATGGATAGGTTGGTGGTGGAAAAGCACAGCGGGAAGGGAAATACAAGACTCTAAGAATATCATTTCATCGAACGTCAAGGTGAGGCTCGATAAATTTATTTGGTGGCGGAAGCGGATATAAAACAGTGACCAAATCCAGGGTCGCACGAGACTGACTGGGACTCCTCTAAGTGTCGGACTCGCTATCGAACTCTTCATCCATGAGATCGCCTTCGTCAGCATCTGGCCAAGTCAACAAGCCAGTGAGTACTTTGAAAGTACTCGCAAGACAGTTCAGACGTAAGATATAACAAATGCGTGCATGGATGCAACATGATTAATTCCTTAATGCACAATAATTAAAATTGGCATAACGGCTAAGTAAAAAGGGAAACGGCGGTAATCCGCCTGAAATTCCACAGAGCATAAATAAGGACCGATCGGGTGTCTGAAGCGACGCCTCGAAAGGTGAACAAATAAAAATAAGGAAATGATGCCACAGTCGGGCATCTTAGCGACACCACATAAAGGGCTTCAAAAGAAATGCCACGGTCGGACGTCTGAGCGACATCGCAGAAAGGGCTTTAAAAGAAATGCCACAGTCGGACGTCTGAGCGACATCGCAGAAAGGGCTTTAAAAGAAATGCCACAGTCGGACGTCTGAGCGACATCGCAGAAAGGGCTTTAAAAGAAATGCCACAGTCGGACGTCTGAGCGACATCGCAGAAAGGGCTTTAAATTCAC
>LT934111.1:576137726-576218370 GCA_900231445.1 Triticum turgidum subsp. durum
CTGAAGTGATGCCTCGAAAGGTGAACAAATAAAAATAAGGAAATGATGCCACAGTCGGGCATCTTAGCGACACCACATAAAGGGCTTTAAAAGAAATGCCACGGTCGGACGTCTGAGCGACATCGCAGAAAGGGCTTTAAAAGAAATGCCACAGTCGGACGTCTGAGCGACATCGCAGAAAGGGCTTTAAAAGAAATGCCACAGTCGGACGTCTGAGCGACATCGCAGAAAGGGCTTTAAATGAAATGCCACAGTCGGACGTCTGAGCGACATCGCAGAAAGGGCTTTAAATGAAATGCCACAGTCGGACGTCTGAGCGACATCGCAGAAAGGGCTTTAAATTTACCAGTAAATAATGCTCATAATAAACATTCAATCCATGAGAATAAACGGGTTAGTCCATCCACAGGAATAATCATTCAACCGGACTTAGCACTCATGCGATTCACCGGAGTCTCTGTCATCAAAGCTAACAATCGATTAGGATAAGATGGAACGAAAATGGACATGGAAGAGATGATTTGGAGGAATATATGACTCTGCAGAGTTTGTACAAAATTTTTCCCACAGCCAACGGATTTCCGTAGTCACGAAGGACTAGTTCCGTTTATGGTATTTCGGAAGAAAACACAGCTAACCGGTACACACCCATCCTACCTCTCGATGTTAGGAATCACCCTAGTCATCGTCCAAGAAAAACTTTTGAGACGGGGAGATCACAATCTCGAATAGCATGGGATCAAATTTATATACGCGCGCTCTAAGGGGTGCCCCCCTCTCGGTCCCAACCGGAAACACCCATGCCCCCTGACCGGATGACTGGCTTTAATACAGGGCCATGAAACCATCATCACGGCCTCTCCTCCTTGGTGTGTACCATGAAAGCGGTTTGCAACTTACTAAATCATATTCCTTGCAGAAAACATGTGGTAGTACAAGGAAGGAAATGATAGGTACCGGACCGATATGGTTTGACACCGAAGTCACATAGTCGGGCGTAAGACTGGCATGCTACAACACTGCCATCGTACCCATCCTCATGCCAACACATGGCCATTCATATACACATTCATCCACGTATGGATCATCGAACTCACTCACCTTATTATCACATAAAATAACGTTCATCGGTATGCTCACCAACATGCCATGAAACTAACTAAATGCAAAACATGCCAAGACACTCATCATATCAAAAGTTCAAACATGCTTGCCTGGTTCAGAGTAGTCGGAGCCTAGCTCGGTGAAGTTCGCGGCTCCGTCACCTCCTTCGGTATCTACGGTTTAAAGAAAATATATGCGCTAACGTAAATACCAAGGAGTGCACAGAAGGTAAACCAAATATTTTCCAAATAAATCTGATAAAAAACTAGACAAAATTTTAAAGAGAACAGAAAAAGAATCAATCAAAAATACTTTTCTGATTAAAAGTTATAAGGGTTTTTGTCCAGGGACTTATCTGTAATGAAATAGAAGATTTCCAGGGGCTAGTTTATAAAAACAGAAAACGCTTCGGTAGCGACTACGCCAGCCCGAAGAGAAAACGCATTCTGCCCGAAGGCGCTTCCAGAAAACGATTCGAAAGAGAGAGCAGAGAGGCTGACGGTGGGGTCCCACCCGTCAGGTTCAAATGTTCAAACGGGGCGACAGAGTTCGCCGGCGCCCGAGAGCCGCGGTGGTCGCCGGCGGCGATCCACGGCGAGGCAGAGCGATTGGAGAGTACCTCCGTGCTCAGGGCATCCTTCCACGTCAGTTGATGGTGGTGGAGTCGGTCGGCGAGCACCACGTCGACGGCGAGCTTTGCTCCGGCGGACGGCGGCTCGGGTGGTCGAGGGGCTCGTCGGAGAGGGCTGCAAAGGTTAAATTGAAGAGGGGGTCATGCTCCTGGCAGCTAGAGAGGGTAACGAATGGGGTTTGAGCGCCGGAGATGGCCTCACCAGAACGAATCGGGCTGGAGGCCGAGGCGGGGCGAGGTGGCCGGAGCTGGGGGAGGAGACCTCCTCGAGGTCCCCCTAGTGGCCTGGCGGGGTGTTGGTGAGTAGTGGGGGTGCTGCGTGCACGAGAGTGAGCTTGGGACCCCTTTATATAGGCGGCCCGAGGCGGTTGCCGTGAACGAGGATCACCGGCGAGCGATTACGGTGGCGCAGTGCTCGGTCGGGGTGGTTAGGGGGTCGAGCGTCATCACGGAGGTTCAATGGGTCCGTTTTGGTGTTAAACTGGCCGGGGTTTGGGTGTTAAGGGCGAGCTCGACGGAACGGGGATGGCGCGGGCCCGTCGGCGGCGGAGAGCGCGTTCTGTGCTTGCCGGCCACGGTGGCTGTGCTACGGGCGTGCGCTGGCGTGCATGAGACCACGCGGAGAGCCAGGGTGCGATTGGCGGCGCGGAACGGCGTTCTGCTGTGGTGTGCCTCCTGTCGGCCGCCACGGGAGGTCCCGACGCCGCAGAAGACGCCGGCGAGGGCGAGCCAGCGCGCTACCGACGCCAGGAAGGCTCCACGCACGTGTGTGCATCTTCGGACAAGAGGAATAGGCGGCGAGGAACGTGCCAAGGGCACTGTGGCCGCGTGACTGAAACTGACGGACGGAAGATGACACTGAAACTGAATTTTCTGAACTTTGAACAGTAACAGCGCCCACCAGGTGTTCGACCGAATGAAATTGGCCTCTGGTGATTTTTCCTTGAGCTGATTTTTTGTGGAGTGGCTTCTCCTTGCTCAAGTAGGCTGCATGATTTTTGTTGGAATTTTTGGAGCAGTGTGGATATGAATTTCACCAAATTTGGCAAATCTGGTCCAAACTTGCAGAGACTGTATTTTGAAAAATTTGAGAAGAGGAGGAGTGGATCAAGATGGTTCTGGGTTGTGGGTTCAAAGGACAATCCAGGAGAATTGGTTTGAGTTCAAAACTCAAATGAAAAAGTGTACTTGCTTTGAAAATCCCTCAGGCTCCAAATAATTTTCAGAATTGAATTGAGGGAAAAAAATAATTAGAATAAAAATCCAAAACCAGTTTGGATTAGTTGGGACAGAGAATTTAGGTTGATCACAAGGGGGAGGGGAGGTTTTGGAGGGGTTTTATCTCAAGGGCAAAAATACAAAGCCAAGGGTGGCTTCAAAGATAAGAAAATCCCAATTTTTCATGGAGTTTCTTTTTAAAAGAAAAAGATTAAACTCCCAAAATAATTTTGAGAGAGAACCAACAGAGAAGAAGTTTCAAAAGGTCAAACACCAAACTTTGAAGCAAGAATAAAAACCTTGCCAAAGGAAAGAAAGTTTTTTAAGAGGAAGGTTTTCTGGAAAATTTTAAATGGCCTCTTTACAAAAACCACAAAGTTTTTGATAAAAACCAAATAAAATTTTTGGAGTGTCACACGGGCCAAAGACTTTCAGCAATTGTGTTGAGGCAACTGATGTTGACGATTGGCTCGTGGATTTGTGCAAGCATTTCGAGTGCAGTAACATCAGGCCTGAGGACTTCGTCAAGTTCGCTTCCTTCCAACTCAAAGACCAAGCTGCAGAATGGTTTCAGCAGTACAAGGATTCTAGAGGAGGCTGTGTGATTACCTGGGATGAATTCCACCAAGATTTCAAAGCTCATCATATCCCTCACAGCGTGGTTGAAAGCAAGCGTGAGGAATTCCGCAACCTGAAGCAAGGCTCTTTGTCTGTCTATGACTACAACAAGTTGTTTCAGAAGCTCGCCCGTTTTGCTAAGCAGGACGTCCCTGACGAGAAGAGCATGATATACCAGTTCAGGGGTGGTCTCAGAGAAGAAATCCAGCTAGCTCTTGTTCTCTTTGAGCCCTTGAGGTACGTGAGTTATACAACATGGCATTGAAGCAAGAGGCTGCTCAACTGAGGTGTGATGCTTCCAAGAAGCGAGTCAGAGATGCTAATCCTTCTTCCTCTCCTCAAGTGGCCAAGCAGCAGAAGTATTGGCTTCCTCCTCCTCCGTTCCGTCAGCCGTATCAGCAGAAGAGCAAAGGTGGCAGTGGATCTTCCCACCCACCCAACCCTGGTTTTCAGAACAAGACTTCGTCTCAAGCTCCAAGATCAAGTGCTCCGTATCACCATCCGTTTTCAGTGGTCATGTGCAACAAGTGCCAACAGAAGGGTCACTATGCCAACAAATGCTTCAATCAGAGGCGTCTTCTTCCTCCTCCTCCTATGAGATCGGCAAGTACAACTGTGGTCAAGCATAACCCCAAGCACGCCAAGGTCAATTTGCTGAATGCAGCTCAAGCAGAGGACTCGCCAGATGTCATCATGGGTAACCTTCCTGTTAACGATGTTCCCGCAAAAGTTCTTTTTGACACTGGTGCATCGCTTTCTTTTATTTCAACACCATTTGTTACCAAGCATGATTTTGTGACCGAAAGGATTCCTGTCCCATTGAAGATTGTGTCTCTGGGCAAGCAAATGACTTCTGACAATTGCGTCTCGGATGTCTCTATCACATTGGGCGATTACAAGTTTCTTTCTTCTCCGGTGGTTCTTGGTAATTCGGATATTGATCTTATTCTCGGAATGGATTGGCTTTCTCAGCACAAGGCGCATCTTGATTGTGCAGCCAGGCAAATTCAATTGACTCATTCGTTTGAGGATGTAATTGTCTTTGCCGCTCATGATGATACCATCTGTCTGTTTTCTCTCAATGAGAAGGGTGAATTGGATGCTATCTCGCAAATTCCAGTCGTTTGCGAATATCAAGACGTCTTTCCAGAACAGCTTCCAGGAATGCCTCCGCACCGGCCAGTTGAATTCGTCATCGATCTTGAGCCTGGCACGGAACCGGTTTGCAAGCGTCCGTACAAGCTCGGAACTTAAGAGTTGAAGGAGCTGAAGAAGCAACTCGATATTCAAGAGAGAATGGGTCTCATCCGGCCTAGTTCTTCTCCGTGGGGTTGTGGTGTTCTTTTTGTGAAAAAGAAGGATGGAACGGACCGACTTTGTGTTGATTACCGTCCATTGAACAAGAAGACTATCAAGAACAAATACCCACTTCCCAACATCAACGAGCTGTTCGAACAACTCAAAGGTGCCCAAGTATTCTCCAAGCTTGATCTCCGTATGGGTTATCATCAAATTTGAATCCGTGAGCAAGATATTCCCAAGACGGCTTTCAGGACAAGTTATGGTTCATATGAATACACTGTCATGTCTTTTGGCCTCGTCAACGCTCCTCCGACGTTCTCTCACATGATGAACTTCATCTTCAACGCCTACACCAATGACTTCGTTTTGGTCTATCTCGACGACATTCTGGTTTTCTTGAAGAACAAGGAAGATCATGCCAAGCACTTGCGTTTGGTACTCGATAAGCTCAGAGAACACCAGTTCTACGCCAAGTTCTCTAAGTGCGAATTTTGGCTCGATGAGGTTCTTTATCTTGGTCATATCATCTCTGCCAAGGGCATTGCGTGAATCCTGAGAAGGTGTCTGCAATTGTGAATTGGGAACCACCTCAGAACGTGAAGCAACTCTGTAGCTTCCTCGGTCTCGCAAGCTACTGTCGAAGATTCGTTGAAAACTTTTCTAAGATCGCGAAGCCTCTCTCAAATCTTCTCTAGAAGCACGTCAAGTATGTTTGGTCTCTGGAGTGTGACATTGCTTTCAACACTTTGAAAGAGAAATTGGTCACTGCTCTAGTTCTGACTCCGCCTGATGAATCCAAGCCGTACGAAGTCTTTTTGTGATGTCTCTCTCCAAGGTCTTGGCGCAGTGTTGATGCAAGAGAAGAAAGTTGTTGTTTATACCTCTCGCCGGTTGAAGCCCAATGAGAAGAACTACCCCACTCATGATCTCGAGTTGGGGGAATTTGTGCATGCTCTTTTGACTTGGAGACATCTCTTATTGGGAAGAAAAGTGGACATCTTCACTGACCACAAGAGTCTCAAGTACATCTTCACTCAGCCTAATCTCAACCTTAGGCAGACTCGATGGGTCGAAATGATTCAAGAGTATAATCCGAGTATCGAGTATACTCCAGGCAAGGCCAATGTGATTGCTGACGCATTGAGCAGGAAGGCTCATTGCAACAGCCTGATTCTCAAGCCTTATCAACCCGAGCTTTGTGAAGCCTTCCGCAAACTTAATCTGCAAGTTGTTCCTCAAGGTTTCCTCGCCAACCTTCAAGTCTCTCCTACCTTGGAAGACCAGATTCGCCAAGCTCAGCTTCTTGATGCTATGGTGAAGAAGGTGAAGATTGGGATTGCCAAGAGTCAACCCAAGTATAAGTGCTACCGCCTTGATGACAAGGATACTCTCTTCTTCGAGGATCGTATTGTTGTGCCCAAAGGTGACCTTCGTAAAGTGATCATGAACGAGGCTCACAATTCTCTCCTCTCCACCCACCCTGGGAGCACGAAGATGTATCAGGACCTTAATCAGGCTTATTGGTGGACTCGAATGAAGTGCGATATTGCTCAATTCGTGAATGAGTGTGATGTCTGCAGAAGAGTGAAGGCAGAACACCAAAGGCCAGCTGGTCTCCTCCAACCTCTTGCCATTCTAGAATGGAAGTTTGACCACATTGAAATGGACTTCGTGACTGGGTTTCCAAAGTCCAAGCATGGCAATGATGCTAGATTCGTTGTCATCGACAAACTCACTAAAGTGGCTCACTTTCTGCCTATCAAAGAGTCAATCACTGCTGCTCAATTGGCGGAGCTCTATACCTCTCGAATTGTCTCTCTGCACGGTATTCCTCAAGTGATCTCTTCAGACCGTGGCAACATCTTTACCTCCAAGTTTTGGGATTCTTTTCAGAAGGCCATGGGCACCAACATCCGCTTCAGCACAGCTTTCCATCCTCAAACTAGCGGTCAAGTCGAGCATGTCAACCAGATTCTTGAAGATATGCTCAGGGCTTGTGTGATCTCCTTCGGCATGAAGTGGGAGGATTGTCTTCCTTATGCTGAATTCGCCTACAACAACAGTTTTCAAGCAAGTTCGGGCAAGGCCCCATTTGAAATTCTGTATGGAAGGAAGTGCCGTACCCCTCTCAACTGGTCTGAAACCGGTGAACGTCAGCTTCTGGGAAATGACTTAATCATAGAGGCAGAGGAAATGTGCAAAGTCATTTGAGATAACCTCAAAGTAGCCCAATCGCGCCAGAAGAGCTACTATGATAGTAAGCACCGTGATTTGGCTTTCGAGATCGGAGATCATGTTTACCTCCGCGTCTCCCCAATGAAAGGTACTCGTCGCTTCGGTATCAAAGGGAAACTTGCCCCTAGATACGTGGGACCTTTCAAGATCGTTAGCAAGAGAGGCGATCTCGCCTATCAACTCGAGCTTCCTTCAAACTTTGCAAATGTTCATGACATGTTCCATGTCTCTTAGCTCCAAAAGTGCTTCAAGACTCCTGACCGCACCGTCAACTTCGAGGACATTGAGCTCCAAGAAGATCTCTCTTATCGTGAGCACCCCGTTGCTATTCTTGAAGAGACTGAACGCAAGACTCGCAACAAGTGAATCAAATTCCTCAAAGTCAAGTGGTCACACCATTCCGACCGTGAAGCTACCTGGGAACGCGAGGATCACCTCCGTTCTGAGTACCCGGCGTTCTTTCAGTCCTAGATCTCGGGACGAGATCCTTTCGTAGTGGAGTGTTGTAACACCCCGGATATGATTTGCCCAATATGTAATCCAACTCTTACCGTTTCCGGCCTGAAGTTATTTTATTTTCTCGGGTTCGGGTCTTTGTCTCCGTGTGTTGTTATCATTGTCATGCACCTCATATCATGTCATCATGTGCATTGCATTTGCATACGTGTTCATGTCATGTATTCGAGCATTTTCCCCGTTGTCCGTTTTGCATTCCGGCACTTCATTCTCCTCCGGTGGTCATTTCTACCTTTCTTTCGTGTGTGGGGATTAAACATTTCCGGATTGGACCGAGACTTGCCAAGCGGCCTTGGTTTACTACCGGTAGACCGCCTGTCAAGTTTCGTACCATTTGGACTTCGTTTGATGCTCCAACGGTTAACCGGGGGACCGAAAAGGCCTCGTGTGTGTTGCAGCCCAACACCCCTCCATTTTGGCCCAAAACCCTCTCCATCATCTAGAGCGTTCGATCACGATCACGTGGCCAAAAATCGCACCTCATTTGGACTCTCCTAGCTCCCCCTATGCCTATATATAGGTCTCTCCCCGAAATTCCGGGTCTTCTCCCCCCGAAACCCTAAACTCCGCGCTTCGCCGACCGGACATGTCCGTTTCCGGCCGGACGAACCCGCCACCGCCGTCCGCACCAATCGGCGCTTGACACCTGCCCCGCGGGTCCCCAGTTCACCGCCGGCCCGCCCGGGCCCAAGGCCGGCCCCCTCCTCCCGCGACTGGGCCCGAGCCGCCGCGCCCCGCCCGCCGCTTCCTTCTCCAACACCGGCGGCCGAGCCACCTCGCCGTCCGACGCCTCCGGCCACCGCGGCCATCGCCGGAGCAGCGCGCCACCAGCGCAGCCGCCGTGCCCCGCCCGCCGCTTCCTTCTCCAACGCCGGCGGCTGAACCACCTCGCCGTCCGACGCCTCCGGCCACCGCGGCCATCGCCGGAGCAGCGCGCCGCCAGCGCCCGGCGTCTCCTCCGCGACCCCCTCGTCGCCCCCTTGCCGCCTGACGACGGATTCGGCCGCCCCGCCGCCGGACCTCGCCGCCCCGACCCGGATCCGGCTGTCCTCGCACCCTTACACCTCGCCGGAGCTACAGTTCGTCGCCGGAGACCTCGGTTCGCGCGCCGGCGTGAAACCCTAGATCTGAGAAGGGTTGACCTCTCTTTTTCACCAAGTCCCTAGTTATTTTAGCTATGTTCATCATGTTGTATCTCCTCATCCATAGCTCCGTTTTGGGCATATAGCATATCAAAATGTTCGCCTCAGAGAGCACATCATTTCATCTCATTGCATCATTTTCATTTGAGTTCATCTTGATGCCCGAAATGCTGTTAGAAGAATTCTATTTGAGATAATTGTCAGATCTGCTGCTCCAATTAGATATTTGTCATTTTTGCCATGATTATTGTGTGCATGATATGCCCCTGACCTCTACATGAGTTTTGTTATATGTTTTGCCATCTATCCAGGGGTGCAACCCATGTATTTTGTGATGTGTGTGGTGACTAGCACAAGCTTGCAAAGTGGAGGATTCGTTAATGCTGATTTCAGGGACTTAGCATTTCCACTAAGTCCTTGACCTGTTTATCTCATATTGCCATATGTTCATGTTGTTTCCTAGTGATTGATGCCTCTTTTGAGGATGATCAGTGAGGATGTTTTGTAAATCTTGTAGTGCTTTATCCATCCATGTGTTTGTTTGCAATTATGGAGCACCCTAGCTTGAGTCAATCGAGCTCTACTTTTGTCATTTCGTGAATCTGGGCAGATTGTCTACTTGTTAGCGATTTTGCCGAGGATGTTGTAGTTGATCCGTGCATGCTATGTTATTGTTCTTGCCATGTCTAGCTTATATTTTGTATATTCTTGATGGGTGCATGCTTAGATTGACATGACTTGCTCTATAGTGAGTGCATCGAGCTCGTAAACATGCCTACTTGATATCTGTTTCAGCATGCTCCAGTTTTCACTAAGTCTGAGAACTGATTATGTTTTTGCCATGTTCACATGCTTGCAAATGTATTTTCTGATCCCTTTTGGCTCAAGGTCACTAAGGGACTTTTGCTAAGCTCTTTGAGTAGCTCCATGCCATGCTTTACTTTGCCATGTTCAGGTCCTGTAACATATAGTTTTCATGCTCCAAAGAGTGCTATCTGATCTGAAATTCCAGACAAGTGTTAATTTCACTAAGTCTGAAATATGTTTACCAAATGCATTTTTGCCATGCTTGTTTGAACCTGTTAATGGATGAATTGGGCGTAGCTCAGTGCTAGACATTTGTTAAGCTTCATGAGGGGATCCCTGCCATGTATTTTGATGCCATGTTTGGGTGTTGTAGCATGTTCATCTTGTTGCATTTAGATGGCTATTTGCTGTGAATCGCAGACCGTGGCCATATTTGAATTGCTTGCCATTTCCAAACCGTAACTCTGATTCTGGCGATCTTTATATCGTTTTCAAGCGATTTCATCTCAAACTTCCAGTAGCACACTTGGATTTCCAAGTAGAGGCCATGTTCATTCATTCCTTGTCAAATCTTGCATATGCATCACATATTGCATCCCGCATAGCATACTATCTTTTGCATCATGTTGTTTGAGTTTTGCACGTGGTTGATTGTGTCCTTGTTGCTTGTTTGTCTTGTTTGGGTAGAGCCGGGAGACGAGTTTGCTAATGAGGAGCCCGTTGAGTTTGCTTTCGAGGATCCAGTCAACTCTGACAACTTTGCAGGCAAGATGATCATACCCTCAAAATCACTACTATGTTTGCTATGCAAGATGCTCGCTCTTTTGCTATGCCTATGCTACGATGCCTACCACTTGATTATCATGCCTCCCAAGTTGCCATGTCAAACCTCTAACCCATCTTGTCCTAGCAAATCATTGATTGGCTATGTTACCGCTTTGCTCAGCCCCTCTTATAGTATTGCTAGTTGCAGGTGAAGATTGGAGACCGTTCCTTGTTGGAACATTATTTACTTGTTGGGATATCATTATATTGCCATGTTATATTAATGGATCTATATACTTGGTAAAGGGTGGAAGGCTCGGCCTCTCGCCTAGTGTTTTGTTTCACTCTTGCCGCCCTAGTTTTCGTCATATCGATGTTATGTTCCCGGATTTTGCGTTCCTTACGCGGTTGGGTGATAATGGGAACCCCTTAATAGTTCGCCTTGATTAAAGCTTTTCTAGCAATGCCCAACCTTGGTTTTACCATTTGCCACCTAGCCTCTTTTTCCCTTGGGTTTCCGGAGCCCTAGGGTCATCTTATTTAAACCCCCCGGGCCAGTGCTCCTCTGAGTGTTGGTCCAAACAGAGCCACTTGCAGCGCCACCTCGGGGCAACTTGAGGGTTGGTTTTAGTTGTACATAGTGTTCATCTGAGTGTGCCTTGAGAACGAGATATGTGCAGCTCCTATCGGGATTTGTCGGCACATTCGGGCGGTGTTGCTGGATTTGTTTTAACTTGTCAAAGTGTCTTGTAGAACCGGGATACCGAGCCTGATCGGAATGTCTTGGGAGAAGGTCTATTCATTCGTTGACCATGAGAGCTTGTCATGGGCTAAGTTGGGACTCCCTTGCAGGGATTTGAACTTTCGAAAGCCGTGCCTGCGGTTATGGGCAGATGGGAATTTGTTAATGTCCTGTTGTAGATAACCTGAACCTTAACTTAATTAAAATGAATCAACCGTGTGAGTTACCGTGATGGTCTCTTCTCGGTGGAGTCCGGGAAGTGAACACGGTGTTGGAGTAATGCTTGCGCAGGTTGTCCTCTAGTTACTCGCTCGCGCTTTGCCACCTCTTCTCGCTCTCTTTTGCGAATAGGATAGCCACCATATATGCTAGTCGCTTGCTGCAGCTCCACATATTTTCCTTGCCTTACCTATTAAGCTTAAATAGTCTTGATCACGAGGGTGCGAGATTGCTGAGTCCCTGTGGCTCACAGATTACTTCCAAACCAGATGCAGGGCCAGATGACTCCATTCTAGATGACACGCTTGAGCTCAAGTGGGAGTTCGACAAGGACTCATGTCGATACTACGTGTCTTTCCCTGATGATCAGTAGTGGTGCCCAGTTGGGGTGATCGGGACCGTGTCGCATGTTGGGTTATCTTTTATTTTGGCGCCGTAGTCGGGCCATGAGTGTTTGAATGTTGTAATGCTATTTATGTACTTTGTGTGACGTGGCGAGTGTAACCCAACTATGTATCTCCCGTTTTATTATCTATATTACATGGGATGTTGTGATGATTGCCTAACTTGCGACATTGCTTTCAATGCGTGGATACGTGGGAGCTATAGCCGCATCGAGGGCGTTACAAATGTCACAGGTGGCTGCACATGAACTGTAGTTCTTGGTGGAGAGGGGAAGGATCGGGGGATTAATTTGATTACCAATAAAGTGTGAATCATGGTGCTTGTATCATCACTTGGTTCTGTTTACATCCACAATGCATATAATTACTTGAAAGAGTGTATCTCATCAACTAACTAAACTAGAGAGGGTGCTAGGCATGGGAGAGTGGGACATGTGGGTGCACTGGTCGGGAGTGTGCCATGTATAAGACATGGGCCTGCTTGTTACACATGGACCTGATGATCGAATTAGTCATCTTGTTAGGTTGAAAAAAGTGATCGAGGACAATATACAAGATACTCTCACCTCCCATTGATCAACCTTATATGAGGGGTCTAGTTGTAGATGCTCTCACTTCCCATTGATCAACCTTACATACAAGATATAATCATTGCAGTACTTGTATAATACATTGTTTGGTGATGACATAGATATATTTACCAAGAAGCTAACCAACAAGTTATTGGAGATGCTCTAATGGTCCAAAGTCTACTCAATGTCACTTGAAAAATAAAAAAGAGCTATTATTATTGTTAGGCTTATTGTTAGGAGATCTTATGCTGGTGAAGCGACGTCTGCTAGTCTGGTCGCCGATGCATATGCTTCTACAATACATAGGGTATCGGTGTTTTCTTCTCCCCGAGCTTCGTCAAAGCTGCTATGATTGATGCAAAACTGCGACCAAGACTGAGTCTTTAGAGTGTCGTAGCCATTGACGGTGTTGCCCTCTTGCGGGTCACTGCTGGAGTATCAACCCATCATGGATAGCTCATCTCTGGTCATAGGCGGTGATCTGGAGACAGCTTAGGACTCTGAGGCAACGCCTATACTCAAGATCGACGCGTGTATCTCCTACCGGCTTTCGATGGTGCAAGTGCCTTTTCTAGACTGCTTTGTAATAATCTCATTATTTCCCAGGGTTACTTCTCCAAAAATAAGGGACTTTTATGCCCCTCTGGTATGCTTTGATCTTAAGTAACACGCATAGGATGGCCCTGTTTGGAGGGTCTCAGTTTTACCAAAAGAAAAGGAGAATGCCAGCTGACCAAACCAAACTATAGAGCTCCTTTGATTCAAACTAGGTAATTGCTCATGAATTGCTACGGGGCCATAAACATTCTCGTGGTTTGATACCAATCATCACCAACACATACCTTTAAAATCACTCTACTACTTCTTCCATCACCATCTCACCTCCCTAATCCAAGCATGACATCACCGTCAATGACACATCTGCCTCATAATACCTCGACCCTTCCACAACCCCACTTTGAATTCCAAAGACATAACCATGTGGTTGTAGTTTCTCAAGTTAGAAAAACCCATTAGTTTACATAATATAAGATTGACACCCAGGCGATGCTCAAAACACGTTAACAAATTATGCTACATGTTAAGATTTACTTTTGGTATGTGTGAACACATTGTCCGAAATATGCCTTAGAGGCAATAATAAATTGGTTATTATCATATTTCCTTGTTCATGATAAAGGTTTATTATTCATGCTAGAATTGTGTTGACCGGAAACTTAGATACATGTGTGGATACATAAACAAGCACCGTGTCCCTAGTGAGCCTCTACTAGACTAGCTCGTTGATCAAAGATGGTTAAGGTTTCCTAACCATATACATGAGTTGTCATTCGATAACGAGATCACATTATTAGGAGAATGATGTGATGGATAAGACCCAACCGTAAGCTTATCATTTGATCATATCACTTGAGTTTATTGCTATAGCTTTCTTCATGTCAAGTACCTATTCCTAAGACCATGAGATGATGCAACTCCCGGACACCGGAGGAATACCTTGTGTGCTATCAAACGTACTTCGTAACTGGGTGATCATAAAGATGCTCTACAGGTATCTCCGATGGTGTTTGTTGAGTTGGCATGGATCGAGACTGGGATTAGTCTCTCTGTGTGACGAGAGATATCTCTAGGCCCTCTCGGTAATACAACATCGTAAAGATCTTGCAAGTAATGTGGCTAATGAGTTAGTCATGAGATCTTGTATTACAGAATGAGTAAAGAGACTTGTCAGTAACGAGATTGAACTAGGTATGGAGATACTGACGATCGAATCTCACGAAAGTAACATATCGCCGGACAAAGGGAATTACATACGGGATTAACTGAATCCTCGAAATCGTGGTTCAACCGATAAAAGATCTTTGTCAAATATGTAGGAACCAATATGGTCATCTAGGTACCGCTATTGGTTATTGACAGGAGAGGTGTCTCGATCATGGCTACATGATTCCTGAACCCATAGGGTCGCACGCTTAATGTTCGTTGACGCCAGAGTAGTATTGGGATATTTGATGATTGGTAACTGAATGTTGTTTGGAGTCCCAAATGAGATCCGGGATGTCACGAGGAGTCTCGGAATGGTCGAGAGGTAAAGATATATATATGGGAAGTCATATTTTGGGTTCCGGGAAAAGGTGCAATTTTTTGGTATTGTACTGGGAAGCTTCCAGAAGGTTCCGGAGGATTCTGGAGGGGTCCGCAAGTCCACAAGTGGGTCCACCATGTCCCAAGGGCTGACATGGCCTGAGGGGAGGCGCCCTGGCCTTATTGGGCTAGGCTCACCAAGTTCTCAAAAGGCCATGTGGCTAGGGAAGGGAAAAGGGAACTCTAGTAGGAATAGGATTGGACTTGGAGTCCAAGTCCTCTCCCCCTTGGCGCGACCTTCTATTAGGAGTAGGGATGGACTCCCAGCCCTCCCACACATATAAATATAGGGTAGGGGGCGCAGCAAGCAACCCCAACACATTGGCCTTGGCTGCTGCCCCGTCTCTCCCTCCCGGCATAGTTCACGTCCACGGGTTTTTTGCTTTGCAAAGCGCTACCATTGCTCCACCACCACCATCACCACCACGCCGTCGTGCTGGTTATGATCCCATCTACTTATCCACCTTCTCTTGCTGGATCAAGGAGGAGGAGATGTCATCGAGCCGCACATGTGCTAAACTCGAAGGCGCCATCCCCGTTCGGCACTAGATCGACTGGATCGTGATCGGATCGCGAAGAGTATGACTACATCAACTGCATTATATATGCTTCTGCTTTTGGTCTACGAGGGTACGTAGACACACTCTCTCCTCTTGTTGCTATGCTTCTCCTAGATAGATCTTGGGAGTTCGTATTTTTTTGATTTTCATGCTTTGTTCCCCAACACACGTTTGGCAATCTACATGCTCATCTCGTTCCTTCTGACTCCTCTTCTTGCCGGCTATTCTTGTTATTGTTCTTCTTTTATCTATATAAAGAAACGAATGAAGCACTCTATCATGCACATAAGTAAGAGAAGCTAGGGCTGAAGGTGAGGAGGGTGGAGAGGCTGTGGTGGTGGAGGAACAGATCATGGCGAATTCGGTTGGAGAGGCCACCGTGGTGGAGGTGTCAAGCCAAACCAGACATCCTTCGATGTTGTGGAATGTGATCAAGTCATGACTAATGACGAGGAGTTCGCTGAAGTCATCGCGCATGCCTCCAATTGATGTTGGCGAATTACGATCATCGCAATGCACGTGCCAACAAGTTTCTCACTAAGCTTGAAGCCATCCGCACCAAGCAATCTGAGCCCTCCGCACCGATCGATGTTCAGCAATCGACATGTGTGGTATGCATACATCCTTGGGTGTGCACCAAGTGTGGATTCCATGGCAATCATACAATTTTTCTTTGCGTGAGATGCAGGCTGCCAGCTGCAAAAGAGTTGCGTTCTTGCGGCATGTGAGGCAACCATATTCATCCCCGCAATACTTGGTGCAAAGATTGTGCAACGGTTGCGGCGTTGGATAAAGCAGGGTATTGTATTCTCTGTGGTTGCAGCCCCATCGGATTTTCAAAGGACGATGACAATGGCGTAGTCGCGCCCAATAGCGAGGAGAATTAGTATGGAGGGTCGATGAACTTATATTACCGAATTATGGATCATCTATGTTAGTTTGAGTTGAAGTGGGCATCGATAAAAGTTTGAGTTCAATGCATTATCTATGTAAGTTTCAGTTTAGGTGGTTCATCTAGTCTTATATAAGTTCGAGTCGAAGTGAGCAGCAATGTAAAATTTGTTTGTGGTGGATAATTTAAGTTTAGGTTCAATTGGATCATCTATAAAAAAATCATGTTTTGAGCATCTATGTATTTTGTTTGTAATGCCATGAAATAAATGTTCATGTACAAGATATTCACCGGCAGCCTGCATCCCATGCAAAGAAAAATTGTACGGTCACCATGGACACCACACTTGATGTACACCCACTGATGTATGCATGCCACACACGTCGGTTGCTGAATGTCGATCGGTGCGAAGGGCTCGGATCGGTTGGTGCTTATGTCTTTAAGCTTGGCGAAAAACTCATTGACGCATGCTTTGCGATGATCATAATCCGCCGACATCACTTGGAGGCGTGCACGATGACTCTCAATGAACTCCTCATCACCAACCATGACTTGATCACCTTCCACAACATCCAAGGGGTGTTTGGTTTTGCTCTCCACCTCCACCACGACGGCCTCTCCATCCGAATCCGCCATGATCTTGTCCTCCACCACCAAAACCTCTCCACCCGCCTCACCTTCAACCATCGCTTATGTTCCTTCTAAGCAGGATGGAGTGCTTCATCTGTTGCTTTATATAGATGAAAGAATAAGAATAAGAATAGCCGGCAAGAAGAGGAGTCAAAAGGAACGCACCTACCAAAAGTAAATGTGTTCGCACTATGCATGGAGCTTTTCCATCCCGCGTACACACCTACGAAGGAAAATATATGTCAGAAAATTGGGAGCTTGAATGCCGTTACCACGCCCTAATTTATTAACCAAACACGACTAAAATCCCTCTGATGGTGGAAATGCATGAGAATCAAACCACACCGAGTAAACTGTGATGAAGGGAGTACTTAAACCGAAGAGGCATGATGCATTTATTCAGTTATTCACGCAAAAAAGGCCACCAATTGCATTTTTATTCAACAAGAACTTGGTATGTCAAGGTAAATTAACATAAACCAGATTACTAAAAAAATGTTTGCCAACTCTTCTGACAATGCAACCTAACAGATCATTGGACACATAAAAACTAGTAAGCTGAAATGTACAGCATGCAAAGATTAGTTGCCGAGTGCAGATATTACTGGAAAGAATGACACTTTTGGAGTAATACAAACATGATAATGTTCATGCTTCCAAACTAAGCAAAACAGCACCAGCATTTGTACCTAAAATAAGATGAGAAAGTAATAGCTTGGTAATCCATAAGCTTAAGGGTGTCTTCACCGCCAACCCGCAAATTTCCTCCTGCATCCATCCGCGGATGTGGGAGGGGGGCAGTAATGCTGGAGGCCACCATCCAACATTGCCTGCATACATTTCAACAACATTTTGTACCAACCAGATGACATTCATGTAAACCGGATGGATTTTGATATAAACCGCAAGCTATTCATGCAAACATGGCAGATTTCATATAAACCAGAAGTAGCGATGGCCTTCTTGGCACTCGAGCGGCGACGACCTACCGTGCACTACTCTTCCTCACTGCCGGTGACGCCCGCGGATGTGTCGGCTTCATGGTCATGACAGCGGGACATGGCCTCGCCAGAGCTGGCGATGTCCTCGTTGGCGGTCTTGCCCCACACCTTGTCTCCCGCCTCGTCGAACTCCTTGAAGGTGACCTCTAGTTCCGCCTGACGCTGGCGGTACCACCAACAGGCGAAGTGGTAGGACTCGAGCAGCGTCGCCTACTCCACCACATCTGCGCCAGGCGCGATCTCCCTGCCGGCGTTGACATGCTCCTCCACCTGCTGGTGCTCCTAGAGCAGCTAGAGATTGTAGGCCACTCCTCCCGCACCATGTCCATGTAATAGGCACGGACCTTGCCGATGGTCCTCGACCGCGTCCTCTATTAAGATGTCGTTAACCTCTGGCTGCTTGCCGCCCTGACAGCCAGCAGCAATGTCAGCCATCTCCTTTTGCTCTGGCGACAGTTCATACCACAGAGCTTTGGTTAATTTAGTTACATGGATAGCCAATATTTGGGCTGACTTGGTTGACGTTGGTATATACTCCCTCTGTTTCTAAATATAAGTGTTTTTAGAGATTTCAATAAGGTCTACATATGGATGTATATAGACATATTTTAAAGTGTAGATTCACTCATTTTGCTCCGTATGCAGTCCACATTGAAATCTCTAAAAAGACTATATAGACATATTTTTAGTGTAGATTTACTCATTCTGCTCCGTATGTAGTTTGCATTGAAATCTCTAAAAGGACTTATATTTAGGAACGGAGGGAGTATATTCTATGTTATATTGTTAAATAACAAGCCTTCTGTTATCTATATTCTAGTTAATATGTGTTCTTGGGGGTCTTTTCATTTTGAATAAACCAAGATCTTACCATGACTGCAATTTTAGAGAGGCATGAAAGTACAAGCCCGTGGGGTTGTTTCTGCAACTGGATAACTATCATTGGAAATCGTCTTGACATCGAATGGTTTGGTGATTTGATGGTCCCTACCTTATTGACCGCAACTTCTGTATTTATTATTGCCTTCATCGCTGCCCCTCCAGTAGATATTGATGGTATTCGTGAGCCTGTTTCTGGTTCTTTACTTTACAGAAACAAATATTATCTCTGGTGCTATTATTCCTACTTCTGCGGCTATCGGATTGCACTTTTACCCAATTTGGGAAGCACGAGGAGGTCATGGTGTGGGAGTGGTGCAGAAGAGGAGAAAGTGACCGGAGGAAGATTAATGCGGCTATGGCCGGGATTGCAGTTTATATGGCGGGCGAATGGCAATGGTGGGCAGCAGAGGGACGCACAGGTGGTGCCGGAGTAGGTACCTCGTGTCATTAATGTGAGTGTCGAACGAATGGCCATGGTGTCGCAGTCGCGTGCACCGGGAAGCGGCGTGGGCGGCGCTGTCTCGGCCGGCAAATTGCGTCAATGCCAGCGCTAGTAAGAGGTCATGTCCGCTCTGGCTGGGCATGAATGTGGCACTGAACCGTTTCGGGCGGAATGGCGCAGAGGCAAGGGGGGTTGGGTGGGTCAGGGCAGTTAGATGCGGGCGTGGCAGCGGTCCAGACATCATCAAAGCCTCCTGGTTTGTCTCTGATTTGCGGGCGAAACTATGTTCGGACCTTTCAACGGACGAATACAGCCCCGCGTTGGATGGCACAACACGTGGCGGACTATACAGTCCGCATGTATGCGGGCGGTTTGAGTGTCAGCGTTGGAGATGCCCTAACTGATAGCTATACATGCTCTCTCCTAGCAACTATATATACATGTAATTGCCAAATCTGTCATTGCTCAGATATAACACATATGCAACTATACATATTCTCTCATGGCCTCTATATATGTAATGGTCAAATAAGTAACATTAATATAGAGGGTGAATATTAAATGTAACCTTATAGCCAGTTTTGAGTTTCGCACCATTACCAGGGAAAGTGGAAGGTCCTTCTTGCTTGGAATTTCGAGTAGCCATAGTGGAGGAACCTCTTCTGTTGCGTATGTGCTATATGTGGACACTGGTAGATAAATCCGTGTCCTATAAGTTGATCTCCGCGTATATACTGTGTAACCCCTGCAAATCATCTCCATGCACAGACCTATGAGGAACAAATCTGACAGAATACAAGGACGTGTTTGGTTGCAGTTTGCTACAGTACCCGCATTGCATGTCCATCTCTAGCCAGCCTAGTTCTTCATATGCAGCCTCATATGTAGCAGATGCAACCTATTTGGTTGCCTGCATCGCATGATGGGGCACTTACCCCTTTTGTTTGGTTGCCGTTTTGTGCTTAGGGTGTGAGCAGATGCAAACTTCAGCTGTTTGGTTGTAAATAACGCTTGTGTTCTGCTCACCCCATTCAAATGTGGTGGCCTTACCACCCCATGATCAGCACAACTGACAACAGATTAAAGAGGCTCAAAGAGGCAAGCACTGACAACAAACAAAACAAGCAACCAAATGAGGTCAAGAAAAGCAAGCAACTGAAATGACTGCAAACTACTTAGATTAACAACAGGGGCATCCTCCTTCCCCGCTCCATGCCAAGGTGTTGCTCCTGGCCAAAATATCAACAAGTTCACAACACAAGTACCATAAGTTCTAGCCACAGACCATAACAAGTTCAACACTAGCACCTAAGTCAACAAACCCTGCACATGATCGAGGAGTCGTGGTTGTAGATTTGGACCTTCAGGCCGAGTCTTGAGATGCGCAGAACGAGGAGGTTGTCGCGGATGATCCGGTGGTGGCGGTAGATGTAGTTCCAGCCCCATCCAAGCACCATGTGCCCCTCGAAGTTCTGGACCTGCACCCAGAACTAGCACCACTTGTTCGCCAACAGCCCTACCACGCGCGGGAGCCGCTTGATGACCAGCCACTCGTTCATCACCCCCACGAACTTGCGAGGGATGACGATCATGGCGAGGTCTTCGGCGTCCTTGATCTACTGGTAGAAAGGCAGCAGATCCTGGGCCCCCTCCTCGTGGCCGGTCCTTGGAGATCGTCCCCTTGAATAAGGCCGGCTCATGAAGGCGACCCTGCCATGCAGGTCCACGCTCTTGAGCCACCTGTTCATGGGGATGAGATCCTCGGCACCCTCAGCTCCGGCGACCACCTAAGCTCCTCAACCCACCACGTCCCAGTCACTCTTCAATATCTTGTCAGGTAAGATGATAAATATTAGAGGTGCTTGCAAAATGAACAACCACTGATCAGTGACATTTGCTCTTCTGCAAATGCCACTGATCAGTTGCACTAGCACTACAGCAAATGGCACTGATCAGGGACATTTGTCGAAGAGCAAATACCACTAATCAGTTATCAGTGGCAGTTGCAGAAGACCAGATGCCACTGATCAGTGGTATTTGCTCTTCGGCAAATGTCCTTGATCAGTGCCATTTGCTGTAGTGCTAGTGCAACTGATCAGTGGCATTTGCAGAAGAGCTAATGCCACTAATCAGTGGTTATTCTTTTTGCGAGCACCTCTAATACTTGTCATCTTACCTGACAAGATATTGAACAGTGACTGGGACGTGGCGGATGGAGGAGCTCAGGTGATGGTTGGAGCTAAGGGCGACGAGGATCTCATCCCCATGAACAACTGGCTCAAGAGGGTGGACCTTCCTGGCAGGGTCGCCGTCATGAGCCTGCCTCGTTCAAGGGGGCGATCTTCAAGGACCGGCCACGAGGATGGGGCCTGGGTGCTGCTACGCTTCTACCAGTAGATCAAGGACGCTGAAGACCTCGCCATGCTCATCATCCCTCGCAAGTTCGTGGAGGTGATGAATGAGTGGCTGGTCATCAAGCGGCTCCCGCACGTGGTCAAGCTCGGCGAACAAATGGTGCGAGTTTTGGGTGTAGGTCTAGAACTTCGAGGGGCACATGATGCTTGGCCGGGGTTGGAACTACTTCTGCCACCGCCACAGGATCATCCCCGGCGACCTCCTCGTTCTGTGCATCTCAGAACTCGGCCTGATTGTCCAAATCTACAACCACGACTTCTCGATCATGTGCAGGGTTCGTTACAGCAAGCACAACTGCGTTGGTGACATTGAGCATGCAATGTAGTTAACTTAGGTGTTAGTGTCGAACTTGTTATGGTATGTGGCTAGAACTTATGGTACTTGTGATATGAACTTGTTAATATTTTTGGCCAGGAGTAGCACCCTAGCGTGGAGCAGGGAAGGAGGATGCCCCTGTTGTTAATCTAAGTAGTTTGTTGTCATTTCTGTTGCTTGCTTTGTTTGATCTCATTTGGTTGCTTGTTTTATTTGGTATCAGTGCTTGCCTCTTTGATTTGCTATCAGTTGTGCTCGCTGTTGTGCTGATCATGTGGTGGTAAGGTCACCACATTTGAATGGGGTGAGCTGAACACAAACGATGTTTGCAACCAAACAACTGAAGTTTGCATCTGCTCACACCCTAAGCACAAAAATGGCAACCAAACAGCAGGGGGTAAGGGCCCCTTCATGCGATGTAGACAACCAAACAGGTTGCATCTGCTGCATATGAGGCTGCATATGAAGAACCAGACTGGCTGGAGATGGACATGTAATGTGGGTACTGTAGTGAACTCCAACCAAACATGCCCTTAGCTGCCCCACTCTTTCACTCTCTTCCACTGTTGCAGAAGTGAGCCCAGACCCTGTAGCCATGCAGCAACCACATGTGACATCGCTGTGCGCCACTGGTGACGGTGGCGTGAACTAGGGGGTACTCACCATGTTATCTCCCGACCAGCTAGATCGGGCCAAGGACCCCCATGGAGGTTCACTCATGGGCCACTTCGGGCAGCCCATGCCGCATACACAGAGGTTTTCACAAGACTTGGCGCAGAAGACAAGGACTCTCCTAAAACCTAGGCCTTCGGTGTGTTACATAAACCGAGGCCAGGCTAGTCAATAGACAATCTATTATTCATCAGAACAATCTCATGGTAGATACATGTACTCTGTACTACACCCCATATAAATACAATGAAAAGCAGGATGTAGGGTTTTACCTCCATCAAGAGGGCCCGAACCTGGGTAAAACCTGTGTCCATATTACCATCGATCCAAGACGCCTAGCTTAGGACCCCTATTACGAGATATGCCGGATTTCACGCAGACATTGGTGCTTTCATTGAGGGCCTACTAGCAGTCGCCGCGGTGCGATGGGAATTCGGATCGTCTCCGGTGCAATCTACGCATCGAAGCCGAGCTTTATTGTCGATGTCGGCATCTTTGTCACCGGCTCGACTGGTCACCTTGGCTGGACTGAGGACCGCTCTCAATATAAGATCATCAAGATCGGACAAATACTTTCATTATCATCAACTCAAATCTCGACCGAGACCATGGAAATGTCGTCCATGGGCTCGGGGGCTCAACGTCAACATTGCCCTCGTGCGATCGCACAGTTTTTTCTGTACAATAGACTTGTTTTCGCTGCCACCGCCTCCTTGGAAGTCGATCTGATGAATCCTTTGGTGGAATTGTGCAGAATCGAGTGTACAACAACCCTGTAAATTTTCGCCGCCTTTCGATGGAGGAATCTCCGGCGATCTATGATAGACTGGAGACCTGTCGAGTCTGGACGGAAATCTGGACAAGTTTAGGGTGTGGTCTCCAAAGACTAGCTCGAAGGTTATTTGTAAGATCCAACCGTTCATATTCTCTGAAATTTCCGTATCTAGAACCTCTCAAAATTTCAGCTCAATCCGACTGTTCAAACTCCGGGAACCTTCCGATTAGTGCATCACTTTTCGGATCTGGTTTCTGCGCGAATACGAATCCAGCCTGAGTTCATCTTTCTTCATGAACGACATATTGGACAACTTTTTTGCAAAATCTCTTTGTAGGGTATTGTGTTTCGTTTCCGAACACATGCTCATAATTTTTTCTCCTTTTCGAAGGTAATCTTCACCATTGCACCGGTGTCAAACCAGTCCTTGCTCCACGTCTGCTGACCTACGCTAGACAGATCATCGCTTCATCGAGCCGAGTCCAACCTTATCGGATCATCAGCTCGGCAAGTCGAACAAGAATTCGGCATTGCGAAGGCTAAATTATCACCAACACCATCACCCCACATATTGCAAGGGTCAGGCGCGCCGACATCGCCGCTCGGTCACTTCATCAATTCGGCATTGACCACGTCACAAGTTATGACGAGTGTCGGCATGGCTGAGCCGTAGGTTCTTCAAACCGATGTCTGCCATGCCGAACCGCTTCAACACCTCGGCTGGCACGACGGCTGTAGCGTCACCTTACCGACCTGTTCCGTCACTTCGTCTGGACCGGGGGCTTCGCCATCTTGTCATCAACCTACTCCGGAGACTTCGGCGTCACAAGTCGACTAGCTTCCATCACATTAGCTGGACTAGGGGCTTTGCCTCGATGAGCCAATCTTTGCCAGCATCACCATGCCATTGTTTCATCGCCCATCAGAGAATGGGTGTGCAGATCGAGTCCCAATTTTAGGAGTAACCTTTCTTCAGATTGCTACAACAGATAAACCAGGTGTTATTAATCATACTAACTTTTTCTTACTTGGGTTTATTTTTTTCTGAGAAATTATTACTCTGGTTTGTTCCATCATTTGTACACAGGTTTGTCAAATGATGGCCGCATTAACGATGGTTGCTGGATGGTTCGGTCAATTTCCCGTCCGCAGTTTGGCGAACACCTCATCGGGGTCTCTAACCGCCCTGTGAATACATGCTTTGTCACGCTGGTGCCCTACACCGACATTGGCTTCGATGCCAGGCCAGATCTCTTTATTTTTGCGTAAATTAATTATGCGAGTTTTTTTTCTATACTTGTGTTATCATTTTTTGGACTGCACTATTTTACATGTGTAGGTAATCGACTTCGACTGCGTCACGCGGTCATTTCGGCAAGCCAGCGTCGTCGTCCCAATCGGCGTAAATCGGCTCGCGTGATCACCTTGTTGGTCAAATTGCCATACCGACATGTTTGGTTGCTTCTGGGCCTTCGACATTGCTGAGAGAGCTCTACCTCATCAAGTGTTCGGCACACGGGCCATATTTCTTTTATTGCTCACTTTGCATAAATTATTTATTATGCTATGATTTTTTATTACTATTATCTGTGGCATGCACTATTTTCTGTGCACAGGTAAATGATCCGGGTTGGGCAGCGCTGTCACCTCGGCGTACCCCAACGTACCACGTCACCTCGGCTATACCGGGGGCTTAGTCATCACTTCATTAACCCAAGTCGGGAACTTCGGCGTCATACTGCCGGCCTGCTCCGTCGCCTCGGACGGACTATGGATTCCACCTCGCCACATTGTCCATGCTATGTCGCTACTTCGTGACCGGCTTGGGGGCTGGGACCTCGTCCCGCCGTAAGCTTGGGCCACACATCGACTCCGAGCACATTAACCAGTTAAGTCGCTTCCATGCTAAGTTTTTTTAATTCTTGTTCGGTTCGACCAAACATTATATTTGTGTTAAAAACTTAGTTTTTCAACAAACGTTGTTTGTTAAAAACACTTCCTTTACCCAAGTTAACTGGGGGCTCTTAAATTTGTACAAGCCATTGTATAATAATTGTTTTCTTCCTAGTCATTGCAAAGTTTTTTTCTATCACTCCTTTTTCGACGCGAGTGTGTTGTCAATAGCCGGGGAGCCTAGTTTCTCTCTCAAAGCCGCTCGAGTTTAGTTCGCTAAACTGGCCTAACGATCAGTACTCCGCCTTCGGGATAGGAGGTTGCAGCCGCAGGCTGACCCACTTGAAGTCTTGAGATCGGATGTGTCATATTAATGCACGACAGAAGCACAAAAATTTTAAGAGCAATTTTTGGATTGGCACAAAATGACTTGATTTAGTTCGGACGTCAAGCTTTTACATTTGTTTTTTGGCTTTTCGAGCTTTGGCATTTTTAGCCTATTTGTGTGTCTCCAGCATAAGTCTCGCAGTACAATGTTGGACACCTTTAAAGCTTCGGCAATATCAAAGAGGGGCTGCGGCTAGAGCCGAACCCACCAAAAGCCAAGGTATTCCATGGACTCCTCGGCAAAACATTCTCGGATACTGCTTTATATGCATTAGTTTCGAATTGTGTCTTCGGTCAATAGTTGGGTTGCCCGGCTCCTATGCTTGCCTCCTACGTTCCGCTTTGTTCGGCTAGGTGTGCGAAGGGAGAACCACTGCGATTGTGCTTCCAGCTTGCAAGGTTAAAGTGCCTCGGTGGAGAAAGCCGAAAACTGACTGTCACAATAAGCGCAAGCTGGTCAACGATCCGATGACTGTGTTAAACTATAAGATTAATAGAGGTCACCCCGTGTTAAATGACGAGCCGTTCATAACATTGGCCGAAGTGTTTACGGCTTGACCTCAGCTATCGCTGAACACTAACAGGGGGCTAGTAACTGGCCTCCCAACTTTAAGCTCCTATGACTAAGTGAAAGTTATAAAGCCCGCATATCTGATCGCCTCGTTTCCGTTAACACAACCGCCTTTGGGTACCGAGACTTCGGTTAAGGGTTGTTTTGTTATTGCAGAAACAACCTCCGTAGCATCTGCAAGGGGTGGAAGCGGGTGATGGGCCACTTTCAACTGATAAACGATCGCAACGGAGTCAAAATAAACATATCATTTGTGTTTGTATTTAATATACGAGGGCTTCCTTCCGTAATCATCATTATAAAGACATAAATATGCATCAATTTGACTTAAGATTTTGGCCAAGCTGGGTTGCCTAGCTCTTGTGCTTACCACTACGTTCCCGATCATTCGGCTAGGCGGTAAAGGGAGCACCTCTGTGATTGTTACTACCGGGTCATCCGAGTTAGTACCTCAGACTGGGTGAAGCCGAAAGGTAGCCATCTTAAAGGATGTAATTGGTCGGTAACGATGAAAGTGAAAATTTAGGTTCGCTAAAGACCACATAGGTCGGGAACTTTCCCCAAACTAAATCCTCAATATCTTGCTCCCACATTGATCGGAGCTGAGGTTTCATGATCATGCTTAGCATGACAACCCAAAGAAAGGAACCGATAGCAGGACTATTTTCTTTGGAAGACGTATCTTATGTTAAACAGTAATATAACATATCTCTATGCATACCTTTGTCTATAAAATCGTATGGCCGGATTTCCTTGTTTGTCATAAATCTTTGCCCTCATAAAGGCTTTATAAAGTAGGACAAACACTCCTCGGCTATTGGCCGAGGAGGTGGAAGCCGATGGTCGGTCAACAAAGTTTTGTACAATGCGGATCCGAGCATTAATGATGTAAAGTACTTGGATACATAGAATCATTACACATAATTTGTGATTTTACTTCGGATATCTATCCTTAATTCGGCCAAGGCTCGGGGGCACAACGATCCCCTGATCTGGTGTTGCCACCTGACCAGTGTCTCGGGGGCTATTGCATTGCCTATTCAATGCAGGAAATTCAAAGTGCTCATGTTTGGCTGAACTGAGCTATGGGCAAATGCGTCTTGAGACAACAATAGGTACCATCTGGGACTTATCTGGCATCAAGCTAATATATTACGACGACCTATCAAAACCCTCTCTCAAGGGCCCATCCGCCGATCACTATTTCCTCTAATATATTACACTATGTTTCTATTCCTACGTATGCTGCTGAGCTAGGAGTTGATCCTCAGGCCAATTTCACGAATCAACCTGAGTCTCAGGGGCTACTAGGATCAGCGATTTCATGTTTTTCTTCAGGTGCATCTCGGGTTTTAGACCGACATACACCTTGAGGGCTACTAGCTATATACATCTCATCAACAAATAAATTTCACAGCTCGAAAGCAATCCGACATAAAGCTCGGATGCAAGTGACTAAATCCATATAGGATGTTTCCAGCATAAAGCTCGGCCACGAGCGGCTGGCTCCATATATAACTTTTTGGCGTTAAGCTCGGACAAACTCCTTCAAACTTTTCAAACACGAGGTACTATGTGCCTCCTCAGATGCAGTCCGGCGTTGCAGTTCAGCTGCGAAAAGACAGCTCGGCTACAGTCCGATAATGGAGCTCGGATACATTCCGGTGTTGGAGCTCGGATACAGTCCGACATTGGAGCTCGGACGCAAGAGGACACCGCTGCACGGGAAGCACTTCAAACCCGAGGTGTGGCGTAAAAATAACAAGGCATTGATAAAGGCCGAGAACTTAAAGGGGCTCATCGGATACCCGACGTATAAACTCTTCGGACTCACTATGGCGATCCCCAAGATCGAAGATGGGAAGACTTGTTGAACTAGCAGCCATATCTTCAATCATATCATCAAAACTGTGCAAATCTCTGATAATATCTTGAGGAGAAGGAACTCGAGTCGTCAGATATGGTGGGCTGTCAATCTCATCATCAGACAGACAAATGGATTGTGTCCTCGAGCCAAAAGACTGAACGTGGCCCGATGTGGGGGACAGTGGAGATTTTGGAGAATCCAAACATTCCAAAGCAAGTACTAACCAGCCTCCCAAAGATCTGGGGTTTAAACGAGCAAGAGATAAACCCTCCGGGGAAGGAGGAAGAGGAACTTTTCCAAACAGAATAGTTGGCCTTGCCGGCGGCGAGGTCGCCACCGGAGAAGAAACATTATTACCCTCATGAGATGGAACATGATAACTAGCTTCCCTAATCGTGGTCATCTCATCATTGGTCGGGCCATAACAATAACCTTTATGGGCAGGGTATTGCATGAACGTAGCAAACGTAGCATGCTTCGTAGGCAGGGATTTGGCCGCACTAGCACGTAAAGAGGATTTGGCAGGGGCATGCTGCATGGCCTCCAAATCAAGACGAGATCTCCTCTTAGAGGGACTAACCAAAGTCCATTCTTGTTGGCATTTAAATTGCCAAAGTTTAAACTCTTTCTTCCAATCTGGGCCACCATGACCCCAAAGATGAAATAAACATTTGAACTGATCACAAACAAAACTCCTCTGATGCAGAATGAAAAACCCCACTTCCTTGCATGAAACATTGAACAAAAAAATGCCATGGTGGAGGAGAGATACCTTGAGATGAGAACAATAGCCTCTGATCGCCACGTCAAGTGCATGTCCCACGTTCTCCTCATCTAGCCGGAAAGAATGACATGCAAACGAGACCACGATAGTGAAATGGCCCGTATCCGTCATGGGGTGCATCGATCTGTTGAAGGTGCGTTGGATATCATGAGCCAACTTCATCCCTGGGGAAAAATCCAATCCCATGGAGATTGCTGCATGGACCGCCATGAGGAAGAAAATAGCCAGTAGAGAGAAGGAAGAACGCCAGAGAAGATGGGCCGATCAGATGGCAAAACCCACGGTGAGATGTGGAGATCGCCGGTGGTGGGTGGCAAGGGTTAGGGGGCGGTGGGGAGGTGGGAGGCGCCATCTCTAATGACCGAATGGATGCGATCATGCGGTTCATATAGTAGATATGATCAACATAGAGATGTTCACCATGAATGACTACTCCATCTCACGTGATGACCGGACATGGTTTAGTTGATTTGGATCACGTGTCATTTAGATGACTTGAGGGATGTCTATCTAAGTGGGAGTTCTTAAGTAACTTGATTAATTGAACTTAATTTATCATGAACTTAATCTTGATAGTATTTGCAAATCTATGTTGTAGATCAATAGCTCGCGATATAGCTCCCCATTTATTTTTGATGTGTTCCTAGAGAAAACTGAGTTGAAAGATGATAGTAGCAATGAAGAGGACTTGGTCCGTGATCTGAGGATTATCCTCATTGCTGCATAGAAGAATTATGTCCTTGATGCACCACTAGGTGACAGACCTATTTCAGGAGCGGATATAGACGTTATGAACGTTTGGCAAGCTCGGTATGATGATTACTTGATAGTTTAGTGCGCCATACTTTACGGCTTAGAGTCGAGGATGCAAAGACATTTTGAACGCCACAGAGCATATCAGATGTTCCAAGAGCTGAAATTGGTATTTCAGGCTCATGCCCATGTCGAGAGGTATGAGACCTCTGACAAGTACTTTGCCTACAAGATGGAGGAGAATAGCTCAGCCAGTGAGCATGTGCTCAGAATGTATGGGTACTACAATTGATTGAATCAAGTGGGAGTTAATCTTCCAGATAAGATAGTGATTGACAGAGTTCTCTAGTCATTCTCACCAAGCAACTAGAACTTCGTGATGAACTATAATATGCAAGGGATGACAAAAATGATTCCCGAGCTCTTCGCGATACTGAAATCAGCGAAGGTAGAAATCGAGAAAGAGCATCAAGTGTTGATGGTTAACAAGACCACTAGTTTCAAGAAAAAAGGGCAAGGGAAAGAAAGGGAACTTCAAGAAGAATGCAAGCAAGTTGCCACTCCCGTGAAGAAGCCCAGAGCTAGACCTAAGCCTGAAACTGAGTGCTTCTACTGCAAAGGGAATGGTCACTGGAAGCCGAACTACCCCAAATACATGGCGGATAAGAAGGATGGCAAAGTGATCAAAAGTATATTTGATATACATGTTACTGATGTGTACTTTACTAGTGTTCGTAGTAACGCCTGGGTATTTGGTACCATTTCAGTTTCTAAGATTAGTAACTCGAAACAGCAGTTGCAAAATGAACAGAGACTAGTTAAGGGCGAGCTGATGATGTGTGTCGGAAGTGATTCCAAGGTTGATAAGATCACCATCGCACACTCCCTTTACCTTCGGGATTAGTGTTGAACCTAAATAAATGTTATTTGGTGTTTGCGTTGAGCATGAATATGATTGGATCATGTTTATTACAATACGGTTATTCATTTAAGTCAAAGAATAATTGTTGTTCTGTTTACATGAATAAAACTTTCTATGGTCATACACCCAATATAAATGGTTTATTGAATCTCGATTGTAGTGATACACATATTCATAATATTGATGCCAAAAGATGCAAGGTTGATAATGATAGTGTGACATACTTATAGCACTGCCGTTTAGGTCATATTGCAGTAAAGCGCATGAAGAAACTCCATGCAGATGGGCATTTGGAATCACTTGATTATGAATCATTTGATACTTACGAACCATGCCTCATGGGCAAGATGACTAAAACACCGTTTTCCGGGACAATGGAGTGAGACAATGACTTATTGGAAATAATACATACCGATGTATGCGGTCCGATGAGTATTGAAGCACGCGGCAGGTATCATTATTTTCTGAACTTCATAGATGATTTAAGCAGATATGGGTATATCTACTTAATGAAACACAAGTCTGAAAACATTTGAAAAGTTCAAGGAATTTCAGAGTGAAGTGGAGAATCTTCGTAACAAGAAAATAAAGTTTCTACGATCTGATCGCGGAGGTGAATATTTGAGTTACGAGTTTGGCCTTCATTTAAAACAATGTGGAATAGTTTCCCAACTCATGCCACCTGGAACACCACAGTGTAATGGTGTGTCTGAACGTCGTAACCGTACTTTATTAGATATGATGCGATCTATGAAGTCTCTTACCGATTTACCACTATCGTTTTGGGGTTATGCGTTAGAGACAGCTGCATTCACGTTAAATAGGTCACCGTCTAAATTCGTTGAGACGACACTGTATGAACTATGGTTCGGCAAGAAACCTAAGCTGTTGTTTCTTAAAGTTTGGGGTTGCGACACTTATGTCAAAAGGCTTTAGCCTGATAAGCTCAAACCCAAATCAAATAAGTGCATCTTCATAGGATACCCTAAGGAAACAATTGGGTACACCTTCTACCACATATCCAAAGGCAAGATCTTTGTTGCCAAGAATGGAACCTTTCTAGAGAAGGAGTTTCTCTCGAAAGAAGTGAGTGGGAGGACAGTAGAACTTGATGAGGTAATTGTACCTTCTCTCGAAATGTAAAGTAGCATATTACTGAAATCTGTTCCCGTGATGCCTACACCAACTAGAGAGGAACCTAATGATGATGATCGTGAAACTTCGGATCAAGTTACTACTAGACCTCGTAGGTCGAACAGAGCATGTTCTGCACCAGAGTGGTACGGTAATCCTGTCTTGGAAGTCATGTTATTTGATCATGGCGAACCTATGAACTATGAAGAAGCTATGATGAGCCCAGCTTCCAACAGATGGCTTGAGGCCATGAAATCTGAGATATGATCCATGTATGAGAACAAAGTGTGGGCTTTGGTGGACTTGCCCAGTGATCGGCAAGTCATTGAGAATAAATGGATCTTCAAGAGGAAGATGGACGCTGATGGTAGTATTACTATCTACAAAGCTCGACTAGTCGAAAAGGGTTTTCGACAAGTTCAAGGTGTTGACTATGATGTGATCTTCTCACTCGTAGCGATGCTTAAGTCTGTCTGGATCATGTTAGCAATTGCTACATTTTATGAAATCTGGAAAATGGATGTCAAGACTGCAATCCTTAATAGATTTCTTAAAGAAGAGTTGTATATGATGCAACCAGAAGATTTTGTCGACCGTAAAGGTTCTAACAAAGTGTGCAAGCTCCAGCGATCCATCTATGGACTAGTGCAAGCATCTCGGTGTTGGAATATACACTTTGATGAGGTGATCAAAGCATATGGTTTTATATAGACTTACGGTGAAGCCTGTATTTACAAGAAAGTGAGTTGGAGCTCTGTAGGATTCATGATATTATATGCGGATGACATATTGTTGATTGGAAATGATATAGAATTTATGGATAGCATAAAAGGATACTTGAATAAGAATTTTTCAATAAAAGACCTCGGTAAAGCTACTTATGTATTGGGCATCAAGATCTATAGAGATAGAACGAGACGCTTAATAGGACTTTCACAAAGCACATACCTTGGCAAAGTTTTGAAGCAGTTCAAAATAGATCAGTTAAAGAAAGGGTTCTTGCCTGTGTTGCAAGGTGTCAAGTGATGACCCACAAGTATAGGGGATCTATCGTAGTCCTTTAGATAAGTAAGAGTGGTGAACCAAACGAGGAGCAGAAGGAAATGATAAGCGGTTTTCAGCAAGGTATTCTCTGCAAGTACTGAAATAAGTGGTAAGATATAATTTTATGATGAGATAATTTGTAACAAGCAACAAGTAACAAAAGTAAATAAAGTGCAGCAAGGTGGCCCAATCCTTTTTGTAGCAAAGGATAAGCCTGGACAAACTCTTATATAAGGAAAAGAGCTCCCGAGGACACATGGGAATATCGTTAAGCTAGTTTTCATCACGTTCATCTGATTCGCGTTCGGTACTTTGATAATTTGACATGTGGGTGGACCAGTGCTTGGGTGCTGTTCTTACTTGAACAAGCATCCCACTTATGATTAACCTCTATTGCAAGCATCCTCAACTAGAACAAAAGTATTAAGGTAAACCTAACCATAGCATGAAACATATGGATCCAAATCAGTCCCTTACGAAGCAACGCATAAACTAGGGTTTAAGCTTCTATCACTCTAGCAACCCATCATCTACTTATTACTTCCCAATGCCTTCCTCTAGGTCCAAATAATGGTGAAGTGTTATGTAGTCGACGTTCACATAACACCACTAGAGGGTAGACAACATCCATCTCATCAAAATATCGAACGAATACCAAATTCACATGACTACTAATAGCAAGACTTCTCCCTTATCCTCAGGAACAAACATAACTACTCAGAAAGCATATTCATGTTCATAATCAGAGGGGTAATAATATGCATAAAGGATTTGAACATATGATCTTCCACCAATTAAACCAACTAGCATCAACTACAAGGAGTAATTAACACTACTAGCAACCTACCAGCACCAATCCCGGACTTGGAGACAAGAATTGGATACAAGAGATGAACTAGGGTTTTGAAATGAGATGGTGCTGATGAAGATGTTGATGGAGATTGCCCTCTCCCGATGAGAGGAGCGTTGGTGATGACGGTGGCGATGATTTCCCCCTCCGGGAGGGATGTTTCCCCGGCAGAACAGCTCTGCCGAAGCTCTAGATTGGATCCGCCAAGGTTCCGCCTCATGGCGGCGGAGTTTCGTCCCAAAAGGTTGCTTCATCTTTTTTTCTCGACGAAAGACTTCATATAGGAGAAGATGGTCATTGGAGAGCCACCAGGGGGCCCATGAGGTAGGGGGGCGCGCCCCCACCCTCGTGGAAAGGGTGTGGGCTCCCTGGTATTCATCTTTGGCGAGGATTTTTCATTATTTATTATATGGTATTTCGTGGAGTTTCAGGACTTTTGGAGTTGTGCAGAATAGGTCTCTAATATTTTCTCCTTTTCCAGCCCAGAATTCCAGCTACCGGCATTCTCCCTCCTTATGTAAACCTTGTAAAATAAGAGATAATAGCCATAAGTATTGTGACATAATGTGAAATAATAGCCCATAATGCAATAAATATCGATACAAAAGCATGATGCAAAATGGACATATCAACTCCCCCAAGCTTAGACCTCGCTTGTCCTCAAGCAAAAGCCGATAACAATAAATATGTCCACATGTTTAGAGGTAGAGGCTTCGACAAAAATAAAATACGGACATGAGGGCATCATGATTATTCTCATAACAGCAACATACATAGATATTGTCATATGCTTACTTATGTTCAAGTGATGATCTATTCACAATGCAAAAGTATGAATCAGAAACCTTATTGAGAACCAACAAACTATAGCCTCGGTCATTGAAGCAATTGCAATTCATAACATCAGAAAGAGTCTATGTCAGAGCTAAAAAGCAAGTCCACATACTCAACTATCATCTAGTCCTTCATAATTGCTAACACTCGCGCAATACTTGTGGTTACGAAGTTTTAATCGGACACAGAGAAAGATGGGGGCTTATAGTTTTGCCCCACAACCTTTTACCTTGAAGGTAATGTCAATAATAATAACTCATGCCCCCTACATCCAATTATATATATATATATATCAGGTTCTTTCCAACATGCTGGGCTTGCCAAAGGATAAAATGAAAAAGGGAGAGGTGAAGATCACCATGACACTTGCATAAGGTAGAAGATAATAATAAAAGATAGGCCCTTCGCAGAGGGAAGCAGAGGTTGCCATGCGCTTTTATGGTTGGATGCACAAAATCTTAATGCAAAAGAACGTCACTTTATATTGCCCCTTATGATATGAACCTTTATTATGCAGTCCGTCTATTTTATTACTTCCACATCACAAGATCGTATAAAGCTTATTTCTCCCACAATAAACATACATATTTAGAGAAATTTTTATTGCTTTGCACCGATGACAACTTACTTGAAGGATCTTACTCAATCCATAGGTAGATATGGTGGACTATCATGGCAAAACTGGTTTAAGGGTATTTGGAAGCACAAGTAGTATCTCTACTTGGTGCTGAGAATTTGGCTAGCATGAGGGGGAAAGGCAAGCTCAACATGTTGAATGATCCATGACAACATACTTTATCTCAGATATAAGAAAATATAACCCATTACGTTGTCTTCCTAGTCCAACATCAACTCTTTAGCATGTCATATTTTGATGAGTGCTCCCAATCATAAAAGATGTCAATGATAGTATATTTATATGTGAAACCTCTCTTTCCTTATTACTTCCTATTAATTGCAACGATGACCCAAGCTATGTCTGCCATCTCCCAACAACTTTTAATCATCACACTCTTTCTATGTGAATTCATTACTATCAATAATATCAATATGAACTTTTGTTTCTTCTTATTCTTTTTTTCTCTTTTCTTTTATTCACCCAAGATCATAGCAAGAAAATCAAGCCCTTGGCTCAACACTAATCTTTATTATATAGCTCACAGACTCGATTACATAGAGAGATCATAAAGCAAAACTTAAAACTAGATCATGCCATAAACATTATTCTACTAGATCAAAATACTACTAACAGGATCGAACTAAGGAAAACGGTAAAGATAGGAGTTGTGATTGTGATACGATATCGGGGCACCTTCCCCAAGCTTGGCGGTTGCCAAGGGGTGCCCATACCCATGTTATTATATCTCCTTGGTTGGTGAAGAAGGTGGAGGTGTTGTTGATGATGCGGGCTTGTCATCCATCTTCCAAGGCATAGGTTCACCATCATAGAAGGATGATCGAGTCTCCGGAATCCTCGAATCTGCAGCCGAACTCATTCTTTTGAATCTATATTCATACTCATAGTTTTGGTTTTGCAGGTCATAGATTTGGGCTTGGAGGTCCTCGATATTCTCATGTAGCTTGAAGATGGCCTCCCCGGTGTTCTTGGCGTCTGGCTTGTAGTTGTTAGTAAACTCCGTGAGCATCGTGTGGCTGGCGTTGATTCCACGCTCCACCATCCCCTGGCACTTGAAAACTTGTTGCTCCATTGCTTCGAGCCTCGTCTCCACGCTTCCGGTTCACTTTGGTCCCTTAGCATCGCGGATGTGCAGCAACCCATCACACATCTCAATGGTTTGAGGGTGTCGCAGCACCTCCGCGAGGTAAGGGTTGAGGACCTTATCGAAGAACTTGTCCTTGGAAGCACTTGGGGATGTCATGATAATCTAGATCTGTCAGAAAAACAGCTCGAAACAAGAACAGAGAATATTTGCGTGATACGGGAGTCAAAACCATCGGGAGAATATATAGTGAATTTTTACTGACCAAAATACGTATCGTGCAAGAAAACAGAGTCCGTAAGGCACACGAGGTAGGGGGGCGTGCCCAGCGGGGTAGGGCGCGCCATCCACCCTCGTGGGGCCCTCGTGTCCTTCCCGGACTGCTACTTAATTTTCTATTTTTCTAAATATTCCAAAACGGAGAAATATTGCCTTAAAATTGTTTTGGAGTCAGTTTACTTACCGTACCACATACCTATTCGTTTTCGGAGTCTGAAACGTTTTGGAAAGTGTCTGTTATGTATTCCTCCGAGGTTACGGTTTCAATAATATTGGTTTCATCATTTATGGGATTACCTGAGATATAATGTTTAATTCTCTGACCGTTTACCACCTTCGGATTTGTGCCTTCGAAGTTGTTGATTTTTATGGCACCGGAACGATAGACCTCCTCGATAACATAGGGGCCTTCCCATTTAGAGAGAAGTTTTCCTGCAAAAAATCTTAAACGAGAGTTGTATAGCAATACATAATCACCTACATTAAACTCACGCCTTTGTATCCTTTTGTCATGCCATCTTTTAACCTTCTCTTTAAACAACTTAGCATTTTCATAAGCTTGGGTTCTCCATTCATCAAGAGAGCTAATATCAAATAACCTCTTTTCACCGGCAAGTTTAAAATCATAGTTGAGCTGTTGAATAGCCCAATATGCCTTATGTTCTAGTTCGAGAGGTAAGTGACATGCTTTTCCATAGACCATTTTATACGGAGACATACCCATAGGATTTTTATATGCAGTTCTATAGGCCCATAATGCATCATCATGTTTCTTGGACCAATTCTTTCTAGACCTATTGACAGTCTTTTGCAAAATTAATTTGAGTTCTCTATTACTCAATTCTACTTGACCACTAGACTGTGGGTGATACAGAGATGCAATTCTATGATTGATGTCATATTTAGCAAGCATTTTATGGAAAGCACCATGAATAAAATGTGAACCACCGTCAGTCATTAAATATCTAGGGACTCCAAACCTCAAAAAAATAACTTCTTTAAGCATTTTAATAGAAGTGTTATGATCAGCACTACTAGTTGGAATAGCTTCTACCCACTTAGTAACGTAATCAAAGCAACTAAAATATGTGTATATCCATTAGAGGCAGGAAAAGGTCCCATATAATCAAAGCCCCAAACATCAAATGGTTCGATAACAAGTGAATAATTCATAGGCATTTCTTAACGTCTACTAATATTACCAATTCTTTGACATTCATCACAAGATAGGACAAACTTACGGGCATCCTTGAAGAGAGTAGGCCAATAAAAACCGGATTGCAGTACCTTATGTGTAGTTCTATCTCCCGCGTGGTGTCCTCCATAAGTTTTGGAGTGGCACTTGCGTAGGATCTGTTCCTGTTCATGCTCAGGTACACAACGTCTAATAACACCATCTACTCCTTCTTTATAAAGATGTGGGTCATCCCAAAAGTAATGTCTCAAATGATAGAAGAACTTTTTCTTTTGTTGGTATGTGAAGCTAGGTGGTATAAATTTAGCAACTATGTAATTAGCATAATCAGCATACTGAGGGGTACTACGTGAAGTACTTATGACATTTAATTGTTCATCAGGAAAGCTATCATCAATACGTAGTGGGTCATCAAGAACATTCTCTAAACTAGATAAGTTGTTTGCAACGGGGTTCTCATCTCCTTTTCTATCAACAATATGCAAAATCAAATTCTTGTAGCAAGAGAACCCATCTAATAAGTCTAGGTTTAGCATCTATCTTCTCCATAAGATATTTAATAGCAGCATGATCAGTGTGGATAGTTACTTTAGAATCAACAATATAAGGTCTGAACTTATCACAAGCAAATACAACTGCTAAAAGTTCTTTTTCAGTAGTAGCATAATTTCTTTGAGCATTGTCTAGAGTCTTACTAGCATAATGGATAACATTTAATTTCTTATCAACTCTTTGCCCTAGAACAGCACCTACGGCATAATCACTAGCATCACACATAATTTCAAAGGGTAAATTCCAATCAGGTGGCTGAACAATAGGGGCAGAGACTAATGCTTTCTTAAGTATTTCAAATGCTTCTATACAATCATCATCAAAGACAAATGGTATATCTTTTTGTAATAAATTAGTCAGAAGCCGAGAAGTTTTTGAGAAGTCCTTAATGAACCTCCTATAAAATCCGGTGTGACCAAGGAAACTTCTTATACCTTTGATGTCCTTGGGCATGGCATCTTTTCAATAGCATCAACCTTGGCTTTATCAACTTCAATACCTCTTTCAGAAACTTTATGCCCCAAGACAATACCTTCATTAACCATAAAGTGGCATTTTTCCCAATTCAAGACAAGATTAGCTTCTTCACATCTCTGCAAAACTCGATTAAGATTGCCCAAGCAATCATGAAAAGAAGATCCACAAACGGGAAAGTCGTCCATGAAAACCTCACAAATCTTTTCACAAATGTCAGAGAATATAGCCATCATGCATCTTTCAAAGGTAGCAGGTGCATTACATAAACCAAAAGGCATACATCTATAAGCAAAAGTACCAAAAGGGCATGTAAAAGTAGTCTTTGATTGATCTTTAGCCGACACAGATATTTGAGAGAAACTAGAATAACCATCTAGAAAGCAGTAATGTGTATGTTTGCATAATCTTTCTAGCATTTGATCGATAAAAGGTAAGGGGTAATGATCTTTCTTAGTAGCCTTATTTAATTTGCGGAAATTAATTACCATCCTAGAACCTGTAATAATTCTTTGTGGAATCAATTCATCTTTATCATTAGGAACAACAGAAATACCTCCCTTCTTAGGGACACAATGAACATGACTTACCCACTGACTATCAGCAATGAGATAAATTATACCTGCCTCCAGAAGCTTTAGTATTTATTTTCTTACCACTTCTTTCATTTTAGGATTCAGACGTCGTTGAGGATCACGAACTGGTTTGGCATCTGCTTCCAAATTTATTTTATGTTGACATAGAGTGGGACTAATGCCCTTAAGATCATCAAGAGTGTATCCAATAGCAGCACGGTGCTTCTTCAGAGTTTTCAATAATCTTTCTTCTTCATGCTCTAAAAGGTTAGCACTAATAATAACAAGATATATCTTCTTTTCATCAATATAAGCATATTTAAGATTATCAGGCAACGGTTTAAGCTCAAACACAGGATCACCCTTAGGTGGAGGGGGATCCCCTAGGATTTCAACAGGCAAATTGTGTTTCAGCGTAGGTTCCTGTTTAAAGAATACTTCATCTATTTCCCTTGTTCCATTCATAAGCATATCATTCTCATGGTCTAGCAAATATTGTTCTAAAGGATCACTAGGAGGTACGGCAATAGAAGAAAGACCAATAATTTCATCCTTACTAGGCAATTCTTCTTCACGGTGTTGTTTACTAAATTTAGAGAAATTAAATTCATAAGTCATATCATCTAAGCCGACAGTAACAACATCCCTTGTGCAATCTATGGTAGCATTAATAGTATTTAAGAAGGGTCTACCAAATATAATGGGACAAAAGCTATCTTGTGGGGAACCAAGAACATGAAAATCAGCAGGATATTTAGTTTTCCCACACAATACTTCAACATCTCTAACAATTCCCATTGGTGAAATAGTATCTCTATTAGCAAGTTTAATTGTGACATCAATATCTTCTAACTCAATAGGTGCAATGTCATGCATAATTTCGTTGTATAAGTCAATAGGTATTGCACTAGCACTAGCACCCATATCACATAAGCCATGATAACAATGATCTCCTACTTTAACAGAAATAACAGGCATGCCTATCACAGGTCTAGGTTTATCTGTATCACGGGGTTTAGCAATTCTAGCAGTTTCATCACAAAAATAAATAACATGCCCATCTATATTATCAGACAAGAGATCTTTAACAATAGCAATATTAGGTTCAACTTTAACTTGCTCAGGAGGTGTATATGTTTTAATATTGCTTTTATGAACCACAGTTGAAGCTTTAGCATGATCCTTTATCCTAACAGGGAAAGGTGGTTTCTCAACATAAGAAGTAGGAATAATAGGATCATTATAAGTGATAGTCTTTTCTTCAACTTTAATAGGTGCAGCTACTTTACTTTTGTGGGAGGATGATATTTAAACCACTTCTCCTTAGGGAGATCAACATAAGTAGCAAAAGATTCGCAGAAAGAAGCTACTATCTCAGAATCAAGTCCATATTTAGTGCTAAACTTACGGAAAATATCGGTATCCATAAAAGATTTAACACAATAAAACTTAGGTGTCATACCTGACTCCTTACCTTTGTCGAGATCCCAATCTTCAGAGTTGCGTTTAATTCTATCCAATAAATCCCAGCTAAATCCAATAGTCTTCATCATAAAAGAGCCAGCACAAGAAGTATCGAGCATGGTGCGATTATTTTCAGAAAGCCAAGCATAAAAATTTTGAACAATTGTTTCTCTTGGGAGCTCATGATTGGGGCATGAATATAACATTGATTTAAGCCTCCCCCAAGCTTGAGCGACGCTTTCTCCTTCGCGAGGCCAAAAAATATAGATATAATTGCGATCGCGATGAACAAGATGCATAAGGTAATACTTTTGATCAAATTCCAATTTCAATCTTCTATAGTTCCATGATCTCGTATCATCACATAGCCTATACCATATCAATGCGTCTCCCTTCAAAGATAAAGGGAAGACCTTCTTCTTAGCAACATCATCGGGTATACCTGCAAGCTTAAATAATCCATAAACTTCATCCACATATATTAGGTGTTCATCAGGATGCTTTGTTCCATCTCCTGTAAAAGGATTGGCTAGCAGTTTTTCTATCATACCCAAAGGATACTCATAAGGAATTTCATCTTCAATAGGTTCAGCAGGTTGAGGAGCAACTCTTTGCTCTACTGGTCGGGGTGAAGATACCCCGAACAAGCCCCTCAAAGGATTACTTTCCATAGTAACAAGTGACAGTAAATTTCAGCACACTATATAAAATTTTCCTTACCAAATTCCACCTACCAAAGGCGCTTCACTCCCCGGCAACGGCACCAGAAAAGAGTCTTGATGACCCACAAGTATAGGGGATCTATCGTAGTCCTTTCGATAAGTAAGAGTGTCGAACCCAACGAGGAGTAGAAGGAAATGATAAGCGGTTTTCTGCAAGGTATTCTCTGCAAGTACTGAAATAAGTGGTAACATATAGTTTTATGATGAGATAATTTGTAGCGAGCAACAAGTAACAAAAGTAAGTAAAGTGCAGCAAGGTGGCCCAATCCTTTTTGTAGCATAGGATAAGCCTGGACAAACTCTTATATAAGGAGAAGCGCTCCTGAGGACACATGTGAATATCGTCAAGCTAGTTTTCATCATGTTCATATGATTCGCATTCGGTACTTTGATAATTTGACATGTGGGTGGACCGGTGCTTGGGTGTTGTTCTTACTTGAACAAGCATCCCACTTATGATTAACCTCTATTGCAAGCATCCGCAACTACAACAAAAGTATTAAGGTAAACCTAACCATAGCATGAAACATATGGATCCAAATCAGCCCCTTACGAAGCAACGCATAAACTAGGGTTTAAGCTTCTGTCACTCTAGCAACCCATCATCTACTTATTACTTCCCAATGCCTTCCTCTAGGCCCAAATAATGGTGAAGTGTTATGTAGTCGACGTTCACATAACACCACTAGAGGCTAGACAACATACATCTCATCACAATATCGAACGAATACCAAATTCACGTGACGACTAATAGCAAGACTTCTCCTTTGTCCTCAGGAACAAACGTTACTACTCACAAAGCATATTCATGTTCATAATCAGAGGGGTAATAATATGCATAAAGGATCTGAACATATGATCTTCCACCAATTAAACCAACTAGCATCAACTACAAGGAGTAATTAACACTAGTAGCAACCTACTAGCACCAATCCCGGACTTGGAGACAAGAATTGGATACAAGAGATGAACTAGGCTTTTGCGATGAGATGGTGCTGATGAAGATGTTGATGGAGATTGCCCTCTCCTGATGAGAGGAGCGTTGGTGATGACGATGGCGATGATTTCCCCCTCCGGGAGGGAAGTTTCCCCGGTAGAACAGCTCTGCTGGAGCTCTAGATTGCATCCGTCAAGGTTCCGCCTCGTGGCGACGGAGTTTCATCCCGAAAGGTTGCTTCCTCTTTTTTCTCGACGAAAGACTTCATATAGGAGAAGATGGTCATCGGAGAGCCACCAGGGGGCCCACGAGGTAGGGGGCGCGCCCTAGGGGGGGCGGCCCCCACCCTCATGGAAAGGGTGTGGGCCCCCTGGTATTCATCTTTGGCGAGGATTTTTCATTATTTATTATAAGGTATTCCGTGGAGTTTCAGGACTTTTGGAGTTGTGCAGAATAGGTCTCTAATATTTGCTCCTTTTCCAGCCCAGAATTCCAGCTGCCGGCATTCTCCCCCTTATGTAAACCTTGTAAAATAAGAGAGAATAGCCATAAGTATTGTGACATAATGTGAAATAACAGCCCATAATGCAATAAATATCGATATAAAAGCATGATGCAAAATGGGCGTATCATCAAGTTCAGTAAGACTCAAAGCCTGACCACGCAGAAGATAGAGAGAGAATGAAAGTCATTCCCTTTGCCTCAGCCATAGGTTCTATAAAGTATGCCATGATGTGTACCGGACCTATTGTGTACCTTGCCATGAGTTTGACAAGGGGGTACAATAGTAATCTAGGAGTAAATCTCTGGACAATAGTCAAAATTATCCTTAGGTTCCAAGAAGATTAAGGAAAAGTTTCTCAGTTATGGAGGTGATAAAGAGTTCATCGTAAGGGTGCACTGACACAATCTTTTACACCGATCCAGATGACTCCATGCAGAGCGTTGTAGAGTAGCTCCATAAAAACTTTCTCAATCTGGATACGTATTGAAAGTGGGAGAAATTAGCTAGAGTAGCGCCATGTAGAGCGTTGTAGAAATATAAATTTGCGAAATACATACGAATCTGAATGTGGCAGACCCATTGACTAAACCTCTCTCACAAGCAAAATATGATCACACCTTAGTACTCTTTGGGTGTTAATCACATAGCGATGTGAAGTAGATTATTGACTCTAGTAAACTCTTTGGGTATTGGTCACATGGCGATGTGAACTATAGGTGTTAATCACATGACGATGTGAACTAGATTATTGACTCTAGTGCAAGTGGGAGACTGAAGGAAATATGCCCTAGAGGCAATAATAAAGTTGTTATTTTATATTTCTTTATTCATGATAAAGGTTTATTATTCATGCTAGAATTGTATTGATCGGAAACTTAAATACATGTGTGAATACATAAACAAATACCGTGTCCCTAGTGAGCCTCTACTAGACTAGCTCGTTTGTCAAAGATGGTTAAGGTTTCCTAACCATGGACATGTGCTGTCATTTGATAACGGGATCACATCATTAGGAGAATGATGTTATGGACAAGACCCATCCGTTAGCTTAGCATAATGATCGTTCAGTTTTATTGCTATTGCTTTCTTCATGTCAAATACATATTCCTTCGACTATGAGATTATACAACTCCCGGATACCGGAGGAATACCTTGTGTGCTATCAAACGTCAGAACATAACTGGGTGATTATAAAGATGCTCTACAGGTATCTCTAAAGGTGTTTGTTGAGTTGGCATAGATCGAGATTAGTATTTTTCACTCCGAGTATCGAAGAGGTATCTGTGGACCTTCTCGATAATACACATCATAAGCTTGCAAGCAAATGACTAAGGAGTTGGTCACGAGATGGTGTATTACGGAATGAGTAAAGAGACTTGCCGGCAACGAGATTGAACTAGGTATGAAGATACCGACGATCGAATCTCAGGCAAGTAACATACCGATTGATGGACAAAGGGAATTATGTATGTTGTCATGACGGTTCGACCGATAAAGATCTTCGTAGAATATGTACGAGCCAATATGAGCATCCAGGTTCCTCTATTGGTTATTGACCGGAGAGGTGTATCGGTCATGTCTACATAGTTCTCGAACCCATAGGGTCCGCATGCTTAATGTTCGATGACGATTTTGTATTGTATGAATTATGTGATTTGGTGCCCAAATGTTGTTCGGAGTACCGAATGAGATCACGTACATGATGAGGAGTCTCTAAATGGCCGAGAGGTAAAGATTTATATATAGGACGATGGTATTCGGACACCGGAACTGTTTCGGAGGGTACCGTGTACATATCGGGTCACAGGAATGGGTTCTAGGCACCCCCGGCAAAAGATATGGGCATAATGGGCCAAGATGGGAAACGCAGCAGCCAGCAAGGGCTGCTACTCCCCCCATATGGGCCGAACCAGAGGAGAAGGAAAGAGGGAAGAGAGAAGGAAGTGGAGGGATTCGGCCACCCCCTTCCTTCCTTCCCCCTCCAGAACTTATGGAAGGGGGGAGGCCGAATTGGGGAGGCGCCCAGGTAGGATTCCTCCTACTTGGGGCGCCCCCTTGCTGCTCCCCTCCCTCTCCCACCTATATATACATGGGGAGGGCACGCCTAGAACACACAACACCATCTGTTAGCCATGTGCGGTGCCCCCCTCCACAGATTACACCCTCTGTCATATTATCGCGGTGCTTAGGCGTAGCCCTGCGCGAATCACTTCACCATCACCGTCACCACGCCGTCGTGCTGACGGAACTCATATACTTCCTTGACACTTTGCTGGATCAAGAGTTCAAGGGACGTCATCGTGCTGAACGTGTGCAGGCCTCAAAGGTCTCGTACGTTCGGTACTTGATAGGTCAGAACGGGAAGAAGTTCGACTACATCAACCGCGCTGTCAAACTCTTCCGCTTTCGGTCTACTAGGGTACGTAGACACACTCTCTCCCTCTCGTTGCTATGCATCTTCTAGATAGATCTGGCGTGAGCATAGGAATTTTTTTTAAATTGCATGCTATGTTTCCCAACATTAAGGTGAATTCAAATTGTGACCCACTGAAAGGAAAAACGGTTATTTCTTATGATCATTTGCTACACAAAAGACCGAATCAGAATGTGTAATCCTCGCCTCCTTGCCCCCCCACCGACTTGTTGGGTCAATCTAATTTCAGATGGATCATATGCTGTGGATAGTGCAGGAGCAGGTATGGTACTGCGAGACTCTGAAGGTAGCATCATCTTTTCTGCTTGCAGGAAGTTATTTTCGTGTCGTGAAGCACTAGAGGCAGAGTTGTGTGCCTGCATGGATGGATTATCATTGCCAATCCAGAGGAGTGATCTCTCGGTTATTATTGAGTAGGACTCATCAGTTGCAGTTGAGATGATCCAGGGTCGAGACCACGATTGATCGATTTATGCTTGTTTAGTTAAAGAGATTAGATATCTCTTGTCTCTTCGAGAAAATTGTATTACTCATGTTAGCCGCTCACAAAATAAGGTTAGCGATAGTCTAGCAAATTTCGCTCGTGTTGAGGGTAGAACCATGACTTGGATTGGCTCTGGTCCCTTTACCGTGGTTGAGCTAGCCTCTGCTGATTGTAATCTGTTGGTGGTTGAGTAATACAATTTTTTCACTCGCAAAAAAGAAGACATCTAGCCACACTCCTGGTGGCTTATCCCTTCAAAAATAAGCTAGCACATGAGCCATCGCGGTCGACTCATGATAACAGTGTTGAAAAATAATCTTGTGACTACCAGAGAGGATTTCCATATTGTTAACGTTAAGAAATACTATTTACGTTAAAAAAACTAAGACTGACTAAACAGACCACACATCCACAATTTCTCCAACCAACTCCCATACTTCCTTGAAACAAAGGACTCACAAGCTGCTTACACAGATGCGCCCCAACACATGCTTCAGGTCAATGTGGAGAAAGAGCAAGAAGCCTTCAGGTCCTTACTGTCACCCTTGCGGCTCCTGTACTTCTACAACATCCTCCTCCCCCTATTTTTTTAACACACATAAAAGGATCTGTCCAAACTAAAAAAGCAAACCAAATTGTTGCCACAACAGTGTGTTTTGACCTTCCGTGGTGGGTGCATCCCTCTTATAGAAGACAAAGCCCACATCACACCCCACCACGATCCCGTTTGTGCAATCGGTAGCGACAGACCCAATGTCTTCCTCAAATAACAAATCGATTCAATGAGGCACATCATAATTTTACAAACATACAACTGAATCAACATGTGTCACAGCCCTAGCTTAGCCTTTGCTTGCCCTTGCATGATCATCATGTCATCATGTTTAAATTCATATGAAACTTGAATTGAGGAAAGTAGAAGCCTCAAAATTTTAAATAAAGGGCAAGAGCCCTGAAAATGCATTCGGTGAAGCCAAAATGCCCTAAAAATAGTTTTGGTAATTTTGGAAAGAGCTATACATTAATCCAAAATTCTGGAACAATTTTATGGAATATTTTGGGACATTGAATTTAAATCATATTATATTTGAATTTGGATCTATATTCTTAAATATATAGAATATATATTCAAATAACTTTGAAATATTTTATGTGCATCGGGAATAATCCAGTTAGCAACATAAAAATATTCAAAGGTTTATTGGCACTGTTTGGATTCTGTTTTGAATTTAAAAACAGTGGCAAAAGAAAAAAACAAAACAAACAAAACAGAAAGAAAAATAGAAAAGGACAGAGAGAGAGAAGCCCAGCCACTTACCTGGCTGGCCCAGCTGGCTGGCCCAGCCCACCAGTAGCTTGCGAGTCATCATCAACCCCCGCCGACCGAAGCAGCTGCGTGCTGGACGCGCGCGCGTCGACGCCACCTCCTACTTCACGCTGTCCCGCACGCCCCCATTTCTCTCCCCTCACCAGGGAGATGCCCAGAGCTCTCTCCCCCTCTCCCCTTTCTCTCTAGTTCGTCCCTCTCTCCCCAGCGCTCGCGTCGTAGCCACCCGAGTGGAGCTCTGTCGCCGCCGTCCACTGCCGCCTCACCCACAGAGCCTCCCTCACAAAGCTAGCATGCCCATCGGCTCCGCCTCATCACCACACGCCGACAAGCCAACGAACATGAACTCGGGAGCCCCTCATCACTGCCATCTTCGTCGTCTTCAAGCTTCGGCACCGACGACCGCCGTCGCCGAATTCGCCGCTGGCAGGATGTCCCAAAGCCCACTTACCCTCGCTACGAACTCGCGGTGAGCCCCGAGTCGTTTCCCCCTTCATCCCTAGTCACGTTTGACCTCTAGGCCATAGCCCCACCTTGGCCGAACTACGGCTGCCGCCCAACATGCCACCGCCGTGGCCACCGTCACCTAGAGACGCAACTGAGCGCATCATAGCGCTCAACGCATCACCAGGTGCATGTAGCACCGCTCCGCACCTCCTGTCGTGCCTCCTAGCGATGACCCCGAGCTCGCCCGAGCTCCGGCAGCCGCCAACGTCGTCGCCGGCGTCTTTTCCGACCACCCCGAGCCCAAACAACACCACCACTCGACGCGGCAGCCCCCCAGCATCACGTAGATGCCCTCCGCCGGCCATTTGGTCGCCGGAGGAGGAATCCCGCACCCTGCCGCCGCGTCTGGCCTCGCCGGCATCGAGTCGCCGGTGGATTAGCCCCGGTTGACCAGGGATTTGACCCCCTGGGTCACTGACATACGGGCCCCGCCCGGCTAACCAAGTTAGTTAGGGTTAATCTAAATTAAATTAGTTAGTTAGCCACTGACATATGGGCCCCACTGTCAGGTTTGACTTGGACCAGCCCCTTTGACCTGCTCACGTCACACCGACATCATACTGACGCAATATTTCCTTCTTGGAATTTAAATAAATCTTAAATGATTTATTATTTTCAAAAAATGCCCAAAACTTCTAAAATTCATAGAAATTAAGCCGTAACTCCAAATGAAATAATTTATATACGAAAAATTATCAGAAAAATCTAATCTATCCATTTATGCTACTTTCATGCATGATCAACCAACTTATACCCCTCTTGACTTATTAATCAACCTGATCTCTGTCTAGGAGTTGTAACTAGTTTCTGGTGTTTGTAGGTAGTGTTAGTAGTCTACCAAGTGGCACCCGATATAGGTGGGCTTGGGACAGACTAGGCACAGTGGCCCGGTGTACCAAATGGCACCCGGATGGTGGGCTTGGGAACCCTGTACAAATCATTTGGGGCCGTGAGCGACACCCCGGCCGGATCTCCTTGCGGATGGAACCCGAATAGGCGATAAACCTGGACTAGAGACTTGTTGGTTAGTCAGGTCGTGGCCGACTCCCTCGCCAGGCTTCCGCTTGAAAGTTGCCGAGATACACGACGTGTACATGGTGGTAAGTGGCGAGGGCGTGTGTGAAGAAGTACACCCCTGCAGGGTTATCATTATCTATTCGAATAGCCGGATTCCTTGGATATGGAAACTTGGACCCCTTGCATAGTTCATAGACAAGTGAAAGTGGATACTCTAAAATGCGCAAGATAAGCGTGAGTGCTATGGATGGCGTTCTCATAGGGAGACGGGAGTGGATCCATAGTGGTGTATTGATATGGTGAATATGTGGACTCGTGTGCGCCACCTCAAAAGAGTTGCTTGCAGTCGTAGTTTAGGTTAGCCACTGAGTCAAAGCTGGCTTGCTGCAGTTAAACTCCACTACCCCTTTGTTGATACCGATGCATATGTAGTTAGTTCTGATGTAAGTCTTGCTGGGTACATTTGTACTCACGTTTTCTTAATTTATGTTTTTGCAGAGAGACTTCAGTCTCGCTAGTAGTTCCATGTGGACTTCGACGTTTAGCTTGATACCTCAGCTACAATCTTGTGCCTCGGCAGGATCTGGTAGATAGTCAGGCTTCTCAGCCTTTTCCATTTGTAGTTGTCTGTACTCAGACAAGTTAAGCTTCCACATGTGCTTGTTGCTTGTATGCTCTGTATGTTGGGTCATGAGACCCATGTTTGTGATATCTCGCTCCTCGGAGCCTAATGAATAAATACTCCGAGTCGTAGAGTCTTGTTGTGATGCCATGTTGTATTGCACATATTGAGCATATTGTGTGCATGATTGAAATGCTTGGTATGTGTGGGATCCCACAACCTAGTTGTTTATCCTTGGTAGCCTCTCTTATGGGGAAATGTAGTCTCGTGCTTCCATGAGCTATAGTAGTTCGCTATAGCCCGGTTCACCGGAGTCCTACTAGCCCAGCACTACTGCTCCGGAACACTTGACTGGCCGGCATGTGATTCACTTCGTTCCTGTGTCTATCCCTTCGGGGAAATGTCACGCGGTGACATCCGGAGTCCTGCCTAGCCTGCTACAGCTCGAGTTCCCGGAGTCCTGTTAGCCTAGTGCTACAGCCCGGATTCACACGCTGCTGGCCGACATGCTCGATGTTGATTCATGTATGCATGTCCCCGTAAGTTAGTGCCACTTTGGGTTCATGACTAGTCATGTCGGCCCGGGTTCTCTGTCATATGGATGCCAGCGACACTATCATATACGTGAGCCAAAAGGCGCAAACAGTCCCAGGCCATGGTAAGGCGACAACCGTGGGAATACCGTGCGTGAGGCCGCAAAGTGATATGAGGTGTTACAGGCTAGATCGGTGTGACTTAGAATCGGGGTCCTGACAACTTTGGTATCAGAGCCTGACTGTCTGTAGGATTACCAAGCCAAACCGGTCGAAGTTGAGTCTAGAAATGCTTTAGTTATGTAAGGGAATTGATTGTGGAAGGGAACGTAAGGCTCTTTTTACTCCTTATCCTCATGACCTTCTGATCTGAGTCATCTTATCTTTTTTACGGGGTTAAGAACTAGTCTTATCTTGTATCTCTCAGGATGACGTGTTACTAAACCGTAGTTGCCTGGGATTGTTGGATTTAAGCCTCAGTCCAGTTTCTACTACTCCAGTGTCTTGTTAGTTGGACTTGGAAACTTGATATTGCGATGTTAAGTGGTTATGCCACCATTTTGCAGGATGTCTCAAATCTTTTCGAGCATTTACAGCCGCTATGATGTCCGAGTCATCCCAGGTTTCTAAACAGTCTGATGCATCTGCAAATCCCTTCCTCCCGTTCCTGATGTCCTTTTGAGCCAGATTAAGCACACTAATCGGTGATTTGAGGTACTTTGTTGCCTCGACATATATGTTGGAGCTATTATTATGGCCCTAGGTGTTTTAGGGAGTCACCTAGTAATGTAGCCATGTTTGGTGTTCCCAGTGTGATGATTCTGGCCACCATTCTCGAAAGCATCCCGTGATGTTATTTAGTTAGTAGGTATTCTACTCCTGGATTTTGAACCCGAGATTCACCCTACTTCATGTTGTTAGTATTTGCTAATTCCCTTAAGATATTAGTAACCTTGTGATAGTCCTCAAGGTCCATGGTATTTCTTTCTTCCAGATACCATGAACTGCTTATGGCAGAAGTTCTTTTGAACCAAAAGATCACAACCAGAGTGCTCTTGATGAGTTCCCCATTCTATATTGTGAATCTGCTAGTTCTACTGTTCTGCATGGGTTATCCGGAAGAAATGTTGAGTTTTGCCCAACATACTAATCCATGCGTCCACAACTCAGAAAATTATATATTCCTTTGAGTTGTCCCTCTTTAGTTATTTTCTGGCCCTCTGTCTATCAATTGATAGTCAGGACTAATTTTCCATCCGTGTTATAGATGCTTATTATTCTTTTGGTCCGTCAAGCCATCCTATTCTAGAATGACTAGGAGAAACAAACTCCAGAACCTCATCCATTTCTTGGACTGGTCAAAGTAGTTGTATTTCACAGATCAAAATGCCCATCCAGCTTTTGCTCTGTTCTACCTCAGAGTATTACCCCCTTTATGTCAGGATTGTCATGAGAATTGCACCATCTCTCATGGATTCTTGATGCAGTGATACTTCTTGCCATCATTTTTCATTCCTCGGTTCCGTGTTGATGCAACCGGAATACCGACAAGTGAACTGTGATGTGTGAAATCAATACTCCTAGTAACTAGTTGCTTGATAGTTAATGGACATTAATATCATTCTTAGCGTCTTGGTTATCGAATCACTATACTAGGATTGATCGTGCTACCTTGTCCTTATTTCTGGTGCACTCTTCGATCCATGAGTTGGGATTGTGTCAATCCCTCACTCTTTCGATCATATTGTCTTGCCATGAAAAGCAAGATTGTTCTCGAGCTTAGAGTCATATCGGTGGTTCGTGATTTTCTGGATATCTTCACGGAAGTATCACCAGGTCATTCCCTGACCGATATGGTGAGTTCGTGATCAAGTTGGTTGACCAATAAACCACTCTTTCCCAAGAAGCTGTGTTGGATACCCCTAAGCTAGCTGGTTAAGCTAAACAACAACTTGGAGAGTTGGAAGATAAAAGCTTGTCTGACTTAGTTCGTGTTAAGGGATATCTTTTGTGTGTATGTGCATGTTGAAGAAACATGATATCTTCATCGATTGGTCCTCGTGATAAGTTGTTGGATCTATTTTCTTGTCAAAACTTTGATTTGGGTGTGGGCTATCCTCAAATCAATTCAGAACCAACGATGTTCGTAATGTTGTCTTACTCGAGGTTGATTCCTTGGGCATACACCATTACATCCTTTGGTCTGACCAATGCTATCACCTTGTTCACATACTCATGGAATTCCATCTTCATGGGAACCTGGATGAATAGTTGTTGAGCCCATCGAGAACATCCTTATCTTTTCCATGATTCATGTCGAACATCTAAGTAGTATTGAAACTTTTATAAGCATTATTTTCATGTCCCGTTCATGAAGCATATGTTTGGATGAAAGAAGTGACTTCCTCGAATACATGTGCATTTGATGCAAGTTGTCGCCGTGAATTCAAGAAAGTCAATGTTGCTTCCTCTGGAATCATCCCAAGTCAGTCATACACGTGTGAAGTATGCTATGGTTTGACAGGCTCGCTACCTCCATTCCATGTGCATCTCCTAGTACCCCAAGCCACTGATTGATTTGTTCAAGGAAAAGAAGCTCCTTCTTAAGACCCGGGGCTTACATAAGGACTTTGATATCCTCGATGATGGTTCCCCACCTGGACTCGGTAGTGTTTTATTATAAGACTACTACGTGGTCATGCTTGTCTGGGATAGCATGTTCACGTGTGTTTACGAGAACCAGCTCATGTTTTGGAGCTTACTACCATAGTTCATTTCCCGAGAATCTCGCAACACCATCTCGTTGATTGGTGTTGTAAACTTTCATTTTCTTCTAGACTCAATGAGTCTGAAGTATCCTGTTTCTAACCAGATCTGAATCTCAGGCAGATATGATGGTTGGAACATTCCCACCATTTGCATTTTGTTCCCAGCTTGCACCCCATTGTGCCAATGCTACCATGGGTTGCCCTCTTAGTAATTAATACTCAGGATTATCTTCAAAGTGGGCTTACCATGGGTCCACCCATCTCCAATGATAAGCAAAAATCACTCATTGCGTTGTCTTCAACAAGGTAGTCCACATCATCCATTCTAGTGTGAGTATGCCATTCTTTCGAACCTCCTTGAACGATCGTTTGTGATTGTCTTAGGATGGCATAAAGAGTTTGAATGCTCATTATATCAAAAGTAATTATTTTTGCCACTTGAGGGAATAGCTCTATGAGTCACCTTCCCTGAGGTGCCCCGTTAGGTAATCATGGCAATTATTTCCTCGCCACCTTCACACCATCCACCATCTTTCTAAGTGTGGAATTGTTGCCCACCAAATCAAACCCTATCATTTGTTCTTCCATCCCTCTCGTTGTGTTTTGTGTCTCAACTCGAGATGTTTCAACATATCATTCCGCAAGTTGATATTGTATAGCTCGATCTTCGAGAAGATCAATCCTAGTAGAGTTTCTTTCCGTCGTCTTCGCGTGGATGAAGATCTCAAAAGCGAGGTTGTCAAGATCAACGTATGCAACAAATCAACAACCTTATAAGGTGCAACCTAGATCATAGAGATTATGCTAGTTTGTGTTCCCTCTTCACCTTACCCTACACTTGAATCTCGGGACGAGATTCTTGTTTAGTAGGGGTGAGTTGTCACAGCCCTAGCTTAGCCTTTGCTTGCCCTTGCATGATCATCATGTCATCATGTTTAAATTTATATGAAACTTGAATTGAGGAAAGTAGAAGCCTCAAAATTTTAAATAAAGGGACAGAACCCTGAAAATGCATTCATTGAAGCCAAAATGCCCTAAAATAGTTTTGGTAATTTTGGAAAGAGCTATACATCAATCCAAAATTCTGGAACAATTTTATGGAATATTTTGGGATATTGAATTTAAATCATATTATATTTGAATTTGGATCTATATTCTTAAATATATAGAATATATATTCAAATAACTTTGAAATATTTTATGTGCATCGGGAACAATCCAGTTAGCAACATAAAAATATTCGAAGGTTTATTGGCACTGTTTGGATTCTGTTTTGAATTTAAAAATAGTGGCAAAAGAAAAGAAAAACAAAACAAACAAAACAGAAAGAAAAATAGAAAAGGACAGAGAGAGAGAAGCCCGGCCACTTACCTGGCCAACCCAGCTGGTTGGCCCAGCCCACCAGTAGCTTGCCAGTCATCTTTAACCCCCGCCGACCGAAGCAGCTGCGTGCTGGACGCGCGCGCGTCGACGCCACCTCCTGCTTCACGATGTCCCGCGCGCCCCCATTCCTCTCCCCTCACCAGGGAGATGCCCAGAGCTCTCTGCCCCTCTCCCCTTTCTCTCTGGTTCCTCCCTCTCTCCCCAGCGCTCGTGCCGTAGCCACCCGAGTGGAGCTCTGTCGCCGTCGTCCACTGCCGCCTCGCCCACAGAGCCTCCCTCACAAAGCTAGCGTGCCCATCGGCTCCGCCTCATCACCACACGCCGACAAGCCAACGAACACGACCTCGGGAGACCCTCATCGCTGGCAGCTTCGTCGTCTTCAAGCTTCGGCACCAACGACCGCCGTCGCCAAATTCTCTGCCGGCAGGACGTCCCCAAGCCCACTTACCCTCCCTACGAACTCGCGGTGACCCTGAGTCGTTTCCCCCTTCTTAACTGGTCGCATTTGACCTCTAGGCCATAGCCCCGCCTTGGCCGAACTCCGGCCGCCATCCAACATTCCACCGCCGTGGCCACCGTCAACTAGAGACGCAACCGAGCGCGTCATAGCGCTCAACGCATCACCAGGTGCTTGTAGCACCGCTCCGCACCTCCTGCCGTGCCTCCTAGCGACAACCCCGAGCTCGCCCGAGCTCCGGCAGCCGCCAACGTCGTCGCCGGCGTCTTTTCCGACCACCCCGAGCTCAAACACCACCACCACTCGACGCGGCAGCCCCCCAGCGTCACGTAGATGCCCTCCGACGGCCATTTGGTCGCCGGAGGAGGAATCCCGTACCTCGCCGCCACGTCTGGCCTCGCCGGCGTCGAGTCGCCGATGGATTAGGTCCAGTTTACAAGGGATTTGACCCCCCTGAGTCACTGACATACGAGCCCCGCCCGGCTAACCAAGTTAGTTAGGGTTAATCTAAATTAAATTAGTTAGTTAGCCACTGACATATGGGCCCCACTGTCAGGTTTGACTTGGACCAGCCCCTTTGACCTGCTAACGTGACACCGACATCATGCTGATGCAATATTTCCTTCCTGGAATTTAAATAAATCTTAAATGATTTATTATTTTCAAAAAATGCCCAAAACTTCTAAAATTCATAGAAATTAAGCCGTAACTCCAAATGAAATAATTTATATATGAAAAATTATCAGAAAAATCTAATCTATCCATTTATGCTACTTTTATTCATGATCAACCAACTTATACCCACTGTATAAGTGAAAACATAATAATAGCATTTTAAATGCTAAATATGGAGTTTGCATATGAACCTTTGGTCCATATGGACTTCATTTAAATTGTTGCTAGATGCATTAGTGCAAATCATAACATTATTGCCATGTCATGATCATGCATCATATTGTGCATTGCATTGATTGTGTTCTTTCTCAGTTGCCGGTGTTTGTCCCCTCTCGGTAGACGTGTATCGACGATGTTATCGATGACACCGATGAAGAACTATATTATCTTCAGAAGTGTCAGGCAAGCAAAACCCCCCTTGTTCATTCCGATATAATCCCACCCTCTCGCTCCTGCTCTCTTTTACTACATTAGGACAACAGCGATTCAACTGTTACATGCTCCGGTAGCTGAACCCCTTTCCTCTGCATGACCTGTCGTTGCCACAGTAAATAGATGAAACCCACTAGCATGAGTAGGAGTTGTTTGAGCCTTGATGTGCCTACTCATTCTTGTTTGTTTGTCATGCCTGCTACTGCTTAGAGTTGAGTCAGGTCTGATTCATCAGGGATGAATTGGAATGTGGTGAACATGTCCTACTGTTGAGAGCTAAGTGTGTGAACACGATTTGGTAAAGGTAGCGGTGAGAGGCCATGTAGGAGTACATGGTGGGTTGTCTCATTGCAGCCGTCCTTAGGAACTGAGTTCTGTGTTTGTGATCCATGAACAGCTACTACCACGCATTGGAATGCTTAAATGCCCCTCTCGACTTATTAATCAACCTGATCTCTGTCCAGGAGTTGCAACTAGTTTCTGGTGTTTGTAGGTAGTGTTAGTAGTCTACCAAGTGGCACCCGGTACAGGTGGGCTTGGGATAGACTAGGCACAGTGGCCCGGTGTACCAAGTGGCACCCGGATGGTGGGCTTGGGAACCCTGTACACATCGTTTGGGGCCGTGAGCGACACCCCGGCCGGATCTCCTTGCGGATGGAACCCGAATAGGTGATAAACCTGGACTAGAGACTTGTTGGTTAGTCAGGTCGTGGCCGACTCCCTCGCCAGGCTTCCGCTTGAAGGTTGCCGAGATACATGACGTGTACATGGTGGTAAGTGGTGAGTGCGTGTGTGAAGAAGTGCACCCTTGCAGGGTTATCATTATCTATTCGAATAGCCGGATTCCTCGGATATGGAAACTTGGACCCCTTGGATAGTTCATAGACAAGTGAAAGTGGATACTCTAAAATGCGCAAGATAAGCGTGAGTGCTATGGATGGCGTTCTCGTAGGGAGACGGGAGAGGATCCATAGTGGTGTATTGATATGGTGAATATGTGGACTCGTGCGCGCCACCTCAAAAGAGTTGCTTGCAGTCGTAGTTCAGGTTAGCCACTGAGTCAAAGCTGGCTTGCTGCAGTTAAACTCCAATACCCCGTTGTTGATACCGATGCATATGTAGTTAGTTCTGATGTAAGTCTTGTTGGGTACATTTGTACTCACGTTTGCTTAATTTATGTTTTTGCAGAGAGACTTCAGCCTCGCCAGTAGTTCCACGTGGACTTCGACGTTTAGCTTGATACCTCAGCTACGATCTTGTGCCTCAGCAGGATCTGGTAGATAGTCAGGCTTCTTAGCCTTTTCCATTTGTAGTTGTCTGTACTCAGACAAGTTAAGCTTCTGCATGTGCTTGTTGCTCGTATGCTCTGTATGTTGGGTCATGAGACCCATGTTTGTAATATCTCGCTCCTCGGAGCCTAATGAATAAATACTCTGAGTCATAGAGTCTTGTTGTGATGCCATGTTGTATTGCACATATTGAGCATATTGTGTGCATGATTGAAATGCTTGGTATGTGTGGGATCCGACAACCTAGTTATTTATCCTTGGTAGCCTCTCTTATGGGGAAATGTAGTCTTGTGCTTCCATGAGCCATAGTAGTCCGCTACAGCCCGGTTCACCGGAGTCCTGCTAGCCCAGCACTACTGTTCCGGAACACTTGACTGGCCGGCATGTGATTCACTTTGTTCCTGTGTCTGTCCCTTCGGGAAAATGTCACGCGGTGACATCCGGAGTCCTGCCTAGCCTGCTACAGCCCGGGTTCCCGGAGTCCTGTTAGCCCAGTGCTACAGCCCGGATCGCAAGCTGCTGGCCGACATGCTCGATGTTGATTCATGTATGCCTGTCCCCGTAAGTTAGTGCCACTTTGGGTTCACGACTAGTCATGTCGGCCCGGGTTCTCTGTCATATGGATGCTAGCGACACTATCATATACATGAAGTAAAAGGTGCAAACGGTCCCGGGCCATGGTAAGGCGACACCCTTGGGAATACCGTGCGTGAGGCCGCAAAGTGATATGAGGTGTTACAGGCTAGATCGGTGTGACTTGGAATCGGGGTCCTGACAACATGAAACCATAGCAAATAGAGTATGAACATGTATAGTTGGACGGTGGACCATGCGCAAGTGAAACCTCCCATGGGCAAGCAACACCAGTGATGTGAGAGGGGTAAATGGCCCCAGCAACCGCCCAGCCAGCCCCGCATAAGACTAGTCACAATGGGGAGTAAGTTAAACTAGTAACATCACATTTTACTAGGCTATATTACTACCTCCACAGTGGGTAGTAACATGTGTGTGTTGTCATATTATGGTTCATTTATTATCCTATAGACTCATATTGTCTTGATATGTGTGATGTTACAGTTACTAGCTAAGTTACCATCATCACCTCTCTCATCATTAAATATGTGCCACATAAGAAAAATTATCTTGAAAAGTATGATGTTACTAGTGATGTTACTCCCATTGTGGCCAGCCTAAACTTGGAGGAGATGTATGTAGGCATAAATGCAAGTTTGTGTTGGTTAGTATTAATTAGCAGGAGCTGTCTTGTTGTGAGTGAAGTTAGTTTCCAAGTTCTAGGAAATGATTCTTGCTTCGGTACACCTCCCATTAAAAGTTTGCACAAATCCTAAAGTTATTTAATAAAGCTATGTTCATATTAGACAGTCTAATATGAACATAGCTTTATTAAATAACGTGCTTTTTGATTACAAAAGATTAGACTATTGAAGTTAATATTGTAGTCTAATTTGATTACAAAAGATTATATTATCATTCTTTATTGAAGGGTACCTTCTGATCTTCACCTTCAATCTACGCCGAGATCCTTTTTTGTGTGTGTGTGGGGGGGGGGGCGTACCAAAGAAAAGTTTGATAGATTATACTGACAAAATGTGCAAATAGTATATAACTAGAAGTCAGTGAAGCCGATACTACCACGCAAGAAAAGCTTGTGCAACCATGTGGCCCGCTTGACATGCATGAGTACATTTAGTGATCACAATCAACCGAACATTTACATTTCAAGCTACAGGTGCAGTGGTGCAAACACAAAAAAAGATGAATCCTACCATGTAGATACCACAGCAAGCCGAGAAACAAAGAAGGCCGGCCAATCCATTTCAAAGGGCACAGTCTTTTCCCGATTGAGATGACGAGTGTGCGGTGAATCTATCACCTCTTGCACCACCACCGTGTTGATATCAATAATGTAGGCATCATGATGGTTGTCCTTGATGATCAACGTTCCATTCTTCTCTCCCAAGCAAGTGTAAAGAACTTCTCCTTGAGTCTTCTTCTCATTTTTCTTCTGGTTCGGTTGTTTTAGCTTGCGCGCCAAGGCATGGTGCCACCTCCCATTGTTGTGAGATGTGCATACCTCCAGCCTGTAACCTCCCTTGTGCAAGTAGATCAACATGAGCCTCCCCTTCCCGTTGACAGCGAGGTAGGGTGCACCATAAGTAGGGCGACCAAAGTAGTTATCGATCCGTCCCATGTCCAACAAGTTTGTAAAGGACACGTGATCAGTCCGGGCGTCTACATCTAGCGTGTACAAGCCTGATGTGCTCGAAAAGAGCCAATGTGCCATTCCGCGGCACACCACCGCGTTGTGCTGCCTAAGGACCATGTAGATGCTCTGGCTCTTGTTCTTTAGGCTCCCGAAGGATATTTTCCATTCCGACTCATTGGCCGATGAAATTGTTTGGAGATTGTACTGCATCATGTTCGCATCGATGGTCAGGATCATCACCTTGAAAAAGGGCAATTGCTGCTCCTCGGGGTGATCCCTTGAGCTCGAATAGTCTCTAGCCGTCAGTATAGCATAGCCAGCCAGGTGGTTGTTGTCGGAACTCCATGTATGCTCTAGAGGGGGGAGCACGTCGAATGCGCCGGTGATCAGGTTGCACACGCCAAGGAGGCCGTAACCCTGATACCTGCTGAAATCTGAGATGGGCTCTAGGCCCATATTGCAATTTCTGAAAAATCTCTAAGGGCCCATGTGGGTTATATGGCACTAGGTGTGGTGGGAAGTTTAGTCCCACCCCGGAAGTGGAAGGAGAGTTGGAGTGGTTTATAAGGGTTTCTCTTCTACATGCTATTGGAGCTTGAGAAGAGAAGAAGCCCTCGTGCACTCCTCCTCCTCCGCCCGCCTCGCCACGCCACGCCTCGTCACGACGCGCCGCGGGTTGCGGGATTGAGCCGAGCCGAGCTCACACCTACGCGCTTATTTTTGCTAGTCACTAACGGAGAGTTTTCTGACAGCTGGGCCACGATCTGAGACGTCGGATCGTGGGCTGTCACGGACTCGGACGTGGGTCGAGCCCATGTCTCTCCACGCGGCTGCGCCTATAAATATGCGGTGTCTCCTAACCCTAGCCGCCACGAACAGATCACATCTGCTCACGCGCACGCCCACCGTCGTTCCTTTGCTGCTGCTGCCGCCGGTGACTCCATCCCGTCCGCCACGTACACGGTCGACGGGAGAGCAGGTCTCCGAAACCACGCCCTTCTGGTTCCTGTACGGGGTGAGGGGCGAATAGGTTTTTGGGCAGCGATTACGCGACTGCTCGCTTCCGATCGTCTACTTCCTCCACGTCCGCGTCGCCTTCATCGTCACCATGTCCACCGCCGCCGACCGTGCCGCCGCCGAGAAAGCTGAAGCCGACAAGAAGGTCGCCGAGGACGCCGCTGCTGCCACCAAAGCAGCGGCCTTTGCGTGGCCTACTGGAGGGTATAACTCGTTTATCCCGCTCCTGATTATTTTCATATTAGCAGTACTAGCAGTATGTGTAGATTTGTCTACTGTTTGCTTAGTACGTGCATGTTTAGATCAGAGTCAGTACATCATCAACTTAGTCAATGCCATGCTAGTGATTTACTCATGGATTAATTTAATCGAGAAATTGCCTATTTACTCAACAATCCAAAAACCTATTATGTGTAGGAATTTCTCGGCTAGTGGCTTTGCCGCTGCACTGAAACCGGATAAGTTTACCGGTACATACTTCATGCGTTGGCAGACTAAGACCACGTTATGGCTCACGGCTATGAACGTGTTCTGGGTCACCGGTGTCTCCACGGGAACGATTGCTCCTGAACAGGAGAAGGCGTTCAAGGAGGCTACCGTTGTGTTTCTCGGAGCAGTTCTTAGCGTGATCGGAGATAAACTGGTCGACGCATATTTACATGTGCATGTCGCCAAGGACTTGTGGGAGGCGCTCGAATCTAAATTCGGGGCCGCCGATGCAGGGAGCGAGATGTATATTATAGAGCAGTTCCACGATTACAAGATGGTTGAAAACCGTCCTGTATTGGAGTAGGCTCATGAGATAATATGCATTGTTAAGGAACTTGAGCTTCTCAAGTGCGAGTTACCGGGCAAGTTTGTCGCGGGCTGCATAATCTCTAAGCTCCCTAATTCCTGGAGGAACTTTGCCACCACTCTGAAACATCAGAGGCGTGAATTCTCTATGGAGGATGTCACTGGCCATCTGAGTGTTGAGCAAAATTCGAGGGCAAAAGACTCGCACGGAAAAGGGGCCGAAGGGACTTCTGTTGCCAACATGGTGAACCAGAAGAACTTCAACTCCCACAAGCCCAAGGGAAAGAACGGTGTCCAACACAATACCGACTTTAAGAAGAAGGGTAAGAAGACCTTCAAGAAGAACAAGAAGGACGAGGGTTGCTTTACTTGTGGTTCGGTTGAACATTGGGCCAACAAGTGCCCAAACAAGTACAAGAAGTCAGGACAGGACTCCAAGTCTGTCAACATGATTGTGGGCAACAATGAGAATGGTGCATCTGGGTACGGTAATTTATTTACTGTTTTTTCAGTGTTTCAACCCAACGATTGGTGGGTGGACACAGGTGCAGGTATTCATGTGTGTGCTGACATTTCATTGTTCACTTCTTACCAGGTCACAGGTCACGGGTCCGTATTGATGGGGAATGGCGCGAGTGCTTCTGTTCATGGTGTTGGCACGGTTGATCTGAAGTTTACTTCGGGAAGGATCGTGCAGCTGAAGAACGTGCAGCATGTCCCCGCCATCAAGAAGAACCTCGTTAGTGGCTCCCTTCTATGTAGAGAAGGGTTTAAGTTGGTTTTCGAGTCTAATAAATTAGTTGTTACAAAATATGGACTCTTTGTTGGAAAAGGTTATGAGAGCGGAGGGATGTTCCGCCTTTCCCTCGCAGATTTTTGTAATAAAGTCGTGAACCATATTCATTCGAATGTTAATGAATCTGAAGTTTGGCATTCACGTCTTTGTCACATTAGTTTTGGTGTTATGATGCGGCTAGCCAAGTTGGATTTAATCCCGAGTTTCACTTTAGCCAAAGGTTCTAAGTGCCTTTCATGTGTGCAAGCTAAGCAACCTCGCAAGCCTCATAAGGCCGCGGAGGAGAGACACCTGGTACCATTAGAACTCATACATTCTGATCTTTGTGAGATGAATGGTGTGTTGACTAAAGGTGGAAAGAGATACTTCATGACATTGATAGATGATTCCACTAGATATTGCTATGTGTATCTGTTAAATACTAAAGATGAGGCTCTACACTACTTTAAAATCTATAAGGCAGAAGTTGAAAATCAACTTGAAAAGAAAATTAAACGAGTCCGGTCAGATCGTGGTGGAGAGTACTTCTCGAGTGAGTTTGATTCCTTCTGTGCGGAACACGGCATTATTCATGAGAGGACGCCTCCCTATTCACCCCAGTCAAACGGGGTTGCCGAGCGGAAAAACCGTACTCTGACTGATTTGGTTAACGCCATGTTAGATACATCGGGTTTATCCAAGGCATGGTGGGGGGAGGCTATATTGACGGCATGTCATGTCCTGAATAAAGTTCCGACAAAGGATAGTGAGATCACTCCCTATGAGAAATGGGCAAAGAGAAGGACGACACTCTCGTACTTGCGCACTTGGGGCTGTTTGGCGAAAGTCAACGTGCCGATCCCCAAAAAGCGTAAGCTTGGACATAAGACCGTGGACTGCATTAATTTGGGCTACGCTAAGAACAGCGTTGGCTATAGATTTCTAGTAGTGAAATCTGAGGTACCTGACCAGAAGATCGGTACAATTATGGAGTCTAAGGATGCTACATTCTTTGAGGATATTTTTCCTATGAGAGATATGCAAAGCACTTCTAGACAGGAATCTGAGGAGACTCCTGAACCTGCCATCCCTATGGAATATTATGAACAAACACATGATGAAATTCCCGAGGAGGATGACGAGGAAACCCTTGGTAGGGGCAAGAGACAAAGGACTGCAAAGACCTTTGGTGATGATTTCTTCGTGTACCTCGTGGATGATACTCCCACTTCTATTTCAGAAGCGTATGCCTCTCCAGAAGCTGACTACTGGAAGGATGCGGTCCGTAGCGAGATGGATTCCATCATGGCTAACGGGACATGGGAGATCACTGACCGTCCCTATGGTTGCAAACCACTGGGATGTAAGTGGGTGTTCAAAAAGAAGCTTAGGCCCGATGGTACGATTGAAAAGTACAAGGCTAGGCTTGTGGCCAAGGGCTATGACCAGCAAGAAGATGAAGATTTCTTTGATACTTATTCACCTGTGGCTAGACTGACCACCATTCGAGTATTACTCTCGTTGGCGGCCTCACATGGTCTTCTCGTCCATCAGATGGATGTTAAGACGGCTTTTCTAAATGGAGAGCTAAAGGAGGAAATCTACATGCAACAGCCTGATGGCTTTGTGATAGATGGTCAGGAAAGAAAGGTGTGTAGGTTGATAAAATCTTTATATGGCCTGAAACAAGCACCTAAGCAATGGCATGATAAGTTTAATACAACTCTGACATCTGTTGGTTTCGTTGTTAATGAGGCTGACAAATGTGTATACTATCGCCATGGTGGGGGCGAAGGAGTTATACTGTGCTTGTATGTTGATGACATACTGATATTCGGAACAAACCTCAAAGTCATTGAGGAGGTCAAATCGTTTCTATCTCAGAACTTTGAGATGAAAGACCTTGGTATGGCTGATGTTATCTTGAACATCAAGCTACTGAGAGATAATGAGGGTGGGATCACACTTCTGCAATCCCATTACGTTGAGAAGGTGTTGAGACGTTTTGGATATTCGGACTGCACACCATCTCAAACACCATATGATCCTAGCGTATTGATTCGAAAGTCCAAAGGCATGGCTAAAGATCAATTGAGATACTCTCAAATCATTGGTTCACTGATGTACCTAGCGAGCGCAACGAGGCCTGACATCACGTTTGCTGTGAGCAAACTGAGCTGGTTTGTTTCCAAACCGGGTGATGTACATTGGCATGCTGTTGAGAGAGTTATGCGCTATCTGAAAGGTACTATGAACTATGGACTTCACTATACCGGATACCCGTCGGTACTTGAAGGGTATAGTGATGCGAATTGGATCTCTGATGCTGATGAGATGAAGGCCACAACTGGGTATATGTTTACTCTTGGAGGTGGCGCTGTTTCCTGGAAGTCTTGCAAGCAAACGATCTTAACGAGATCGACAATGGAAGCAGAATTAACGGCATTAGACACATCTGGTGTTGAAGCGAGATGGCTTCGAGATCTTTTGATGGACTTGCCATTGGTTGATAAACCGGTTCCGGCTATCCTTATGAACTGTGACAATCAGACTGTCATCACCAAGGTGAAGAGTTCAAAGGACAACATGAAGTCCACCAAACACATAAGAATGAGATTAAAAGCTGTCAGAAAATTAAGAAACTCCGGAGTGATAGCGTTGGACTATGTCCATACGGCTAAGAATCTGGCAGATCCCTTTACAAAAGGGCTATCACGTGTTGTGATAGATAATGCATCGAGGGAGATGGGTATGAGACCCACATGAGTTGCCATGGTGGTAACCCAACCTATGTGATCGGAGATCCCGTGAACTAGGACCTGGGAAAACAAGCCAGTGGTGAACTGAGGAGAGTAACTATACTAACCCACTCCGTTGGAGATGCAATACTCTCGATACTGTATGGTAGGATGACTACGGTCTCAATGTGTTCCAAAGCTTATAAAAGCAAGATGCTATCCTACAGAGCGATCTTTGGAGGAACACACCTATATGAGCCTGACTGCTGGTCACAGTCTATGAGATTGGGGTGATCTCTAGTAAGCTCATGAATAGGCCAGGAGTGTGACTTATATGCTCCACCCGAGGGGTCAGCCTTCGGCAGCCTAGTACTAGTAAGACATGTAGTGAAACTTCTTTACGCCAAACTGACAATTCAAGGCATAGTCCATTGTTCAGTTGTGAAGGAGTGTAGCCACTTGTTCTAGGTGAAGTTCAACCTTAACAGGTCTTTACTGAAACACTGGTATATCGAAACAGCAATTGGAATAGAGGACACAATGGGCCCTCGAGATCTGGTGGGGGATTGCTGAAATCTGAGATGGGCTCTAGGCCCATATTGCAATTTCTGAAAAATCTCTAAGGGCCCATGTGGGTTATATGGCACTAGGTGTGGTGGGAAGTTTAGTCCCACCCCGGAAGTGGAAGGAGAGTTGGAGTGGTTTATAAGGGTTTCTCTTCTACATGCTATTGGAGCTTGAGAAGAGAAGAAGCCCTCGCGCACTCCTCCTCCTCCGCCCGCCTCGCCACGCCACGCCTCGTCACGACGCGCCGCGGGTTGCGTGATTGAGCCGAGCTGAGCTCACACCTACGCGCTTATTTTTGCCAGTCACTAACGGAGAGTTTTCTGACAGCTGGGCCACGATCTGAGACGTCGGATCGTGGGCTGTCACGGACTCGGACGTGGGTCGAGCCCACGTCTCTCCACGCGGCTGCGCCTATAAGTATGCGGTGTCTCCTAACCCTAGCCGCCACGAACAGATCACATCTGCTCACGCGCACGCCCACCGTCGTTCCTTTGCTGCTGCTGCCGCCGGTGACTCCATCCCGTCCGCCACGTACACGGTCGACGGGAGAGCAGGTCTCCGAAACCACGCCCTTCTGGTTCCTGTACGGGGTGAGGGGCGAATAGGTTTTTGGGCAGCGATTACGCGACTGCTCGCTTCCGATCGTCTACTTCCTCCACGTCCGCGTCGCCTTCATCATCACCATGTCCACCGACGCCGACCGTGCCGCCGCCGAGAAAGCTGAAGCCGACAAGAAGGTCGCCGAGGACGCCGCTGCTGCCACCAAAGCAGCGGCCTCTGCGTGGCCTACTGGAGGGTATAACTCGTTTATCCCGCTCCTGATTATTTTCATATTAGCAGTACTAGCAGTATGTGTAGATTTGTCTACTGTTTGCTTAGTACGTGCATGTTTAGATCAGAGTCAGTACGTCATCAACTTAGTCAATGCCATGCTAGTGATTTACTCATGGATTAATTTAATCGAGAAATTGCCTATTTACTCAACAATACCGGTTCAGGCGCACGAGGAGGAGGCCCTGGCGTGAGGTGAGCGGCACCGGCTGGTTAAACTTGTCGTTGATGTTGGGGACGAGGGAGCCAAGGAAACGGTGACTCGGGTCCAGAACAGGACGCGGCCCTGGAATGAAGGGGACGCCGTCGCGGCACCATTGCTGCGTAAAGAAGCCAACAAAGGGATAACATGCGTCCTCCGGCAAGCAGCGGCGAAGGAAGCTGGGGTTGGCGACGACAAGGCGGCACCAACCCTTGCATGCCGTTGCACAGCGGAAGAGCATGGCTACGTCTTTGACACGTTGGAGAACCTCAAGGACAAGGTCGTCCGGAAGCGACACCGAGGCCATCTTTCTTTGATCAATCTATGCACGGTTGTAGGGAGGCACAAAAGTAGCTAATCGATTAGCCGGGTATATATAGTAGGAGTGGTATATTTAATCTTGATTGTTTCGCGATGTTTGTACACGAGTCCGAATACTAGTTCCTCCCGATCACGGCACGAGCTAGCTAGCCTGCTGATTACCTTCATATGTGGATTGTGGTGGGTACGTACTCCTCAAGAGGAGACTAATTATGGGCCCCGATCAACCTCCACTAATAGAAAACAGGGCTATGGTCCAGGCCGGGTCAGCCCATTAGTCCCGGTTTAGTCTAGAACCGGGACCAATATGGGCATTGGTCTCGGTTCGTGAGCCCAGGGGGCCGGCCGGGCCATGTGGGCCATTGGTCCCGATTCATCTGGACCTTTTGGTCCCGATTTGTGGGATAAACTGGGACCAATGGGCCTCGCTCCTGGACCACCACCATTGGTCCCGTTTGGTGGCTTGAACCGGGACCAAAGGCTCCCTTTAGTCCCGGCTCATGTCATCAACCGGGACCAATGAGGTGCCTATATATACCCCCTCGCGCAAGAGCAGAGCACAGTGCTCTGTTTTTTCTGGCCGAGGGGGAGAGGGCTTTGTGGTGCTCTAGTTCACCTCCTATGCACATGAGGTGTTCGATGGAATGCCCGAGCCACACTACTTAAGCTTTCTCCTCTCGAAGCTCGACCTCCAAGCTCCATTTTCCTCGAGATTTGTCTAGATTTAGCGGTCCGTCACGCCCCGTCCCCATCTTCACCGCCGTCGATCACCCGCGCCGATCTCATCACCGACACCACCGTGGTGAGCCTCTTGTTCTTATCTTCTTTCTGAAAGAAAAAATATTCTTACTTGTATGTTTAGATAGATACTTGTATCATTTTCTTACATTTATTATTGCATCTTATATAGTGCGATGGTTTTGGTATCCGCCCCGGTCGGCCCTCGTCCTGTCTATGATTCGGATGTGGTATGTATATTATCTTTATAACTATTGGTTCATTTATTGTTTATGAAAATTATGCCGACCAACGTGACATAGATTTTATTTATCTATGATGTATGTGAATCGGAAATGCCAACCGACCCTATTGTCGAGAGGTTAAATTTAGTTGAAAAAGAAAACAATTTGTTGAAGGAAAAAATAAAAAAAATTGAGGAGAAGAAGATGATATTGGAGTTGCATGTTGCGGATGTCGTCGATGATCACAAGATCAAGATGGATGCAATGCGCTTGAAGATTAGAAAGATTAGAAAATATTCCATTCATACCGAGGCTTGGTATCATTATGCCGTTGGATCAATTGTTACCTTGGTTGCGATTATGATCGTATTTGCTTTCGCATTGAAATGTTTTACATAGTTTCAATGTATGGTTTAATTAATTAGATGCTCTGGAGAGCTATATGTTGTTAGATGAGAACTATGTATGCACTTTGCTTTTAATGTGATGATGAACTTCTATTAATTTGGACACTTAATTATATATAATGCACGCAGATGAACCGGCAATGGATGTACGGTGACAGACACACCCGCGAGTACATTAAGGGCGTGCATGAGTTTGTCGATGCGGCTGAGGCAAACAAGCAGAATGGTTTTATGTGTTGTCGATGCACTGAATGTGGGAATACGAGGTCTTACTCTAACCGGAAAATCCTTCACTCCCACCTGCTTTACAAGGGTTTCATGCCACACTATAATGTTTGGACAAGGCACGGAGAAATAGGGGTTATGATGGAAGACGGCGAAGAAGAAGAGTACGATGACAACTATGTGCCCCCTGAATACGATGATGCTGCAACGGGGGGAGCTGGTGAAGATCAAGAGGAACCAGACGATGTGCCCAATGATGCTGCAACGGGTGAAGCTGCTGAAGATCAAGAGTTACCAGACGATGTGCCCGATGATGATGATCTCCGCCGGGTCATTGTCGATGCAAGGACGCAATGCATTAGTCAAAAGGAGAAGCTGAAGTTCGATCGCATGTTAGAGGATCACAAAAAAGGGTTATACCCCAATTGCGAAGATGGCAACACAAAGCTCGGTACCATACTGGAATTGTTGCAGTGGAAGGCAGAGAATGTTGTGGCTGACAAAGGATTTGAGAAGCTACTAAAAATATTGAAGAAGAAGCTTCCAGAGGATAACGAATTGCCCGACAGTACATACGCAGCAAAGAAGGTCGTATGCCCTCTAGGATTGGAGGTGGAGAAGATACATGCATGCCCTAATGACTGCATCCTCTACCGCGGTGCATACAAGGATCTGAACGCATGCCCGGTATGCGGTGCATTGCGGTATAAGATCAGACGAGATGACCCTGGTGATGTTGACGGCGAGCCCCCCAGGAAGAGGGTTCCGGCGAAGGTGATGTGGTATGCTCCTATAATACCACGGTTGAAACGTCTGTTCAAAAATGAAGAGCATGCCGAGTTGATGCGATGGCACAGTGAGAACCGAAAGAAAGATGGGAAGTTGAGAGCACCCGCTGACGGGTCGCAGTGGAGAAAAATCGAGAGAAAGTACTGGGATGAGTTTGCAAAGGACCCAAGGAATGTATGGTTTGCTTTAAGCGCAGATGGCATTAATCCTTTCGGGGAGCAGAGCAGCAATCACAACACCTGGCCCGTGACTCTATGTATGTATAACCTTCCTCCTTGGATGTGCATGAAGCGGAAGTTCATTATGATGCCAGTTCTCATCCAAGGCCCTAAGCAACCCAGCAACGACATTGATGTGTACCTAAGGCCATTAGTTGAAGAACTTTTACAGCTGTGGAATGAAAACGGTGTACGTACGTGGGATGAGCACAGACAGGAGGAATTTAACCTTAAGGAGTTGCTGTTCGTGACCATCAACGATTGGCCTGCTCTCAGTAACCTTTCAGGACAGACAAACAAAGGATACCACGCAAGCACGCACTGTTTAGATGACACTGAAAGTATATACCTGGACAAATGCAGGAAGAATGTGTACCTGGGCCATCGTCGATTTCTTCCGACCAACCATCAATGTCGAAAGAAAGGCAAGCATTTCAAAGGCGAGCCAGATCACCGGAAGAAGCCCGCCATGCGCACCGGTGATCACGTACTTGCTATGGTCAATGATTTACACTGCGTAATCTTTGGAAAGGGTCCCGGTGGACTAGCTGTTCCGAATGACGCTGAGGGACACGCACCCATGTCGAAGAAGAAATCTATATTTTGGGACCTACCCTACTGGAAAGACCTAGAGGTCCGCTCCTCAATCGACGTGATGCACGTGACGAAGAACCTTTGCGTGAACCTGCTAGGCTTCTTGGGCATGTATGGGAAGACAAAAGATACACCTGAGGCACGGGAGGACCTGCAACGTTTGCACAAAAAAGACGGCATGCCTCCGAAGCAGTATAAAGGTCCTTCCAGCTACGCTCTTATGAAAGAAGAGAAAGAAATCTTCTTTGAATGCCTGCTCAGTATGAAGGTCATGACTGGCTTCTCGTCGAATATAAAGGGAATAATAAATATGCTAGAGAAAAAGTTTCAGAACCTAAAGTCTCATGACTGCCACGTGATTATGACGCAACTGCTTCCGGTTGCATTGAGGGGGCTTCTACCGGAAAACGTCCGATTAGCCATTGTGAAGCTATGTGCATTCCTTAATGCAATCTCTCAGAAGGTGATCGATCCAGAAATCGTACCAAGGCTAAGGAGTGATGTGGCGCAATGTCTTGTCAGTTTCGAGCTGGTGTTCCCACCATGTTGGGGAACATTGCAGAAAACAAAAATTGTCCTATGGTTTCACCAAGATCCATCTAGGAGTTCATCTAGCAACGAGTGATCGGATTGCATCTACATACCTTTGTAGATCACGCGCGGAAGCGTTCAAAGAATGGGGATGAGGAAGGCGTACTCGACGTGATCCAAATCACCGGAGATCCTAGCGCCGAACGGACGGCACCTCCGCGTTCAACACACGTACGATCAGCGTAACGTCTCCTTCTTCTTGATCCAGCAAGGGGGAAGGAGAGGTTGAGGGAGATGGCTCCAGCAGCAGCACGACGGCGTGGTGGTGGTGGAGCTGCAGTACTCCGGCAGGGCTTCGCTAAGCTCTATGGACGAGGAGGAGGTGTTGGAGAGGGAGAGGGAGGCACCAAAGATCAAGGTCAGAAGTCCTCCATCTCCCTACTATATATAGGAGGGCCAGGGGGGCGCCGGCCCTAGGAGATCTAATCTCCTTGGGGGGTGCGGCCAAGGGGAGGAATCCCTCCTCCCCAAGGCACCTCGGGGTGCCTTCCCCCTTTGGGACTCTTCCCTCCTTGAAACCCTAGGCGCATGGGCCTCTTGGGGCTGGTGCCCTTGGCCCATGTAGGCCAAGGCGCACCCCCTACAGCCCATGTGGCCCCCTGGGACAGGTGGCCCCACCCGGTGGACCCCCGGGACCCTTCCGGTGGTCCCGGTACAATACCGGTGACCCCAAAACTTGTCCCGATGCCCGAAATAGCACTTCATATATATAATTCTTTACCTCCGGACCATTCCGGAACTCCTCGTGACGTCCGGGATCTCATCCGGGACTCCGAACAACATTCGGGTTACTGCATATACATATCCCTACAACCCTAGCGTCACCGAACCTTAAGTGTGTAGACCCTACGGGTTCGGGAGACATGTAGACATGACCGAGATCATTCTCCGGTCAATAACCAACAGCGGGATCTGGATACCCATGTTGGCTCCCACATGCTCCTCGATGATCTCATCGGATGAACCACGATGTCGAGGATTCAATCAACCCCGTATACAATTCCCTTTGTCAATCGGTATGTTACTTGCCCGAGATCCGATCGTCGGTATCCCAATACCTCGTTCAATCTCGTTACCGGCAAGTCACTTTACTCGTACCGTAATGCATGATCCCGTGACCAAACACTTGGTCACTTTGAGCTCATTATGATGATGCATTACCGAGTGGGCCCAGTGATACCTCTCCGTCATACGGAGTGACAAATCCCAGTCTTGATCCGTGTCAACCCAACAGACACTTTCGGACATACCCGTAGTATACCTTTATACTCACCCAGTTACGTTGTGACGTTTGGTATACCCAAAGCACTCCTACGGTATCCGGGAGTTACGCGATCTCATGGTCTAAGGAAAGGATACTTGACATTGGAAAACTCTAGCAAACGAACTATACGATCTTGTGCTATGTTTAGGATTGGGTCTTGTCCATCACATCATTCTCCTAATGATGTGATCTCGTTATCAATGACATCCAATGTCCATAGTCAGGAAACCATGACTATCCGTTGATCAACAAGCTAGTCAACTAGAGGCTTACTAGGGACATGTTGGTGTCTATTATTCACACATGTATTACGATTTCCGGATAACACAATTATAGCATGAATACAGACAACGATCATGAACAAGGAAATATAATAATAATGCTTTTATTATTGCCTCTAGGGCATATTTCCAACAGTCTCCCACTTGCACTAGAGTCAATAATCTAGTTACATTGTGATGAATCGAACACCCATGGAATTCTGGTGTTGATCATGTTTTGCTCTAGGGAGAGGTTTAGTCAACGGATCTGCTACATTCAGGTCCGTGTGTACTTTACAAATATATATGTCTCCATCTTGAACATTTTCACGAATGGAGTTGAAGCGACGCTTGATGTGCCTTGTCTTCTTGTGAAACCTGGGCTCCTTGGCAAGAGCAATAGCTCTAGTGTTGTCACAGAAGAGCTTGATCGGCCCCGACGCATTGGGTATGACTCCTAGGTCGGTGATGAACTCCTTCACCCAAATTGCTTCATGTGCTGCCTCTGAGGCTGCCATGTACTCCGCTTCACATGTAGGTCCCGCCACGACACTCTGCTTGCAACTGCACCAGCTTACTGCCCCACCATTCAAAATATACACGTATCCGGTTTGTGACTTTGAGTCATCCAGATCTGTGTCGAAGCTAGCGTCGACGTAACCCTTTACGACGAGCTCTTCGTCACCTCCATAGACAAGAAACATTTCCTTAGTCCTTTTCAGGTACTTCAGGATATTCTTGACCGATGTCCAGTGTTCCTTGCCGGGATTACTTTGGTACCTTCCTATCAAACTTACGGCAAGGTTTACATCAGGTCTGGTACACAGCATGGCATACATAATAGAACCTATGGCTGAGGCATAGGGGATGACACTCATCTCTTCTATATCTTCTGCCGTGGTCGGACATTGAGCTGAGCTCAATTTCACACCTTGTAACACAGGCAAGAACCCCTTCTTAGACTGATCCATATTGAACTTCTTCAATATCTTATCAAGGTATGTGCTTTGTGAAAGACCTATGAGGCGTCTTGATCTATGTATGTAGATCTTGATGCCTAATATATAAGCATCTTCTCCAAGGTCCTTCATTGAAAAACTCTTATTCAAGTAGGCCTTTATGCTATCCAAGAGTTCTATATCATTTCCCATCAAAAGTATGTCATCTACATATAATATGAGAAATGCTACAGAGCTCCCACTCACTTTCTTGTAAACGCAGACTTCTCCATAAGTCTGCGTAAACCCAAACGCTTTGATCATCTCATCAAAGCGAATGTTCCAACTCCGAGATGCTTGCACCAGCCCATAAATCGAGCGTTGGAGCTTGCATACCTTGTCAGCATACTTAGGATCGACAAAACCTTCCGGCTGCATCATATACAATTCTTCCTTAAGGAAACCATTAAGGAATGCCGTTTTGACGTCCATTTGCCATATTTCACAATCATAGAATGTAGCAATTGCTAACATGATTCGGACGGACTTTAGCTTCGCTACCGGTGATAAAGTCTCATCGTAGTCAACCCCTTGAACTTGTCAATAACCCTTAGCGACAAGCCGAGCTTTATAGATGGTCACATTACCATCCGCGTGTGTCTTCTTCTTAAAGATCCATTTATTTTCTATGGCTCGCCGCTCAACGGGCAAGTCAGTCAAAGTCCATAATTCATTTTCATACATGGATCCTATCTCGGATTTCATGGCTTCTAGCCATTTGTTGGAATCTGGGCCCGCCATCGCTTCTTCATAGTTCGAAGGTTCACCGTTGTCTAACAACATGATTTCCAAGACAGGGTTGACGTACCACTCTGGTGCAGAACATGTCCTTGTGGACCTTTGAATTTCAGTAGGAGCTTGATCAGAAGTATCTTGATCATCATCATTAACTTCCTCTCTAGTCGGTGCAGAACATTTTCTTGAGTTGCGCCATTTTCCGGTTCAAGAGGTAATACTTCATCAAGTTCCACTTTCCTCCCACTTACTTCTTTCGAGAGAAACTCCTTCTCTAGAAAGGATCCATTCTTGGCAACAAAGATCTTGCCTTCAGATCTGAGGTAGAAGGTATACCCAATAGTTTCTTTAGGGTATCCTCTGAAGACGCATTTTTCGACTTGGGTTCGAGCTTTTCAGGTTGAAGTTTCCTGACAGAAGCATCGCATCCCCAAACTTTTAGAAACGACAGCTTAGGTTTCTTCCCAAACCATAATTCAAACGGTGTCGTCTCAACCGATTTTGACGGAGCCCTATTTAAAGTGAATGTGGCAGTCTCTAAAGCATACCCCCAAAAAGATAGCGGTAAATCGGCAAGAGACATCATAGATCGCACCATATCTAATAGAGTGTGATTACGACGTTCGGACACACCATTACGCTGAGGTGTTCCAGGCGGCGTGAGTTGTGAAACTATTCCACATTTTCTTAAGTGTGTGCCAAACTCGTGACTCAAGTATTCTCCTCCACGATCTGGTCGCAGGAACTTGATTTTCCTGTCACGTTGATTCTCAACCTCACTCTGAAATTCTTTGAACCTTTCAAAGGTCTCAGACTTGTGTTTCATTAAGTAGACATACCCATATCTACTCAAGTCATCAGTGAGGGTGAGAACATAACGATAGCCACCGCGAGCCTCAACACTCATTGGACCGCACACATTAGTATGTATGATTTCCAATAAGTTGGTTGCTCGCTCCATTGTTCCTGAGAACTGAGTCTTGGTCATTTTACCCATGAGGCATGGTTCGCATGTGTCAAATGATTCGTAATCAAGAGACTCTAAAAGTCCATCTGCATGGAGCTTCTTCATGCGTTTGACACCTATGTGACCAAGGCGGCAGTGCCACAAGTATGTGGGACTATCATTATCAACCTTACATCTTTTGGTACTCACACTATGAATATGTGTAGCATTACGCTCGAGATTCATTAAGAATAAACCATTCACCATTGGAGCATGACCATAAAACATATCTCTCATATAAATGGAACAACCATTATTCTCGGATTTAAATGAGTAGCCATCTCGTATTAAACGAGATCCTGATACAATGTTCATGCTCAAACTTGCCACTAAATAACAATTATTGAGGTTCAAAACTAATCCCGTAGGTAAATGTAGAGGTAGCGTGCCGACGGCGATCACATCGACCTTGGAACCATTCCCGACGCGCATCGTCACCTCGTCCTTCGCCAGTCTCCGCTTATTCCGCAGCTCCTGCTTTGAGTTACAAATGTGAGCAACTACACCGGTATCAAATACCCAGGAGCTACTACGAGTACTGGTAAGGTACACATCAATTACATGTATATCACATATACCTTTTGTTTTGCCGGCCTTCTTCTCCGCTAAGTATTTGGGGCAGTTCCGCTTCCAGTGACCACTTTCCTTGCAATAAAAGCACTCAGTCTCGGGCTTGGGTCCATTCTTTGGCTTCTTCCCGGCAGCTTGCTTGCCGGGCGCGGCAACTCCCTTGCCGTCCTTCTTGAAGTTCTTTTTACCCTTGCCCTTCTTGAACTTAGTGGTTTTATTCACCATCAACACTTGATGTTCCTTTTTGACTTCTACCTCTGCTAATTTCAGCATTGCAAATACTTCAGGAATGGTCTTTTCCATCCCCTGCATATTGAAGTTCATCACAAAGCTCTTGTAGCTCGGTGGAAGCGACTGAAGGATTCTGTCAATGACCGCGTCATCCGGGAGATTAACTCCCAGCTGAGTCAAGCGGTTATGTAACCCAGACATTGTAAGTATGTGCTCACTGACAGAACTATTTTCCTCCATCTTACAGCTGAAGAATTTGTCGGAGACTTCATATCTCTCGACCCGGGCATGAGCTTGGAAAACCATTTTCAGCTCTTCGAACATCTCATATGCTCCATGTCTCTCAAAACGCTTTTGGAGCCTCGGCTCTAAGCTGTAAAGCATGCCACACTGAACGAGGGAGTAGTCATCGGTACGTGCCTGCCAAGCATTCATATTGTCTTGTTCTGCAGGGAGAACAGGTGCGTCAACAGCGGTACTTGTAGGACATAATCTTTCTTGGCAGCTATGAGGATGATCCTCAGGTTCCGGACCCAGTCCGTATAGTTGCTGCCATCGTCTTTCAGCTTGGTTTTCTCTAGGAACGCGTTGAAGTTGAGGACTACGTTGGCCATTTGATCTACAAGACATATTGTAAATATTTTAGACTAAGTTCATGATAATTAAGTTCATCTAATCAAATTATTCAATGAACTCCCACTTAGATAGACATCCCTCCTGTCATCTAAGTATAACATGATCCGAGTTAACTAGGCCGTGTCCGATCATCATGTGAGACGGACTAGTCAACGTCAGTGAACATCTTCATGTTGATCGTATCTTCTATACGACTCATGCTTGACCTTTCGGTCTTCTGTGTTCCGAGGCCATGTCTGTACACATGCTAGGCTCGTCAAGTCAACCTAAGTGTTTTGCATGTGTAAATCTGTCTTACACCCATTGTATGTGAACGTTAGAATCTATCACACCCGATCATCACGTGGTGCTTCGAAACAACGAAATGTCGCAACGGTGCACAATTAGGGGGAACACTTTCTTGAAATTATTATGAGGGATCATCTTATTTACTACCGTCGTTCTAAGAAAACAAGATGAAAAACATGATAAACATCACATGCAATCAAATAATAATAGTGACATGATATGGCCAATATCACATAGCTCCTTTGATCTCCATCTTTGGGGCTCCATGATCATCTTGTCACCGGCATGACACCATGATCTCCATCATCATGATCTCCATCATTGTGTCTCCATGAAGTTGCTCGCCAACTATTACTTCTACTACTATGGCTAACGCGTTTAGCAATAAAGTAAAGTAATTTACATGGCGTTTCTCAATGACACGCAGGTCATACAAAAAATATAGACAACTCCTATGGCTCCTGCCGGTTGTCATACTCATCGACATCCAAGTCGTGATTCCTATTACAATAGCATGAACATATCATACATCACATATAGATCATTCATCATTCATCACAACTTTGTCCATATCATATCACAAAGCACTTGCTTCAAAAACAAGTTAGACGTCCTCTAATTGTTGTTGCAAGTTTTACGTGGCTGAAGTAGGGTTCTAGCAAGAACGTTTTCTTACCTACGTGAAAGCCACAACGTGATTTGTCAACTTCTATTTACCCTTCATAAGGACCCTTTTCATCGAATCCGCTCCAACTAAAGTAGGAGAGACAGACACCCGCCAGCCACCTTATGCAACTTGTGCATGTTAGTCGGTGGAAGTGGTCTCACGTAAGCGTACGTGTAAGGTTGGTCCGGGCCGCTTCATCCCACAATACCATTGAAGCAAGATAAGACTAGTAGCGGCAAGAAAGTTGACAACATCAACGCCCACAACAAATTGTGTTCTACTCGTGCAAGAGAACTACGCATAGACCTAGCTCATGATGCCACTGTTGGGGAACGTTGCAGAAAACAAAAATTGTCCTACGGTTTCACCAAGATCCATCTAGGAGTTCATCTAGCAACGAGTGATCGGATTGCATCTACATACCTTTGTAGATCACGCGCGGAAGCGTTCAAAGAACGGGGATGAGGAAGGCGTACTCGACGTGATCCAAATCACCGGAGATCTTAGCGCCGAACGGACGGCACCTCCGCGTTCAACACACGTACGGTCAGCGTAATGTCTCCTTCTTCTTGATCCAGCAAGGGGGAAGGAGAGGTTGAGGGAGATGGCTCCAGCAGCAGCACGACGGCGTGGTGGTGGTGGAGCTGCAGTACTCCGGCAGGGCTTCGCTAAGCTCTATGGAGGAGGAGGAGGTGTTGGAGAGGGAGAGGGAGGCACCAAAGATCAAGGTCAGAAGTCCTCCATCTCCCCACTATATATAGGAGGGCCAAGGGGGGGCGCCGTCACTAGGAGATCTAATCTCCTAGGGGGGTGCGGCCAAGGGGAGGAACCCCTCCTCCCCAAGGCACCTAGGGGTGCCTTCCCCCTTTGGGACTCTTCCCTCCTTGAAACCCTAGGCGCATGGGCCTCTTGGGGCTGGTGCCCTTGGCCCATGTAGGCCAAGGCGCACCCCCTACAGCCCATGTGCCCCCCCGGGACAGGTGGCCCCACCCGGTGGACCCCCGGGACCCTTCCGGTGGTCCCGGTACAATAACGGTGACCCCGAAACTTGTCCCGATGCCCGAAATAGCACTTCCTATATATAATTCTTTACCTCCTGACCATTCCGGAACTCCTCGTGACGTTCGGGATCTCATCCGGGACTCCGAACAACATTCGGGTTACTGCATATACATATCCCTACAACCCTAGCGTCACCGAACCTTAAGTGTGTAGAACCTACGGGTTCGGGAGACATGTAGACATGACCGAGATCATTCTCCGGTCAATAACCAACAGCGAGATCTGGATACCCATGTTGGCTCCCACATGCTTCTCGATGATCTCATCGGATGAACCACGATGTCGAGGATTCAATCAACCCCGTATACAATTCCCTTTGTCAATCGGTATGTTACTTGCCCGAGATCCAATCGTCGGTATCCCAATACCTCGTTCAATCTCGTTACCGGAAAGTCACTTTACTCGTACCGTAATGCATGATCCCGTGACCAAACACTTGGTCACTTTGAGCTCATTATGATGATGCATTACCGAGTGGGCCCAGTGATACCTCTCCGTCATACGGAGTGACAAATCCCAGTCTTGATCCGTGTCAACCCAACAGACACTTTCGGAGATACCCGTAGTATACCTTTATACTCACCCAGTTACGTTGTGACGTTTGGTATATGCAAAGCACTCCTACGGTATCCGGGAGTTACACGATCTCATGGTCTAAGGAAAGGATACTTGACATTGGAAAACTCTAGCAAACGAACTATACGATCTTGTGCTATGTTTAGGATTGGGTCTTGTCCATCACATCATTCTCCTAATGATGTGATCTCGTTATCAATGACATCCAATGTCCATAGTCAGGAAACCATGACTATCCGTTGATCAACGAGCTAGTCAACTAGAGGCTTACTAGGGACATGTTGGTGTCTATTATTCACACATGTATTACGATTTCCAGATAACACAATTATAGCATGAATAAAGACAATTATCATGAACAAGGAAATATAATAATAATGCTCTTATTATTGCCTCTAGGGCATATTTCCAACACACCATCCTTCTTCAATATCATGACGCACGTCCTAGTTCATCTAGTCGACGAGATTGTCATCGTGGGGCCCGTATTTCTACACAATATGTTCCCCTTTGAGATGTTCATGGGAGTCCTAAAGAAATATGTCCGTAATCGTGCTAGGCCAGAAGGAAGCATCTCCATGGGCCATCAAACAGAGGATGTTATCGGGTTTTGTGTTGACTTCATTCCTGGCCTTAACAAGATAGGTCTCCCTAAATTGCGGTATGAGGGGAAACTGACTGGAAAAGGCACTCTTGGAAGAGACTCAATAATATGCAGGGACGGATATTCTTGGTCTCAACCACACTACACAGTTCTACAGAACTCTACCTTGGTGACCCCGTATGTCGATGAACACAAGAACAGTCTGCGCTCCAAACACCCGGAGTAGTGTGACGACTGGATTACATGTGAACACATCAGGACTTTCAGCAGTTGGTTGGAAACACGTCTCAGAGGTGACAACACTGTTTGTGATGAGTTGTACTTGTTGTCCAGGGGACCATTTTTGACTGTATTGACTTACAAAGGATACGAGATAAATGGGAATACATTTTACATGATCGCCCAAGATCAAAAGAGCACCAACCAAAACAGCGGTGTCCGCTTTGATGCAGCAACCGAGAGCGGAAAGGATACATATTATGGTTACATAGTGGACATATGGGAACTTGACTATGGACCTGATTTTAAGGTCCCTTTGTTTAAGTGAAATGGGTCAATCTGTTAGGCGGCGGGGTACAGGTAGACCCACAGTACGGAATGACAACAGTGGATCTGAAAAATCTTGGGTACACTGACGAACCGTTCGTCCTAGCCAATGATGTGGCACAGGTTATCTATGTGAAGGACATGTCTACCAAACCGAGAAAAAGAAAAGATAAGGAAGCGAATACATCATACGATGAGCCAAAGCACCACATAGTTCTTTCAGGAAAAAGGGACATCCTGGGAGTGGACGGCAAGACAGACATGTCTGAAGATTATGAAAAGTTTCATGAAATTCCTCCCTTCAATGTCAAGGCTGACCCAAGCATCCTGATAAACAATGAAGATTGTCCATGGTTTCGGCGCAATAAGCAAATAACACAAGCGAAGAAAAAGTGAAGACTTTCTCCCGCAACTATTATGATGATACCATGCCAACTTTGTAACACACGAACATGCTACCATTGTCCGTTTTGTACATGCACATGCTATCTGGGTGAAATTATGATACCATCCCAACTTTCAACTTTTTCAAAGTTCATTTTAAATGCTTTCCAATTTCAGGGTCATTTAGCTCAAAGAATGAATTAATAGCAAACAGAATGAACTACAAAACTTTTATGAAAATAAAAAGAATCAATTAAAATATTATGTTATGATCAACTCAAATAAAACTATAATATTCTTCAATAGCAAAAAGAATATAATTTTTGTGACCTAAAATCAAACTATAAGTATTTAATTGTAAGTATAAATAAAAAATAATTAGCAAAAAAGAAAAAAAATTCTATTTTTATAGTAAAGTTATTCATAAACTAGTGATTCACACAAATTTTAAAAAATACAAATTTAAACTATTCAAAATTTTAAAACTAATGGCACTAACAGAAAGTTTATAATTTTTGTGACCTAAAATCAAAAAGAAATCACTAAAAAACTATAAGTATTTAGTTGTAAGTATAAATAAAAAATAAATAGAAAAAAATTTCTATTTTTATAGTAAAGTTATTCATAAACTAGTGATTCACACAAATTTTTAAAAATTCAAATTTAAAATATTCAAAATTTAAAACTAATGGCAGTAACAGAAAGTTTATAATTTTTGTGACCTAAAAGCAAAAAGAAATCACTAAAAAACTGTAAGTATTTAGTTTTAAGTAGAAATAAAAAAATAAAAAACCAAAAAAATGTAGAAATAAAAAAGAAAAAACCAAAAAAAATACCATCTACTGGGGCTCCACGGCCTGAATACGACTAGAAACCCTACATGGGCCAGGATTCAGGCCCGCAGAAGGCCCAATAGGCCCACAGGCAGTAGCAAGTTTAGGCCCGAAAGCCTGCATAAGAGAGGAGCTCGAATGGGGAGGCACACCAGCGCTTATAAACAAGTGCCGGCGCCCTTCAGCTAGCAAGGTGGGACTAAACTTTTGGGCGCGGGGCAGCAGAAGGCCATTGGTCCCGGTTCGTGGCACCAACCAAGACTAAAGGGGGCATTGGTCCCGGTTCGTGGCACCAACCGTGACCAATGACCCCCTTTAGTCCCGGTTGGT
>LT934111.1:576218785-576257836 GCA_900231445.1 Triticum turgidum subsp. durum
GTCGCCGCCCCCGCTGTCGCCCACGCCCCGCGCCGCCCCGAGCCCGCCGCCGCCGTCGCCCTCGCCGGCCGCCCCCGTTGTGAGCCGCCGCCGTCGAGGCTCTGTTTTTTATATATATTTTTTCATATATGTATTAAATTTTTTGTTTATAGCTATATGATGAATGGGTGTGGCTATATATGTATGTATGAATATAATGTTCATAGCATTTTTTTGTTTATATATGTTTTTTCATATATGTATTAATTTTTTATTTAGTTTTTTAGTAGATATCGATTTTAGGTTAGTACATTTTAATTAGGTTAGTGTAGAGGAAAAAGTAAAATAAGGGAAAGGAAGAAAAGAGGAAGAAGGAAGAAGGAAGAAGAAGAAGAAAAGGAAGGAGTGGAAAAAGGAAAATAAGAAGAGGAAGACTTCTTTTTTTCTTCAATCTTCTCCTCTATTTTGTTCATGGATATATGCTAAAGAACACGAGGGGGGTGATAGATGATGATGAGGGGTCGAGAGTGAGACGAGAGGTCGAGAGGTGTCGAGGGGAGAAAAAAATGATATCAGGGACGAGGGTCGTCGAGGGGTCGAGAGAGGGACGAGGGGTCGAGAGAACTAAATAAAAATAAGAAGAGGAGAGGAAGAAGAGGAGAAATAAATAAGAAGAAGAAAAAAGAAGAAAAAGAAGAGGAGAAGAAGAAAGGAATAGTATTCCTTTCTTCTTCTCCTCTTCTTTTTCTTCTTTTTTCTTCTTCTTATTTATTTCTCCTCTTCTTCCTCTCCTCTTTCTATTTTTTATTCTTCTCCACTATTCCTTTCTTCTTCTCCTCTTTTTTTTTCTTCTTTTTTTCTTCGATCTTCTCCTCTAGCTATTCCTTTCTTCTTCTCCTATTTCTTCTTCTTCTTCTTCTTCTTCTTCTTCTTCTTCTTCTACTTCTTCTTCTTAATTTTTATCGGGAATGAGGGTGTCGAGGATTGCCGAGGGGTCGAGGGTCGGGAACTAGGGTAGAGGGTCGAGGGTCGTTAAGGGGTCAAGGGTCGAGGGTTTCAGGGTCGAGGGTTCGAGGGTTCTATAGGGTCGAGGGTCGAGGGTTCCAGAAACTATGGATAATGATTGCCATGTTGTAAATATTTGTAGAAACTATGGACACCGCCCTAGACGAAGCAAAAGAAGCGTTGTTGAGGGACATAATCGCAGAAGGAAGTGATGCCATCTCGTTGTTTCTCAACGAAACCGATGGTCTGGAAGGAGAGGGTGAACAAGCTGGCCACGGTGACCTAATGCCGGTGCAAGAAGAAGAACATGAGGACGGCTCCGGTGACCCAATGCCGATGCAAGAAGGAGACCGTGATGACGGCTCCGGTGACCGAACCGAGTCCGGCCAGGTATATATATTAGTTAAGCATGTGCTGAGTAGCTGATTGATGCATTCATTGTTTTGGTATGTACACATATTAATTAAGTCCTTGTTCTTTTTTCTAGCCCTCCGGATCGAGCACAACTTCGGTAAAGAGACGAGGCCCGAAGAAAAAGTTGAGCTCGGATGAAAAGTTTGAGATCAGAGCAATCGCGCCCGACGGCCAACCGATTGAACCCCTCCGGACAAAGAGCGCATTTGTTGCTCAGTGCGGGGTTCTGGTTAGGGACAAGATCCCGATAAGCATCCAGCAATGGTTTAAGCCGGCTACAGAAGACCCTGAGGTGTCTTATGTCAATGATATGAAGAAAAATGATCTTTGGACTGAGCTGAAGTCAAATTTCACCCTACCGCCAGAGGATAATCCAGAGAACCCAGTGAAAGAGAAATTAATCAAGTCTTTTGCTCTTAAGAGGATGGCAGAACTATTCAGGAGGTGAAAGAAAGAGCTGAATAAGTTCGTTGAAAATAATGAGACACCAAAATTCAAGGGCAGATATGAGAAGATCAGAGATCACTGGCCCGCATTTGTGGCCCACAATACATCGGAAAAGAGTAAGAAGATGTCGGCGACAAACAAGCAAAATGCTGCGAAGAAGAAGCTTCACCATCGCACGGGGTCAGGTGGCTACCTCGTAGCCCGGCCTAAGTGGTCCAAGACTGAGAATGATCTGGTTGATGAAGGGATCGAACCAGAGACAATCAACTGGCCAGACCGTTGCCGGACTTGGTTCTTCGGGGCTGGCGCAACCTTGGACCCTGTAACAGGGAAGTGCATTTGGACGAACGATCAAATGGACATACCAGTCAGGAAGCTTAAGCAGTATATCGAAGCAGCGCAGGAAGGAACGTTCTTTCCAGACAGAGAGAACGACAAGCTCACAATGGCCCTCGGGAATCCTGAGCACCCTGGACGGACGCGAGGCACGCCAGGCTCCATTCCGTGGAAGGTTGGGTTTCCGGACGCAGGCGGTTACAAATCCCATGAGAGGAGGAAAAAAGTGCAGCAGACCCAAATGCAGGCGCTGCAAGCAAGGGTAGACGCGATAGAGGAACGAGAAGCAAATCGCAGCAAACGTACTGCCGAAGCCTCCCCCTAAGCTACCCCGCCATCTCAGCGCAGAAGCAACGTGGCTTCCACCGAGCTGCTTCAGCCGGAGCATGCCTTGACGGCTCCTGCCAGCTATCCCGTGGATGCTATCACGGAGTCTCAAAATTGCCACCTTATGACGCAATGGATGAATTTGAAGGTCAAGGCGGCTATTGGCTCTGTTTATCCTATTGAACCCGGCGCAACTTTTCACTGCCGGCCGATTCCAGAAGGATATGCTAGGGTGATGGTGGATGAAATAACGGAGGGATTTGAGGACCTCCAGCTTGACCACCCTACCAGTGAAGGGGAGATTTGGCTGGGGTCTGCTCTGAAGACTCCATGCCTATGGCGGAAGGAGCTCATCAACCTTCCGAACTGGACGCCTCCGCCTCCTCCTCCTCCTCCGGCGAGTTAGGGCACTCCGCCTCCTCCACCGCCTCCTCCTCCGGCGAGTGACGATCAGGGCCCTCGGCCGGCTCCTTCTCCGGTGCGTGGCGGCACTCCGCCTTCTTCTCCGCCTGCGCCGACGCGCCCGAGCAGCCAGCCTCCTCCTTCTCCGCCTCGTCAGCAAGGGCGGAAGAGACCTGCCGCCGCTCCAGCTGCTCCGGCGCGTCGTAGTCCTTCTCCTCCTCCTCGTAAGCAAGTAAAGAAGACAAGCGCTCCGTCTGCTCGGTCGGCGTATAGCAGTACAACCAGAGGCGGGAGGACATACAGATTCGGTCCTTCTCTGAAGACTCCAGAGAAGTTACCATATGAGAGGACCCCGGAGGAGAACGCGAAGATCACGCGAACCGAAGTGGATGACTGGTTTCAAGGGTTGAAAGTAAAGAGACATCCACCTCCGGAGGAGAAGGTAGATCCGGTGAAAGTGAAGCGCACTCTGGCTGCCCTGGCAAAACTACCCAAGTCTCCGCCGAAAGGCAACTATGAGCTCATTATTGCAAAGACATGGGCCGAAGCGGAGTGGTCAGGAAGTACAGTCAGTGATCAAAGGCTGAAAGAACGACGAGCAGCTGGGAAACAAATTGCCCAGCTCGGCGAACAAGCGAAGAAATCGTGCCCCCCCCCCTCAAGGTGCCTAGCGACATCGTCGATCCGAGGATGGTGCCCGGTTATGGCAATGTTGACGATTACCTGCCCAACGATGTACATTATGATCCCATGAGGTTCAGATACACAGATACGAGTACGGGAAGCCTCTCGTCAAAGATGAAAAATCTTTAACAACGATGATGCGAAGATTACATGATTGGTACTTGAAAATCTACAGAGAGTCTGGGGGAGGAGTACTTTGTATGCGAGAGTTAAACCGGAGCATGACCTCGTTGGAATTGAACTGTTGCCTATTCCATTTGAGGAGTTCTATCAGTTTTTCAATCAATTGGCCCTCGATAAAACAACGATCACCTGCTACTGTCTGTAAGTACTACTACTTCTGTCATTAAGTCTCTCTATATAGCTCATCTCTTTCATTGCATGTATTTATAATTATCCTCACTATATTATGCAGAATGAAGATCGTCGAATTGAAGAAAAGACAAATCGGTGATATTGGGTTCGTTAACACATATCTCATAGATGCAACTGAGGTTGAACATCGTCCCGGAGATACCGAGGCCAACTTGCTACGATCATTCAAAAAAATGAAAACAAAGATATAATACTCTTTCCTTACAACTTCAAGTGAGTGTTACTGTCTTGTGCATATTCGGTTTCCCTTATATATTAGTCCAGGTTATAGTAATGTAATTGATGAGTTATGCATGCGTGTGCAGTTTCGACTATATTCTCCTAGAGATTAGGCTTGAGCAGGGAGTAGTAACCGTCTTGGACTCTAAACGAAAAGATCCCCAGGAGTATGCGGACATGACTGAAATCCTCAAGAAGTAAGTTAAATCGATCATTATCCACCATATCAGCAACTTTGTTCATTTCCTGATATCAAGTAATTGTTTTCTTTGTCCGGCAGGGTTTGGAGAAAATTCACCAGAAAAGTTCCGGGACTGCCGAAGGAGCTGGAATTTAGACACCCGAAAGTAAGTACTATAGTAGCATGTTCTGCGCATATCCTAGTGATTCAAGCGCTAGTTTCATCAATATCATTTAGCATTCTTGCTTATCAGTTTGATTGACCTCTATTTTTTGTAAACTGGTTGTGGCAGGAACAAGGGAATGATTTCTGTGGATACTACGTCTGCGAGTCCATCAGCCACACGACCTGTGAGCGGGGCGGGTACTCTGACGAACAATATGAAGTACGTAAATAACAACATTCATAATTTTATTTTATTACCATCATTTGTATTGAGTTTCATTCATTCATATATATATGTATTGACCCCCTTCTTCAAATTAGATGTTTCGGAAGCGGGATGAACTCCTACCACCAGCTCGCATGCGAGCAATTCAAGAGGAATTGGCGGCATTCTTTCTTGACCAAGTGATCGCTGAAGACGGAGAATACTATGTGAACCATGAGTCCGTATGATTATATTTGTAAGAGATAATTATTGTATATATGTAGCCGGTAGTGTCGGATAGATATATGAGAACTTGTTGTTCGACCAATCTCTCGGAGAGAAGGAGAGGTGGTCGATATCATTTCTCTCTGTATGCATATATGTTCATGACGATCTTCTGTTTCCTTCGTTTGCTTACTAGCTAACTAGCGTGTCTAGTCTTCTCTATACGTATGTATAGTACGTAGCGTCGACCAAGCACGGACGTAAGAGAGGACACTTCTCTCTATTAATTATAGCTAGCTAACACAACATATGAAACACCTAAATTAACCCCCCAAAACCCCCAACCCCCCCCCCCTTCAAAAAAAAACAAAAACCCCAGCCACAGAAATGCTGACGCGTGGATGCCTATTGGTCCCGGTGGATGCCACCAACCGGGACCAAAGGGTCTCCTGCCTGGGCTCTGTGCACTGCCCACGTGGAGGCCCATCAGTCCCGGTTCTGGATTGAACCGGGACTAAAGGGTCGGGGCATTAGTACCGACAATTTAGTCCCGGTTCAGGAACCGGGACTAAAGGCCCTTACGAACCAGGACTATAGGCCCTTTTTCTACCAGTGCACTTTTTTATTATGGGCCCCGAGCATCATCTAAGTATACCTTCTCTCGCGACTCGTTCAAGTGTTTTCTTCCTCCTGTATCGACTGATCCACCTGCCTCTCAAGCCAGACAGCTGGCCCATCTCCCTCCGACAGTAAAGAACATGTGGGTTTTTCGACAAAGGGTGAATTTTATTAACTTAAAATAAAACATCAAGAAAATACAAAACATAACAAGTACTATCTGACCTCTGCATAGGTAGGATGCACACAACCAACATCAAACATGCACACAAAAACACGCCAGCAAATAATTCATATGTTGTTATTAGATCACTTAATGAACATAATGTACCGACTAGCCCTAGTTTTATCAATCATGCATCTAATTAGGTGCAAGGGCCGATTTAAAGTAACTTACATGCCTCAACTTCTTATGAATACTAGTAACATGCACCATATGTATTCCAACTCTCATGCATCAGCAACCCCACAAATTCATATGCCGATGAACAACATGATCAGTTCGGTTAATCAACTTGAAACACCTCACATAAGAACTTCCAATGGTATGCAACAAAGTGTTTCACCTTTTTATTCAACGGCAGTCATCCTCCTCCGGTCCATTTCTCCTCTCCACACCACGCCCTCCATCGCCTCCTGGCACTCCAAAGCCCTCTAGGACAACCTTTCGTCCGAGCAGAAGAAGAAGATGGCCGCCATTGCTGCCGGCTAGCAGGCCTGTAGGCAGACGGAGGTTGATGACATCCCAATGGAGGACACGTCCGAGGACGAGCTGACCCCACCCTCCTCGACTGTGCATCCCGGCATCACCATCGGCGAGGCCCGTTCCCACTATATGGACATGCTGCAGGAGGAGCAGGAGGCCAAGTTCCGACAGGTGTAGGTCGACGAGTACTACAACCTTGGCCTCCTAGATGAGCACTGGCCTGCGAAGGGAGCAACTCGCCGCAGGCATGGGCATCGTGTCGGACGTGGACGTGGTGGAGCAAGAGGCACTGCTCTACTCCTACCGCTCCACCCGTGACATCCACAGCGACCGCTAGTTGTACCGCCACCATCAGGCATAATTACAGGTCGCCTTTAAGGAGACTGATGAGGCAGAGGCCGAGGTGTTCGGCAAGAGCAACAACAAGGAGCACATCGCCATCTCCGCCACCGCCACGCCCCGTCGCCACAACCACGAAGTTGGCACATCCGCGGGCGCCGCCGACAGCTAGGAAGAGTAGTGCATGGTAGGTCTCCGCAGCTCGGGGCCGAAGAAGCCACCCCTCCTTCCCTCCTGCTGATGTTAAGCTTGGCGGATTAATCATAGTCAGTTGATTCGCCGCTCATGTTGCCGTGGCGAAGGCAGAGCTGGAGAGCGTCGACACGGAACTAGAGAAGATGAAAGTAGGAGCCGGAGCTTCAGTTCTCAGGGTTTACGGTTGGACATGGGGAACAGGCGCCGGCAATCATTTATATTATGTTGAGAGTGGAGTTTAGTTAAAATTTGTTCAAAATATAATGAATTGTGTCCAGTTTAAATAAAAAATGTCCGAATTATAATGAGTGTGCTCCAGTTTATATGAAAATTCGCCAGGTTTGCATGAATTTCATCTGGTTTGTTGAAATGTGTTTTCCATTGTATGCGGGCAGCCTTGGATGGCCAGCTCGAGCATTTCGTATCGCCGACTGGTTCCCCCCCCCCTCCCCCCCACCGCCCCCGCAGTGCACGGACGGATCCAGGAGAGAATTTACGGGTCAGCATTGAAGATGTCCTTACATATTACTGCTTTATCTTTTACAAACCATCAGTTCCGATTATAATTTATTTTTATTTTTATTTTTTTGAAAAGAAGGATGTATACCCGGCCTCTCCATCTGGGCGATGCATGCAACCATTTTATAATTACCGGAGTGTATTAACAAATTATGCATATATTAATCAACTTCTTAAATCAATGTGTAAATTTTGCTTAGGTATCTTCGTAAAACATGAGATGTGTTTTAGTGCTGATCAGAACCAATTAAGATCTTGTTTCCATGAGACTCATGGCCGCTTTTCTCCAGACAGCAATAGCTCGGTGCATGTGTATCGAGGAAAAGCACTTCCGGTTTAGGCCTCACATTCTACCTAGGTTGCATTATTACTAGAACTTAGCCCGCAATAATTGGCAAAAGTTTAGATGCAATTTGCCAAACCAAGTACTCAACAACAATTGCTAGAGTACTCGATCTTATTGCACAACTGTATTTCCACACATATACTAGGCATTATTTGCATTTCCCGGGACAAGTAAATATGCATGTAAGCAATTTGACTAGGCTGGAAAATTAAGGAGTAGGTAAAGGAGGAGGGGATGTCCTGGCCCGTAGTATGTCTTCTGAAGATGAGGATTTTTTACACTCCCTCGTGCACTCATCCATAGTCGAGTAGCAGATCGAATCTACCAAACAACAGTCGCATAGTCCATGAGCGCCGCAATGAATTCAACTCTCATGGGCGCATAGCCCGTTTGGTAAATTGATCTTCTCGATATCCATGTCAACCATGATTCGGCCTATGGAATAACAAACAAATATTCAATTGTTATGCAATTGTATACTTTAGAGTAGAATAAATAAACACACAAGAGATTAAACAAAAAAACCTCCTTACTAGCTGTACTACATATAGACTTTCAAGACAAGTGAAGAAATAAAAATTGATTGGTGTGCTTACATTGCACAACAGTAGCAGAGCATACGAGCTGTAGAGACAGGAGGGCTAGTGCAAGGATGCGAATTGTGTACTTGCCCATACCCCACCTGATAAAACACTAGGTTGTCAATCACTTAGGTTGTTAAAAAAAATACCAGTGAAAAAAAACCACTTTGGTTGTTGATGTCAAATATTTGCTAGCAACACATGACATGACCCGTATATATAGAGAGGTTAAGAGAAGAGAGATCCGATGCTATAGCTCATCCCGATCCCATGCAGTAGACATCGAACGATAAAATTGAAATTATTTATTGTCTTTTCGTAGTATGAACCTCATTATATAGACATAAATGAAGTAAAATTAAATTTTCTCCTCTTTTAGACAAGTTCCCAAAATTAGGAACTTATTATTTGTCAAAGTTATCTCGTACAATGTTTACATTTCTGAACTGTACTTCTCCAATATTGATTGCCTCGTTTGAAGTTATTGTTTGGCAATAGCATTAATTAGTTCTATAGTTGGAAGGAGAGATTTAAGGTGGTGTTTGGTTCTCTAGTCCTAGAACTTTTTCTAGTTCCTAGGACTTTTTGAAAAAGACTCTCAAGCAGGTGCTTCCAAGGACTTTTAGCAAAAAGTCCCACCCTGTTTGGTTTGCTAGAGACTTTTTCTAGTCCCAACACAAAAAAGTCAGTGAAACCAAACACCCCCTAAATAACACTTTTCTCCTAATTTTCGGCCATCTGTTTTTCATTTTTCCTGTGTGAGTCGGGTTTTTCTTTCATTTTAGAGCATCTCCAATAGATATGTAAATTTGGAGATGTAAAAATGGATGTTGTATAATAGACTTCACCAAAAAGTGATTTTTACATCACCAAAAAAGAGCCAACCCCAGCAAATGATGTATATTTTTGTGATGTAAACCTCCTACTCCAACAGATGATATATGTTTGGTGATGTAAACCTCCTACTCCAACAAATAATTTGGTCGAACACATTGCGTGCGAGGTGGAAGAAACCGGCCAACGTCGGGTCGGAGCATTGCAGGGCAGCACAAAGCCCGTTTGGGGTGGGTGGCGGCTGCTTCAATAGCCTCTGGACGGCCACGCGGCTACCGGAGGACTCTGCTCGTGGCGACGTAGTGGTGGCGGCAACGATTGAGAGACCCCTAGCTCGGCGGCTTGTGGTGGTCACGTGGCTTCCCTACTAGCTTCGGCGGTATGCAACAGTACCAAGGAAGGCGGCCGTGAGCTAGTACAACCATTACGGCCGTCGGAGCTCCAACGAAGCTCTGAATCGGCCGTGCGGTCATTGGCCTAGCATACGCAAATGGGAAGGTCATCGGCGGCGGGGATAGCCCGCCTGGCCGTGGCGGGGTGGGGGATGGACGGACGGGCGGCGACGGAATTTCCAGGCACAAATCGCCGGCGACGGAGGTAGGCGGTCGTCGGCGGGGCGGACCCAAATGGTGGGTCGTCGGTGGCTAGGGCAGCGCGGCTGGCGGCGGGGACGAGGATGGACGGATGGGCGGCAGTGGCGTTTCCCGGCAGAAATCGCCGACGGCTGAGGTTGGCGGGCGTCGAGCGGAAATGAAATGAACGAGGTTGGGTGGTTGGCATGCGACTGGACTTTTACATCACTTGGAAGATGAAGATGCAAATTTGCATCTCGTAGTGTTGAATTTTACATCATTGAAGGAGGTTATGTAATTTTTTGCATCTAAATCATCTATTGGAGCAACATTTTGGGACCTTGAAGATGTATAAGTTAATTATTTTTGTGTCTGCATCATCAATTAAAGATGCTCTTAAGGTTTGTGGGTCCCCATCGGGATTTTGCTCCCCGAGTCGCATGCACAATTGATTTTTTTTCTACTAGCACATATGCTCGTGCATTGCAACGAGAGAGATTTTATTACGAGAAGCATCAGAGAGATAATTGATGTGTCCATTAAAACGGTCTCCGCAGTGGTGGGGCTACAGAGCGAGGAGCTGCGATGTTCTCACGGGTCATGTTTGGCCCACGAGATCCTAATAGCGATGAGGTTGGTCGGAGTGGTGGCCACCACCCAACGTGTGCCTTTTTTTTGTTCGGGTCCGCCATCGTGTCTAGGTTGTGGTTGCCTCATTTTGTGGTAGTACGACGACTTTCAAGGCATAGTTGCTTCAACCACCCTCTCCAATGATGGCGTAACGGATATAGTATGAATTGCTGTGAATCATGTTTCATTGGTATAATCAATACATAACCAGGTAGTCCCTACTTTACCAGGGTCTATTCTTTGTAATTATTTCAGTGCTCACTTGTCCAAATATATTTAGTCAGCCAAATCAACATATCCTCTTTTAATGACATGTGCCCACAATTTCTTTTACTTATAATCAACCAACATATTCTTTTTTATTTTCAAATAGCACGTCGGATGCCCAACAGTTCGAGTCTGCCTAGGCCAGTGGCAGGCACCAAAATGACATGTGTTTGTAACGTGCGAACAAAAATCGAAAACAACCACTGAGTTGAAGGATCAAACTCACAACCTAAAAAACTCGACCACGTGCTGCTAGCCACTTGAACAAACAACTCCTTATAACAAATGGCCAGCGCGAATGTTTAAGAATATACTGTAGCGTATCATTCAAAACATTTTTTATTTCTCTCATCTTTTTTGAACTTAGCAAAAAATAAATTAATAATTATGACATTTCGAATATTCTTTGAAACGTGAACAATTTCTTGAAATTAACAAAAACAAATAGAAAACATTAACCTTTTATAAGAAAACAAACATTTTTTGAATATATGAACATTTTTTGAAAATGAAAACATGTTTTGAACATTGAAACCATTTTCAAAAACACGTTTTCTAACACAAGCATTACTTTGAATTTGTGAACACTTCAATAAAAATGAATATTTTTTGAATTTGTATCATTTTCTAAATGAAATTTATTTTTAAAATATAAAAAAATTAGAAAACATAAAAAATAATTAAAATGGGTACATTTTCTGTAGTTTTGAATAAATTTTGGAATGGGAAAAAAATTTAAAGTTTGGGAAAAAAATTCAAAATGGGAACAAAAAAATAAATTCTAGTCATTTTACGAAAATTTAATCAAAAACTAAAATTCCGAAAAATTGAAAATTTTAATTTATGAAAAAATAAAAAAATAGAAATATACCTGGAAGAGAAAAAAGAAAAAGGAAAGAGAAAAGAACAAGTGAAAAGAATCATAACAGAGAAAAAAAATAAAACGGGCATTCCCAATACTGGGCGCCATATGTGAAACTTCGTCTATTTGTCGCCTTGTGTGGTAAATAAGGGTTCTCAGCTGCATGTGCAGGAAATAAAGGGCTGGCTTCGCTGCGTGCGACCATGTACGAAATTTTGGATAAAACTATTTCTTTTCTAGCAGTTGGACAGACAAAAAATTAGTATCACCTTGGATAGAACGAAAAAATCGGTGGTGAACGAATGAAAAAATGGAAGAAACGCACCTTGCTTTATTAGTAGCGGTATAGATATAGATATAAATATAGATATAGATTCAGTTCGTCGGCAGCCTATGTTTCACTTTTTGTCCTTGCAGAAATGACATAGAGACTGTAAAGCAGAGGGGACGGAGTCGATGGAGGAAGGGGCATCTCGCCTGTGAATGAACATGGATGGATAGAGGTAGTTGGCGGTGCTATCGCACCCAGGCTCACCATTAGCAAGCAGCCACCGGGTGGCAGGCACACGCATGTGTCCCAGGCAAATTGAGTGTTTACATTTGTAATTCTCTGTGGAGTATGGTTAACCAGAACTGTATAGAGCCTCCGTCTGTTAGTTATTGTAAGGCTAAGGCATCTGAAACGGCAATGCTTGCTGATGTGATTATGATGCACTGTTGATCAGAATGAGGGTTAGTGTCAAGGATGATGATACGTTTAGAGCATCTAATTAAACTGCAGTTACTGATGTGATGTGGCTTAGATTGATATGCTTGTTTGGTTCTTGCTTAGTTGCAAGTAGCAACTGTAAATGCTTCTTTTTCCAATTTTGATGAAATGGAAAGGTCCTTGTACTTCCTAGAACTTTTGAAGATTATGGCAATGTGATGTGCTTTTTAATTGTATTGCCACGGTGCCTTTTGTTAGACTTGCCTTGCCCGTGGATGATATATGTGACTCGACAAACAAACTACTCGTAGTAAAACTAGGTAGAGTTGGTGCAATCCAAACTCCAAACTAAACAAGTGGCAATCAGTATTTATAGAGGAAGTGTTTGATGTTCCTGATCTCAGCATTACTTCAACACATCAAGACTAAGTTTTAGTTGTCATATTTAGATTAGATCCAGTTTTAGTTGTTTTATTATATCATTTTCTCAGCATTAGTTCAGTTTCTTAAGTCATTCAGTTTTCAACCGTGAATGTGATTCATTTTTTTTAAGTTCACACTATTCGTTATATTTAAAAAGGACTTTTTTACGAGAAACTTTCAATCTATTTATTTTCAATCATGGCAGTGCAAAGAACAATAGTGATAATAAAAATTATAACCATGTCTGTGGACCACGTAGTGACGACTACAAGTACTAGAGCGAGCCGAAGGCGCGCCGCCATCATAGCCCGTCCCTCGTCGGAACCGAACAAACCTTGTCGTAGTAATCACTTGGGAAGTCGTCGTGCTAAGGCCCTATAGGACCAGCTGTCGGATATGGGGTTCCGGCTACCCCATAAGGTTCGAACACTGGGGTGTGCGCGAAGTCTTTTCCTCCCACCGATCTACGCCCTAACTCGCTAAGATCTCACAGACGAACTCGACGAACTCGCAACACAGAAAGACATAGGATTTATACTGGTTCGGGCCATCGTTGTGGTGTAACACCCTACTTTAGTGTGGTGGTGGTGGATTGCCTCTTGGGCTGATGATGAACAATACAAGGGGAAGAACTGCCTCCTGAGGTTGAGGTGTTCTTGTGCGTGGCTAACTTGTGTGGGTGAGAGAGCGATCCAAGATGCCGTCCTCTTGCCCCTGATGGTGGCTAGTCCTACTTATATAGGCCCTGGTCCTCTTTCAAATATTGAGCGGGAAGGGAGCCAACAACGGCGGGCTAATTTGAAGGGGGGCAGCTAGTACAAGCTATCCTGACAAAAGGTGGTATGCGCCTGCGAAAGGCTCTGGTGATGACGCCGTCTTGGGCTCCACGATGACCTTCGTCTTGCCGTCCTTCCGGTCTTGGTCTCGTTGCACCAAAATAGCAACCTTTGCCCGATGACTCGGTACTCCTCGCTTGCGCTAGCCTCCTTAGCACATGAAACAAGGACGCTGCACGTGCTGGCGCCCACCTGGTGCCGATCGTCATGGCTCACGTCACGAGAGCCTCGTGAGGTTCGCCTCGCCTTGATACCTCCGCTCGCGAGGCTTGGCCCCTCGCGAGGGTTTAAGATGCCTTGTTGGTGAAGATGGGCCGTACGGCCGGCTGGCTTAGCCACGCAGCGGGCCGCAGGCAGGCAAGTCTGGGGACCCATGTTCCCAGGATGCCAACAGTAGCCCCGGGCCCAAGGTGTGCTCGGGCTTGGCTTCGCGGTGAAGCCAAGGGACAAGTACGGAGCGTCGCGGGCCCCAAAAGGCTGCAGCCTCGATTGGCGCATGGTGGTTGATTGGACGTGGGTGTCTCCGCTTCCCCACGCTGCCCTTGAATCCGGCTGGCTATGCGGCCCTGCCCCTACACAGTTATTCTTCCTTCACCACGCCTGGCTCTTCCAATCTCCCTGCTTCCTCGATGCCCTGCTCCGCCTTCTCAATCCGACCTGTGCTCTGCCCACTTCACTGCCATGGCACCGAAACAAGCCGAAAAGGAGAAGAAACCTCTGTTCTCTCCAACTGTGCCTCCATCCTTCGAGCCGGCGTTCGGCCGGCCTCGGGTGCTCAACGATGAGGCCATGTACATGGTGCGCCCCATGCTTGCTTCCAGTTTCAACGAGTGGGGAGAGACGCCGGCTTGGCCCGCGTCTCGCTCCAACATGGCTCGGGCAGTTATCGAGGTTCCGATCTTCATTGATGCCCTCTGGGCTGGCCTGATTTCTCCCTTCTCCGCCTTCTTCAACGCGGTGCTCAAGCACTATCAGATCCACATGCTCGATCTCGATCCTCAGGCTGTGACCCTTCTCGATGTCTTTGCCTTCGTGTGCGAGGCCATGGTGGGCATCGCCCCCTCCGCGGCACTCCTCCGCCACTTCTTCTCGTTGCATCTCACCGGTCCTCGGCAGAGCTCAGGGTGCGTGGGCTTCCAGGCCGTGGCTCCGACGGCATGCATGGGGATCGACTTCGAGCTCCCTTCATCCACGAGCGAATTCCGTATGTGATGGGTGTTTGTTGACGCCGGCGTGCTCAACCCTCTGCTCCAAGCTCCGGTGGGGCCTACTATTCCAAACTCCGGCTGGGGTCATCAGAAGCTCACGAGCCCCTGCCTTGCCCCTGTCTGGGCCAGGCTGAGGTGGTTGAAGGACCTTGGCGTGACTGCGCCCATGGTGGTGAGGGAGTTCGTCAGGCGTCGAGTTGCTCCACTTCAGCGCCACTCTCGCCTGATGTGGGACTTGCTCAGCAGACAGGACAATATGAGGTTTCAGGAGGAGGGGCTTCCTCTTGCTGCGCGGCAAACAGTGCTCACGGTCCTATCAGGTGTCCCTCTGCCGGACGAGATGTCCAGGAACAGCTGCATGTTGTACTGCTGCGAGAACAAAGTCACATTTGCCGCGAACATGCCTTCCTTTAATGAGTGGGGGCCGCGCCCAATCGACTTGGTGGGGCCCCGCGAGAACCCCGCCATCATGGTCCCCTTCTTCGCCGCTGGTGCCGGGCTCGCGCCAGGTGACGGTGCGGGGGAGTGATCCGCGGCGGGGGCCGGAGGCTCAGGTGCTAAGGAGCACATGTCGAGTGGTGATCCGGGGGCGTCGTCCTCGGGGGCCCGCGACCCTCCTCCTGAGGCGTCGGTTGCCGAGGAGATGCAGCATGCGGCTCCCGAGGTTGAGGCTCCAGGAGCCTCGGGAGGTCGCAGTGGGGAGGTGCTGGGCTGTTCGCCACAGCCGGGCTCCCCTGATGCCATCCCTTTTAGCTCTTCTTCGGCTCCGCCGTGCACCGGCCGTCACGTCCAGCGCTTCGGTCGCCTTTGTGTGGGCTTCGAGGAGCTCCGCAAGAGGAAGGGATCCCCCAGTGGCAGCAACATCTTCGGGTCGTTGAAGCGACGGAAGTACATCGCTATTGGCGCGTAAGTATCTTGTCGCCGTGGCTATTTGCGTGTGGTCTTCTTATCCTGACGCCTGTCCTCCAGGGCTCCTTCTGCTGAAGCTGTTGCGTCTCCCAAGAGGCGACCTCCTCCTTTATCAACTCCCCCATCGGCATTGAGCATTCCTAGCCTACTTGCCACCCCTGGAGCAGGGTCGGTCGGAGGAGCGTTCCCGCCTTCGGGAGGTGCTGAGTCTGTGTGGCCGCCTCTCGCCCATGGTCTGGCGTGGAGCCTGGCGGGCGTGCCCAAGACTCCTACACTGCTCATGAGCAGTCGCTGGCTGACCTCAGTCTTCGGTTCCTCTTCAAGCAACGAGCCTCGATCCGCTTGGGCTCCTCGCGAGGATGGGCTGATGTCAGGCACGGCGCCAGCCCCTAGCCCCCAACCAGGAGATGGCACGCCACTTGATGCTCCATCCGCAGCCCCCGAGGTGGGAGACGGGGTGGGTCGAGCGTTCGAGCTCGAGCGCGGGTGCAGCGTAGTCTGTCACGAGCTCTTCCAGGAGGCGATGGGCGCGATGAGCCGCCCCGGTGAAGAGCTTGCTGGTGTCGATTCGCGCCTTGAGGCTGAAGGTCTTCGGTTGGTGGAGGAGCAGCGCAAGCTGTGGGTGGCCATCAACCTTGGTCACTATCAGCGCGACCTCGAGAACACGAAGGCCGAGGCATCCCTCAAGATTGCCAATGAGGCCCGCTCGCAAGCTTTGGAAGAAGCTCGCGAGGCCGATCGCCGCCGTGAGGGTGCGGAGGAGCGCGCGTGGGGTCTTCAGGCCTGGAGCGTGTCCCTTGAGCAGCAGGTGGAGGCGCGCGGGGCCGCTCTTGCATCGCTGAGGGGGACGCCCGCGGAGGAACAGGAGGTCCCGCGGCATGAGACACTGGCCCTGGAAGCCGTGGAGCGCATCCTCGAGCTCAAGCGACTAGAGACGAGGGAACGTCAAGTCGCTCAAGCAGAAGATGCCGTCGGGGCCCGCCAAGCCGGAGTCTAGGAGCAGATCAATCACTGGGTGGCCGAGATTCACGCAGATCTGGAGGGCAAGTACGACTTGAAGCTGAAGCTCGCCGGTCTGGAGGCGCGGGCAGGGCCGCCGCCCTCAGGCCCAGGTTGGACGAGGCCGAGAGGCGTGCGGAGGCCACAGCCACCACCCTGGTTACGGCGCAGGCGGACTTGGCCTCCGCCCGCGCCGAGCTGCTTTCCCTCCAGAAATGAGTTGACGACGCCGAGGCCGTCGCACGGCAAAATAGGGAGGAAGCGCTCCAACGCCGAACGCTGGAGCCCGAGCATGCTCCTATGATTCAAGACCTTCGGAACAAGGCCAACACCGCCCTGGGTTACATCTGCGACGAGAACGCCCTGGCCCCTCACTCGAACGACTAAGCCAGCCACCTGACCTTCTTCACCGAGGTGGTGACGCGCCTGGAGGCTCAATCCGCCAGAGCTCGACAGCTTGTGGAGGAGAGGGGTTGTGGCCTGCTTTAGCGCGCCTTCTCCCGTGTCTTCAGCCAGCTTCTGAATGCCGACCCCAACTTCGACTTCGACGCTGCCATTGCCCCCGTACCCACGGCCGTCCGGGGTGACCTAGCGCGTTGGGTAGAGGACCATGTCGAAACATTGGTCAGGGCCTTCACCTTGGAGGATGACATGGTGGTGGTCGTCGCAGACGAAGGTGACATGGTCAACGACGGTGATGAGGGCGTTGCCGACGGCGTTGACGATACCGACGAAGATGACGACAACGTGAGTGACGCGTCCGCGGGTGATGTAGCTAGTGATATCTCTGGTTGATCCCATGTTCTCCTGTTGTTTCATCCTGCACACAAAACTCGGGCGTGGCCCTTGCAAGACTTGTAAGAGCATTTTGAGAGGGGGAGCCCCTCGTGTAAGCAAATTGCAGTTTTTACTTTCCTATGCGATGTGGGTATGTGTCCTCGTGAGCTCATGAAGCTAGGGGTGAGCTCCCCGACGTGGTTTACCTTAGTCAGCGCTAGCTTAGGGCTGGGTCGTGAGGCGACGAGTTCCTGAGAATCCTGCGGAGCTTATCGCCCCATTTGAGGGGGCCCCGTAAGAGGTGAGCACCAAGCGCAGTGCTAGCGCGTGTTTGACGAGCGTGCACTTTTCGCGGTCCAGCTCGCGAGGAGTTTGCGGGGGAAAGGCGATGGGCATGAGTCCCAAACCAAACAAGATCTAGAAGGCAAGAAACGGCTCGAACGAGAAAAGGCACCCCCCACGTGCATCGATAAAAATTCATCTTCAACTCAAGTCCAGATCCAGAAAGCAAAGCCACAGAAAAAGAGAGATCCAAAGCAAAAGGCCGCGTCTGGCACCTAGTCTAGTCTTCGGGTCTTCAAGTCTTCTCACCAGCGCGGAGCTAAGTGCTGCCACTAGGCGTGGGAGGGAGCCCCAAGGCCCGAGGACGGCGCTCCTGAGACTCTGGGGCGTGTACAGCCCCAACTCATTATTACGAGAGAGTGTCACGGTGGCGAGCTTCACCAGCACTGGGCCTTCTTCACAGGTACCGGCCTTGCTTCATATCGGCAGACGACGGCCCCGCCTTGCGCCAGCCTCGACCTCCTTTGAGCCGACCGGTCACCAGGACGACACAAAAGAGGGAAAGGGGACGCCAGCGGTTCCCTGGGCGACCACGGGTCCTCTGCCGGGGGAAGGGTTGTCGAAGCCACCCCGGTAGAGGGCCTACCTCAGGGTGTCCTCCGGTCTCGCATGCCTTGGGGAGGGGCCTGGCTTCCGATCCCTCTCCTGCAGCCCGCAACGCGATCCTCCCGCTGCCAGGGGGGCTGTCGAGCTGGGGCCACCTGCCGCCATGGTGACCTACTCCTCCTGCGACTCATGGTTAGCGTAAGCTTGCTCCTGAGAGATTAGGGGTACCCTGTAGTGGTCGTCACACACGTGGCCGTGGTGGTTCCCTTGCAGCTCCTGGAAGGCTTCAGCTCCTAGCGCTCCTTCTTCCCAATCTTCTCCAACGAACGAGCCCGGGCCGTCCTCCGGTGTGTACTCCTGGTCCGTCACGCGGGGCACGTAGGCTTCCGGGGCTGTTACCCAAAATACCTCGTCGTGGTGCCCCACACTCCATGTCGCTCGGCCTATCGTGGCTTCCTGGGAGTGATAGCGTGGCATCCCTCTCAGGCCATGGAAGGCGACGCCTGTGCCCATGCTTGTTGCGAGCGGTGCGGGGGCGGTAGAGCCCCCGGCGCCGCCGGCCATGCCGGCGTTGACGAAGCCCCCTGGCGCACTCAACGGCGCATGATGGCGACGTGTCCCGCCGAAGATCCCTGTAGCGGCTTGAGGAGGAAGCTGATGGCAGAAGGGCGGTGCTCCCGAGGCCGCCGCGTCCAGCAGCTCGGCGACGCGCTCCAGCAGTGTGTCCCGGCCGCTTTCAATCAGCTGGCTCCGCAGCAGCTCCCTTGCCATGGTAAGTGATGCCTGCGTGTTTGCTTGCTCCCGTCGTGAGTGCGGCGCCGTCGCCGCGGCGTGGCTTGCTGCTCTGGCAGCGGCTCATACTTGCCGTGGAGTGAGGGTAGCCGATGCCTCGTCGCGTCGCCTACGCCCCGCGGAATTGGGTGGCGCTCGGGCCCCCTGGAGCGCAGGGTTGAGGTCTTCATAGGCGGGCAGCGACGACCGGGCTGGCCTGGCTGTCCAGCGGTCGGGGTCAGCTCTTTGGTCATCGGACATCGCGGCCGCGGTGCGTCTGCAAGTCGATTGTCGGATAAGAAACTCCGGCGCACCCCTACCTGGCGCGCCAAATGTCGGATGTGGGGTTCCTGCTAACTCTTAAGGTTCGAACACTGGGGTGCGCGTGAGGTCTTTTCCTCCCACTGATCTACGCCCTAGCTCGCTAAGATCTTGCGAACGAACTCGACAAACTCGCAACACAGAAAGACACAGGATTTATACTGGTTCGTGCCACCATTTTGGTGTAACACCCTACTCCAGTGTGGTGGTGGTGGATTGCCTCTTGGGCTGATGATGAACAATACAAGGGGAAGAACTGCCTCCTGAGGTTGAGGTGTTCTTGTGCGTGGCTAACTTGTGTGGAGAGAGCGATCCAAGATGTCGTCCTCTTGCCCCTAATGGTGGCTAGTCCTACTTATAGAGGCCCTGGTCCTCTTCCCACATATTGAGCGGGAAGGGAGCCAACAATGGCGGGCTAATTTGAAGGGGGATAGCTAGTACAAGCTATCCTGACAAAAGATGGTCTGCGCCTACGAAAGGCTCTGGTGGTGACGCCGTCTTGGGCTCCACGATGACCTCCGTCTTGCCGTCCTTCCGGGTTTGGTCTCGTTGCCCAAAAATAGCAACCTTTGCCTGATTCCTCGGTACTCCTCGCCTGCGCTAGCCTCCTTAGAACCAAAGAGGAAACAAGGACGCTGCACGTGCTGGCGCCCGCCTGGTGCCGATCGTCATGGCTCACATCACGAGAGCCTCGTGAGGTTCGCCTCGCCTTGATACCTCCGCTCCTCGTGAGCCTTCTTGACTAGGTTGCTCCAGAGGAGGCCTCGTGTCGTCCTCCTCGTGAGGCATGGCCCCTCGCGAGGGTCTTGGATACCTTGTTGGTGAAGATGGGCCATACGGCCGGCTGGCTTAGCCACCCAGTGGGCCGCAGGCAGGCAAGTCTGGGGACCCCCGTTCCCAGGACGCTGTCACCAGCGCACCAGAGTAGCAACCATCACCGACGAAGAAAGTCGTAGATCAGAAGTATCAAATCATGTAAACACCCGAACAAAGACGAACGAAGACCGGATTCAAACAGATCCACCGAAGACCAGCACCGACCGAATCCCGCGAGAACCAACAGAGACAAACCTCCACACGCCCACCAACGATGCTAGACGCACCATTTGGCTGGCGATAGGACGTGGGAGACATTATTCCTTCCAAGGGACATTGCCACATCCACAAAGCCCCAACCAAGACGTTGAATCTAACAAGAACAAGAATGGGGTCCCTCCTGTCGGTGAGGGGCCAAGATCCTCCGCACCTCCATGGCCCAGTGGCAATAGGAGAAGAGCTTCTTGTGAAGGAGGAAAGAGGAGCCATATTTAAAAAAAAGGACATGTCATAATTAATGTTTGTTCTTAGTTGTTCAGTCAGGTTTATGCTAACAATTATTTTGCTGCCATAGGTCTAAGAGGGATGGTGTGTGTCGGTGTCAAAACCGGCGGATCTCGGGTAGGGGGTCCCGAACTGTGCGTCTAGGACGGATGGTAACAGGAGGCAAGGGACACGAAGTTTTACCCTGGTTCGGGCCCTCTTGATGGAGGCAAAACCCTACGTCCTTCTTGATTAATATTGATGATATGGGTAGTACAAGAGTAGATCTACCACGAGATCGGAGAGGCTAAACCCTAGAAGCTAGCATGTGGTATGATTGTTGTTCTGTATGTTGTCCTACGGACTAAAACCCTCCGGTTTATATAGACACCGGAGAGGGTTAGGGTTACACAAAATCGGTTACAATGGTAGGAGATCTACATATCCGTATCGCCAACCTTGCCTTCCACGCCAAGGAAAGTCCCTTCCAGACACGGGACGAAGTCTTCAATCTTGTATCTTCATAGTCCAGGAGTCCGGCTGAAGGTATAGTACGGCCATCCGGACACCCCCTAATCTAGGACTCCCTCAGTAGCCCCCGAACCAGGCTTCAATGACGATGAGTCCGGCATGCAGATTGTCTTCGGCATTGCAAGGCGGGTTCTCCTCCAAATTCTGTGTACCAGTTGAATAAAGTCAGGTTTCTTGTAAATGTTGCGCTCCTTGGCTTCTACGCCCAATAATGGCCATCTCCCACGTGTCAAACGAATATAAAAGTCTGAGTGTTTTTACATCCACACCCCTAGCCGCGTAAATGAGCCGCCCATTTAAGGGGACGAGGATTTAGATCAAACCACACCTTCTCCCCTTCGCGAGTGTTCATCATAGCGCATCCGACAAAGGTCCATTCCACCATGGCCACCCGTCGCAACTCCTCCTTTCGCCCTTCCAGCCCTTAGCCTGGATATTGGGAGAGATGCTCCATCCCGCATAGCGAGCTAGTGACGCTCCAGACCAAGAGATTTCTCCCCCCTGCCTAAATGGTCCCAGTTCGAGCCGGTCTTGCCATCTATAATGGCGGAGAGCAAGCGGAGAGTGCCCCTAATCCCTCCAAAGGAGAGCGGGTATGCCTTGTCCCTTATTTCATAAGAGGGCTCGGATTTCCAATCCATCCGTTTCCCCGGGGGCTCCTGGAGTTCTATGGCCTCTAGCTACACAATCTTACGCCTGCCTCCGTATTGCATATCGCGGGCTTCGTAGCCCTCTGCGAGCTGTTTTGGGTGTTGAGGCTCATTTCGGGCTGTGGAAAGAGCTATTCTGCCTTGTGCCCCGTTCTCAGAAGGGGTCAATATATCAAGTGGGCGGAGCCGAAGTGTGGCGCATCGCCGGGACCGGATATCTATCCGGAACCCCAAAGAAGGCGTCCGAGGACTGGCCTTCGGAATGGTTTTACATAGAGGACGTCCCGCTGCCGGATCCTGTCCGGATCGGCCTCCCTGAGTTCGACAGTGCTCCACTAAAGAAGCGCCTAAGTTGGCGTCCACAGAGCCCTCAGAGGGAAAGTGACAAGGACGTCCTTTACCTGATGGGCCGGATAAGATTGTTAGCCCATTCCAGACTGACCATGATCGGGGTCATGGCCGCATGCATCATGCAAGGGGTGCAGCCGCTACAGTATAGAGGCCACCCCATGTGGGACTTCAACGGGGAGGACGACGCCACCCATTACGGCCATAAGGGGCCGGATTGGGCTGCGGCTTTAACAAGGACCTTGTCCGCTTTGTACAAGGGAGAAGAGGAGGAATTTGTCTGCGTCAACCCACAGGGTGGATTTTCTATGTACAATCCCCCAAGCTGGGTAAGTGGTCACATTTACTTGCCCATCCGTTTTATATTCCCATTGTTAAATATTCAGTCTAATGACTTCAACGCAGGAACTGCGCCAGGCTGTTAAAGAAATAAACAGCCCTCCTCTACAACCCGAGGACCCAGGACGGTCCCTCGACCCGGCCTCTCAAGAGGATCCGGACTTATCTGTGCAGCCGATTGATGGATTGTTCCATCAATTGAGCAAGGACAACGCCTTGGTGGCCATTACGGCCGATTACCTAGGGCTAATCCCAGCCTCCTAGGTAACTGAGATCGAAGTCCCTGTACCCCGAATAGGGGGTCCGCCCTCTCGCGTTTTCAGTTTCCTGATTACAATCGAGCTTTGTAGGGGAGGTTTTTTGAGACGGGAGGCCGAACCTGCGGCGACAAGCCAACGAGGGGCTGCAGTGCCCCGTGGCCAGAAAAGAGGTGCAGTCTGGACCGAGGCGTCAGCGCAAAGGTATGGCATGCCCCCTTATCCCAGGTGTTATACCTTCAAGGCATATGAACACTCGTGCTCTCTTCAGGACAAAGAGACCTCACCGGACTATATCCGGAGAAGCTGCCAATCGCGCCTCCACCAGCCAGGCTCCAAAGCCTGGTCCGGAGGCGGAGGCGAACACAAGGCGCGGACCGGACGCTCCTCCGACGGAGGGTGTGGACAGGTTGTCTGCTACCAACTCTGAGGTGGAGAGTGCCATGAACCACAGGTGTCGTCGGATAATTCTTCGTGACGCTTGTTTCTCCCCAGAGGCATTAGATGCCTTCAATTTGGGAGATGCGTACCTCCATGCCGCTCAAAATGGTCTAGCCAGAGCCACGGAGCAATATGTAAAAGACATACGGGTAAGAAAATTTTGGCAATTATATATATATATATACCAGTAGCCCCCGAGACTTGAAACAGTTAGAATAAATGGTTTAAGGATCATTTGTTATGCAGGTTCTTACAGAAAAGAATTCCCTACTGTCCTAGGAGCTGGAAGAGTGCAAAGCCCAACTTGAGGCCGCACTAGCCGCTGCAGGGGAGCCCAAGGAGACCCCCTCTGGTAATATACACTTCGAAAGATAACTATTTTGTGAAGCGCGGCATGGGTGCGAATCTGACAAATGAAATTGCAGATGGCGCCGAATTGAATCCGGAAAGGCAACATCTCCTATGCTAGCTGAAGGCTGGTGAGAAGATGCTAACAAAGGTGAGGCGGGAGAAGAACGATCTCCAAGATGCCAACACCAAGCTGGGCATCGACCTAAAAGATGTTCGTGCCCAGCTGTCAGACTCCATTAAGGAGAATCAGCGGCTTCGGTGCGGCATATTTAGTAAGTGCTTGAACGAACCTTTGAAAAAAAGTTCGGCGGGGAAGTCGACTAACAGAGTAATGTCCGTAGGTGTGCTAACAGGTCGTCCTGTAGAGGAGATGCCTGGTTCTACGGGTGACCTTCTTCCCGAGCTCTCGCAACTGCTCGAGCGAGCTCGGCAGGCGATGCAAGGCGTCGCCCGGGCCTTGTAGCCATCCATCTCCATGCCCGAAGGTCTTGCAGAGCTTGTGGAGAAGCTAAAGGGAGCACGGCGGCGCTTCCGATTGTGGAAGATATCGGCCTGCCGTCAAGGCACTAGGGAGGCCTGGGTCATGGTGAAGACGCGGTACACAAAGGCTGACCCCAACCACATGGCCGAGGTCGTTCCTGTGGGGCCCGATGGGAAGGAGATCCCTGTAAGCTTAGTATACGGCCAAGTAGAATTGGCCGCAAAGTATTCCCAGCATGACTGTAAATTAGCAGCCTGTTAGATGGTATTGAAGAGGAATACAATCAGTCAGAATGACTATGTAATTTAATTGACATTTATAATGCCTTCTAGCCGGATTGTAGATTGTTTGTCATGGCCGACCTTTTCGCTTCAGCCTCGGGACCTGACGGTCCGGAGTGTGTCCGAATTCCCATGCGGTTAAATAAGAACCGGGGAATGCATGGAGACCAGGCGTAGGGGTCATTAGTGCGTGAACAGACAAGTGCCCAACTAGTTATGTTATATTACATGGTTAGTAAGAAACATCTTCCAAGGAGAATAGTTCCGTTAGGGGTTCCTTTCCCTGGGAGGCATGCCCTAAAGTGCATGCCTATTCTGTGAAAAAGACACGGGAAAGGCATCTGGGGGCGCATAAATAAATAAGTGAAAATATCATCTTTTAGGTCACCGACCGAATATTCCCTTAAGAACGCTAGCTTTCGGCTTCACCCAGTCTGAGGTACACATCCGGCTGATCCGGCAGTAACAATCGCAGAGGTGCTCCCTTTACCACCTAGCCGAATAATCGGGAACGTAGGGGTAAGCACAGGAGCCAGTTAACCCAGCTTCGCCAAAACATAAGTCATATCTATGCATATAATGGTGAAATAAAAGGTACATGCGGAAGTGTAACACATGTGTTGGGCATGAAGCCCGTATAAATAAGCTTCTGTTAAAAGAAGCCCCCAGGTTTAATGAGTGCGAATAGCACGTCATTTGATGAGCCTTTAAAGGCTATAAGAGAAAGGAAGGGGAGAAGGAGAGAAATGTAAGATAGACAGTATATAAAAAGTGGACAGAGGAAGGAGACGAACACAGAGTCCAGCGCTAGGCATAGAATCTTTGGAGACGGGCTGCGTTCCATGGGTCCGGCTTGAGTCGGTTATCCGATGCATCTCGCAGGCGGTACGCTCCACCAGTCAAGACTTGGTTAATTATGAAGGGACCTTCCCACTTGGGCTTGAGTTTGTCCTTTTTCTTGTCCGGCAGGCGTAGAACTAATTCGCCAACGTTGTAATTTTTGGCCTGTACTTCTCTGCTTTGGTATCTTCGAGCCTGCTGTTGATAGAATGCGGAACAGGCTTTTGCCACATCACGCTCCTCCTCCAATGCATCCAAACTGTCCTGCCGATCGAGCTCAGCTTCTCTTTCTTCGTACATGTGCACTCGAGGTGAGTCATGAATTATGTCGCAAGGCAAAGCTGCCTCTGCGCCGTACACCATAAAGAATGGTGTGTATCCGGTGGTGCGATTCGGCGTGGTCCGCAGCCCCCAGAGTACGGAGTCGAGCTCCTCTACCCAGTGCGTGTTAGATTCCTTGAGGGACCGCACTAATCTGGGTTTGATGCCGCTCATGATAAGACCATTTGCACGTTCGACCTGGCCGTTAGTTTGTGGGTGATAGACAGAAGCATAATCGAGCTTGATGCCCATGTTTTTGCACCAGAGTTTTACCTCATCGGCCGTAAAGTTCGTGCCGTTATCAGTGATGATGGTGTGGGGGACGCCGTAACGGTGTACAACCCCGGATATAAAGTCTATCACCGGTCCGGATTCGGCCGTCTTAACAGGCTTGGCTTCTATCCATTTGGTGAACTTACCCACCATGACCAGTAAGTATTTTTGCTTGTGGGTTCCGCCTTTAAGGGGTCCAACCATGTCAAGCCCCCAGACCGCGAAGGGCCAAGTGATGGGGATGGTTTGGAGGGCGGTGGGTGGCATATGGCTTTGGTTTGCAAAGAGCTGGCAACCGACGCATCGTTGGACTAAGTCCTGGGCGTCTGCCCGGGCCGTCGGCCAATAAAAGCCTGTACGGAAGGCCTTGCTTACAAGGGACTGAGCTACAGTGTGATGACCGCCGAGTCCGGCATGAATTTCAGCCAGGAGTTTCCGCCCTTCCTCTTCGGAGATGCACCTTTGAAGGACTCCGGTAGTGCTTTTCTTATAAAGCTCTCCCTCGTGGACTTTGTAGGCTTTGGATCGCCGCACTATGCAGCGTGCCTCATTTTGGTCCTCGGGGAGTTCCTGCGTAGTAAGGTAGGCGAGGAATGGTTCTGTCCACGGGGCGATGACGGCCATTATTACGTGGGCTGAAGGTGTTATTTCATTGGCAGAGCCTCCGGTTGTGTTAGAATGTTCGGTGTCGGGCAGTGCGGTTGGGTCCGGGCTGTTATTGTTCGGCTCCCCTTCCCATACTACAGATGGCTTGAACAACCTTTCCAAGAAGATGTTGGGGGGGACTACATCGTGTTTTGCGCTGATGCATGCCAGGACATCTGCCGTCTGATTATTTTCCCGAGCTATATGGTGAAATTCAAGCCCTTCGAACCGAGCTGACATTTTTAGGACGGCGTTGCAGTAAGCTGCCATTTTTGGATCCTTGGCATCGAAGTCTCCATTTATTTGCGATATTGCGAGGTTCGAGTCCCCGCGCACCTGTAGGCGTTGAATGCCCAAGGATACTGCCATCCGGAGACCATGTAAAAGGGCCTCATATTCGGCTGCATTGTTGGAGTCTGTGTACATAATCTGGAGTACGCATTGAACTGTTTCTCCTGTGGGGGACGTCAAAACGATGCCAGCCCCTAGTCCGACAAACATCTTGGAGCCGTTGAAATGCATGATCCAATTTGAATATGTGCCGTACTCTTTAGGGAGATCGGCCTCCGTCCATTCTGCGACGAAGTCGGCCAAGACTTGCGACTTGATGGCTCCCTGTGGCTTATAAGTTATGTCGAACGGGAGGAGCTCAATGGCCCATTTTGCAATCCGGCCCATTGCGTCACGGTTGTTTATAATATTGTTAAGTGGTACTTCCGAGGCTACTGTTATTGAACACTCTTGAAAGTAGTGTCGTAGCTTCCGGGATGCCATGAATACCTCGTACGCAATATTTTGATAATGTGGGTACCGTAATTTGCACGGAGTGAGGACAGTGGACACATAATAGACCGGCTTTTGAAGGGGGAATTTGTGTCCGTCCATTTCTTGTTCGACGAGGAGCACTACGCTTACAACCTGATGTGTTGCTGCAATGTACAATAGCATTAGTTCGCCAATGTTTGGCGTAGCTAGGACTAGGTTTTTTGCCAATATGGCTTTTATTTCCTTGAGTCCGGCCATGGCTGCATCCGTCCATTCGAAGTATTCGGTGCGCCGAAGGAGGTGGTAAAGGGGTAGGGCCTTTTCTCCCAAGCGGGAGATAAAGCGGCTTAGAGCCGCCACGCATCCGGTTAACTTTTGTATTTGCTTGAGGTCCTTTGGGATATCTAATTGTGACAGAGCTCGGATGGCTGGATTTGCTTCAATTCCTCTACCGAATACAATGAAGCCCAAGAGCTTTCTGGCTGGAACGCCGAAAATGCATTTTTTTGGGTTGAGCTTGATGTCGTATGTTCGGAGGTTATCAAATGTGAGCCTCAAATCATCTACTAGAGATTCGACATGTCTTGTTTTGACGACCACATCATCTACATATGCCTCCACTGTTTTGCCGATCTGGTTTGCCAGACATGTCTGAATCATGTGATGATATGTTGCGCCGGCGTTTTTGAGCCCGAAGGGCATTGTGTTGAAGCAGAATGGGTCGTATGGTGTGATAAATGCCGTTGCGGCTTGGTCTGATTCTGCCATCTTGATTTGATGGTAGCCGGAATATGCGTCGAGGAAACACAATGAATCGTGTCCTGTGGTAGCGTCGATAATTTGATCGATGCGGGGGAGGGGGAAGGGATCCTTTGGGCAAGCCTTGTTATGGTCTTTAAAATCAACGCACAGGCGCCAGGATTTGTCCTTCTTTGGTACCATCACCAGGTTTGCTAGCCAGTCCGGATGTTTTATATCTCTGATGAATCCAGCCTCCAATAGCTTTGCTAGCTCCTCTCCCATGGCCTATCTCTTAGGTTCAGAAAAATGCCAAAGAGCTTGTTTGACAGGTTTGAATCCTTTTAGGATATTTAAGCTGTGCTCGGCCAGCCTGCGTGGGATTCCTGGCATGTCTGAAGGGTGCCAGGCGAAAATGTCCGAGTTCTCTCGTAGGAACTCTCGCAGTGCGGCGTCTACATCAGGGTTTAACTGTGCCCCGATGGAAGCTGTTTTATTGGGGTCCACTGGATGGACTTGGAATTTGACTATTCCATCCGCCGGTTTAAAGGAGGTGGACTTTGATCTTTTGTCGAGTACCACATCGTCCCTATTCACCATTGAGTGCAGCGCAGTCAGTTCCTCAGCCGCTAGGGCTTCGGATAGTACCTCGAGGGCCGGTGTGACTGTCTTGTTTTCGACGCGGAGTGCTATGTCCGGATCACTAGTGAGAGTGATGATCCCGTTAGGCCCGGGCATCTTGCGCTTCATGTACCCATAATGGGGTATTGCTTGGAAGATTGTAAACGCTTCCCGTCCTAGCAGAGCGTGATAACCGCTGCTGAACGGAGCCACATGGAACGTGACCTCTTCGGACCTGTAATTATCCGGCGTGCCGAACACCACATCTAGTGTGATTTTTCCTGTACAGCGCGCTTCCCGACTGGGGATTATTCCTCTAAAGGTTGTGCTGCTTCGCTCAATGCGGTTCCAGTCTATTTCCATTTTTGAAGGGTTTCCTCATAAATGAGGTTCAATCCGCTGCCGCCGTCCATGAGTACCTTGGTAAGACGACAGCCGTCCACTATTGGACTGAGGACCAATGCGGCTGTTGCTCGGGCTGTTCGGAATATAGGTTCATCACTGGCGTTAAAGGTAATAGCCGTGTCACTCCATGGGTTTATTGTTGCTAGTTGGTAGACTTCGGCAAGGCTGCGGAGTGTCCTTTTTCGCATATTATTTGATGCAAAAGTCTCGAAGACTGTTAATACCGTATTGGTGTCTCTGGGGTGGCTTTCTGTGGCCTCCGGAATTAGGAGATCTTCGCCAATTTTGGCCACCTGCCGGAGTATCCAACATGCTCTAAGGCCTGAGTTGGTGTGGCGTCCTCTGCACTGTGAATTTTACAGGGTCCATTAAGCCATCCTTCCAGTATGGTTCCATGCCCTGTAGAGGGTTTTTTGCTGTTTGGTGTTTGACCCGGGTGTCTGGCGATGATGCACCCTTTTATTTCGGACTGGGTTTGTATTCAGGGCCGGATCGTCCCAAAATTTTATTTTGGTTTTCCAGGCGCTTTCCATCACACAGTACTTTCGTACAATGGACGCCAAGTCAGTGAAGCGTGTAATATCACGACGACTTATGGCGTTGAGGATTCCCTTGTCCGTGCAATTATTGCAGAAGATTGAGATTGCGTCTTCCTCGCGGCAGTCCCTTATCCTATTCCTAACCAGGAGGAATCTGGCCCAGTAATGATGTACTGTTTCTTATGAAGGAAATATGCCCTAGAGGCAATAATAAAGTTATTATTTATTTCCTTATCTCATGATAAATGTTTATTATTCATGCTAGAATTGTATTAACAAGAAACATAATACATGTGTGAATACATAGACAAACAGAGTGTCGTTAGTATGCCTCTACTTGACTAGCTCTTAATCAAAGATGGTTATGTTTCCTAACCATGGACAAATAGTTGTTATTTGATTAACGGGATCACATCATTAGTTGAATGATCTGATTGACATGACCCATTCCATTAGCTTAGCACCCGATCGTTTAGTATGTTGCTATTGCTTTCTTCATGACTTATACATGTTCCTATGACTATGAGATTATGAAACTCCCGTTTGCCGGAGGAACACTTTGTGTGCTACCAAACGTCACAACGTAACTAGGTGATTATAAAGGAGCTCTACAGGTGTCTCCAAAGGTACATGTTGGGTTGGCGTATTTCGAGATTAGGATTTGTCACTCTGAATGTCGGAGAGGTATCTCTGGGCCCTCTCGATAATGCACATCACTTAAGCCTTGCAAGCATTGAAACTAATGAGTTAGTTGCGGGAGATGTATTACGGAACGAGTAAAGAGACTTGCCGGTAACGAGATTGAACTAGGTATTGGATACCGACGATCGAATCTCAGGCAAGTAACATACCGATGACAAAGGGAACAACGTATGTTGTTATGCGGTCTGACCGATAAAGATCTTCGTAGAATATGTAGGAGCCAATATGGGCATCCAGGTCCCGCTATTGGTTATTGACAGGACACGTGTCTCGGTCATGTCTACATTGTTCTCGAACCGTAGGGTCCGCACGCTTATCGTTACGATGACAGTTATTATGAGTTTATGCATTTTGATGTACCGAAGGTTGTTCGGAGTCCCGGATGTGATCACGGACATGACGAGGAGTCTCGAAATGGTCGATACATAAAGATCGATATATTGGAAGCCTATATTTGGACATCTGAATTGTTCCGGGTGAAATCGGCAATTTTACCGGAGTACCGGGGGGTTACCGGAACCCCCCCGGGGGATAATGGGCCTACATGGGCCATAAGGGAGAAGAGAGGGGCCGACTAGGGCAGGCCGCGCGCCCCCTCCCCCCTCAGTCCGAATAGGACAAGGAAGGGGGGGGGGCGGCGCCCCCTTTCCTCTTCTCCCTCCCCCTTTCCTTCTCCAACAAGGCAAGAGAGGGGGGAGTCCTACTCCCGGTGGGAGTAGGACTCCTCCAGGCGCACCCCTTGGGGCCGGCCGCACCTCCCCCTCCCTCCTTTATATACAGGGGCAGGGGGGCACCCTAGGACACATAAGTTGATCTTCGTGATCGTTCCTTAGCCGTGTGCGGTGCCCCCCTCCACCATATTCCACCTCGGTCATATCGTAGCGGTGCTTAGGCAAAGCCCTGCGACGGTAGAACATCAAGATCGTCACCACACCGTCGTGCTGACGGAACTCCTCCCCGAAGCTTTGCTGGATCGGAGCCCGGGGATCGTCATCGAGCTGTACGTGTGCTAAGAACTCGGAGGTGCCAGAGTAACGGTGCTTGGATCGGTCGGATCGGGAAGATGTACGACTACTTCCTCTACATTGTGTCAACGCTTCTGTTGTCGATCTACAAGGGTACGTAGATCACACTCTCCCCTCTCGTTGCTATGCATCACCATGATCTTGCGTGTGCATAGGAATTTTTTTGAAATTACTATGTCCCCCAACAGTGGCATCCGAGCCTAGGTTTTATGGTTTGATGTTATATGCACGAATAGAACACAAGTGAGTTGTGGGCGATATAAGTCATACTGCTTACCAGCATGTCATACTTTGGTTCGGCGGTATTTTTGGACGAAGCGGCCCGGACCGACATTACGCGTACGCTTACGCGAGACCGGTTCTCCCGACGTGCTTTGCACAGAGGTGGCTTGCGGGTGACAGTTTCTCCAACTTTAGTTGAACCGAGTGTGGCTACGCCCGGTCCTTGTGAAGGTTAAAACAGCACCAACTTGACAAACTATCATTGTGGTTTTGATGCGTAGGTAAGATTGGTTCTTGCTTAAGCCTGTAGCAGCCACGTAAAACATGCAACAACAAAGTAGAGGACGTCTAACTTGTTTTTGTAGGGCATGTTGTGATGTGATATGGTCAAGACATGATGCTAAATTTTATTGTATGAGATGATCATGTTTTGTAACCAAGTTATCGGCAACTGGCAGGAGCCATATGGTTGTCGCTTTATTGTATGCAATGCAATCGCGTTGTAATGCTTTACTTTATCACTAAGCGGTAGCGATAGTCGTGGAACCATAAGATTGGCGAGACGACAATGATGCTACGATGGAGATCAAGGTGTCGTGCCGGTGACGATGGTGATCATGACGGTGCTTCGGAGATGGAGATCACAAGCACAAGATGATGATGGCCATATCATATCACTTATATTGATTGCATGTGATGTTTATCTTTATATGCATCTTATCTTGCTTTGATTGACGGTAGCATTATAAGATGATCTCTCACTAATTATCAAGAACTGTTCTCCCTGAGTATGCACCGTTGCGAAAGTTCTTCGTGCTGAGACACCACGTGATGATCGGGTGTGATAGGCTCTATGTTCAAATACAATGGGTGCAAAACAGTTGCACACGCGGAATACTCAGGTTAAACTTGACGAGCCTAGCATATGCAGATATGGCCTCGGAACACTGAGACCGAAAGGTCGAGCGTGAATCATATAGTAGATATGATCAACATATTGATGTTCACCATTGAAAACTACTCCATTTCACGTGATGATCGGTTATGGTTTAGTTGATTTGGATCACGTGATCACTTAGAGGATTAGAGGGATGTCTATCTAAGTGGGAGTTCTTAAGTAATATGATTAATTGAACTTAAATTTATCATGAACTTAGTCCTGGTAGTATTAGCATATCTATGTTGTAGATCAATAGCTCGCGTTGTTGCTTCCCTATGTTTATTTTGATATGTTCCTAGAGAAAATTGTGTTGAAAGATGTTAGTAGCAATGATGCGGATTGGATTCGTGATCTGAGGTTTATCCTCATTGCTGCACAGAAGAATTATGTCCTTGATGCACCGCTAGGTGACAGACCTATTGCAGGAGCAGATGCAGACGTTATGAACGTTTGGCTAGCTCAATGTGATGACTACTTTATAGTTTAGTGCACCATGCTTAACGGCTTAGAATCGGGACTTCAAAGACGTTTTGAACGGCATGGACCATATGAGATGTTCCAGGAGTTGAAGTTAATATTTCAAGCAAATACCCGAGTTGAGAGACATAAAGTCTCCAACAAGTTCTATAGCTACAAGATGGAGGAGAATCGCTCAAGCAGTGAGCATGTGCTCAGATTGCCTGGGTACTACAATCGCTTGAATCAAGTGGGAGTTAATCTTCCAGATAAGATAGTCATTGACAGAATTCTCTAGTCACCATCACCAAGTTAGTAGAACTTCGTGATGAACTATAGTATGCAAGGGATGACGAAAACGACTCCCGAGCTTTTCATGACGATGAAATCAATGAAGGTAGAAATCAAGAAAGAGCATCAAGTGCTGATGGTTGACAAGATCACTAGTTTCAAGAAAAGGGCAAAGGGAAAAAGGGGAATTTCAAGAAGAACAACAAGCAAGCTGCTGCTCAAGTGAAGAAGCCCAAGTCTGGACCTAAGCCTGAGACTGAGTGCTTCTACTGCAAAGGGACTGGTCACTGGAAGCGGAACTACCCCAAGTGATTGGCGGATAAGAAGGATGGCAAAGTGAACATAAGTATATTTGATATACATGATTATTGATGTGTACTTTACTAGTGTTTATAGCAACCCCTCGGTATTTGATACTAGTTCAGTTGCTAAGAATAGTAACTCGAAACGGGAGTTGCGGAATGAACAGAAACTAGTTAAGGGTGAAGTGACGATGTGTGTTGGAAATAGTTCCAAGATTGATATGATCATCATCGCACACTCCCTATACTTTCGGGATTAGTGTTGAACCTAAATAAGTGTTATTTGGTGTTTGCGTTGAGCATGAATATGATTTGATCATGTTTATTGCAATACGGTTATTCATTTAAGTTAGAGAACAATTGTTGTTCTGTTTACATGAATAAAACCTTTTATGGTTATACACACCAACGAAATGGTTTGTTGGATCTTCATCGTAGTGATACACATATTCATTGAAGCCAAAAGATGCAAAGTTAATAATGATAGTGCAACTTATTTGTGGCACTGCTGTTTAGGTCATATTGGTGTAAAGCGCATGAAGAAACTCCATGTTGATGGAATTTTGGAATCACTTGATTGTGAATCACTTGATGCTTGCGAACCATGCCTCATGGGCAAGATGACTAAGACTCCGTTCTCGGAAACAATGGAGTGAGCAACAAACTTATTGGAAATTATACATACTGATGTATGCGGTCCGATGAGTATTAAGGCTCGCGGCAAGTATCATTATTTTCAGAACTTCATAGATGATTTGAGCAGATATGGGTATATCTACTTGATGAAACATAAGTCTGAAACATTTGGAAAGTTCAAAGAATTTCAGAGTGAAGTGGAAAATCATCGTAACAAGAAAATAAAGTTTCTACGATCTGATCGTGGAAGAGAATATTTGAGTTACGAGTTTGGCCTTCAATTAAAACAATGTGGAATAGTTTCACAAACTCATGCCATCTGGAACACCACAGCATAATGGTGTGTCCGAACGTCATAACTGTACTTTATTGGATATATTACAATCTATGATGTTTCTTACCGATTTACCAATATCGTTTTGGGATCATGCATTAGAGACAGTTGCATTCACATTAAAAAGGGGCACCATCTAAGTTCGTTGAGACAACACAATATGAACTATGGTTTGGCAAGAAACCAAAGTTGTCGTTTCTTAAAGTTTGGGGTTGCGATACTTACAAGAAAAAGTTTCATCATGATAAGATCAAACCCAAATCGGAGAAATGTGTCTTCATAGGATACCCAAAGGAGACAGTTGGGTACACCTTCTATCACAGATCCGAAGGCAAGACATTCGTTGCTGAGAAAGGATACTTTCTAGAGAAGAAGTTTCTCTCGAAAGAAGTGAGTGGGAGGAAAGTAGAACTTGATAAGGTAATTGTACCTTCTCCCGAATTGGAAAGTAGTTCATCATAGAAATCAGTTCCAGTGATGCCTACACCGATTAGTGAGGAAGTTAATGATGATGATCATGAAACTTTGGATCAAGTTACTACCGAACCTCGTAGGTCAACCATAATAAGATCCGCACCAGAGTGGTACGCTAATCCTGTTCTGGAGGTTATGTTACTAGACCATGACGAACCTATGAACTATGAAGAAGCGATGGTGAGCCCAGATTCCGTGAAATGGTTTGAGGCCATGAAATCTGAGATGGGATCCATATATGAGAACAAAGTGTGGACTTTGGTTGACTTGCCCGATGACCAACAAGCCATAGAAAATAAATGGATCTTCAAGAGGAAGACGGACGTTGATAGTAGTGTTACTATCTACAAAGCTAGAATTGTCGCAAAAGGTTTTTTCGACAAGTTCAAGTTGTTGACTACGATGAGAGTTTCTCTCTCGTATCTATGCTTAAGTCTGTCCGAATCATGTTAGCAATTGCCGCATTTTATGAAATCCGGCAAATGAATAAACAAAACTGCATTCCTTAATGGATTTATTAAAGAAGGGTTGTATATGATGCGACTAGAAGGTTTTGTCGATCCTAAAGGTGTTAACAAAATATGCAAGCTCCAGCAATCCATCTATGGACTGGTGCAAGCATCTCGGAGTTGGAATATACGTTTTGATAAGTTAATAAAAGCATATAGTTTTATACAGACATGCGATGAAGACTGTATTTACAAGAAAGTGAGTGGGAGCACTACAACATTTCTGATAAGTATATGTAAATGACATATTGTTGATCGGAAATAACGTAGAATTATTCTGCAAAGCATAAAGGAGTATTTGAAAGGAGTTTTTCGAAGAAGGACCTCGGTGAAGCTGCTTACATATTGAGCATCAAGATCTATACAGATAGATCAAAACGCTTGATAAGTTTTTTTCAATGAGTACATACCTTGACAAGATTTTGAAGTAGTTCAAAATGGAACAGTCAAAGAAAGAGTTCTTGCCTGTGTAACAAAGTGTGAAATTGAGTAAGACTCAAAGCCCGACCACGGTAGAAGATAGAAAGAGAATGAAAGTCATTCCCTATGCCTCAGCCATAGGTTCTATAAAGTATGCCATGCTATGTACCAGATCTATTGTATACCCTACACTGTTTTTGGCAAGGGAGTACAATAATGATCTAGGAGTAGATCACTGGACAGTGGTCAAAATTATCCTTAGTGGAATAAGGATATGTTTCTCGATTATGGAGGTGAAAAAAAAGGGTTCGCCGTAAAGGGTTACGTCGATGCAAGTTTTGACACTGATCTGGATGACTCTAAGTCTCGATCTAGATACATATTGAAAGTGGGTGCAATTAACTAGAGTAGCTTCGTGCAGAGCATTGTAGACATAGAAAATTGCAAAATACATAACGGATCTGAATGTGAAAGACCCGTTGACTAAGATTCTCTCACAAGCAAAACATGATCACGCCTTAGTACTCTTTGGGTATTAATCACATAGCGATGTGAACTAGATTACTGAATCCAGTAAACCCTTTGGGTGTTGATCACATATCGATGTGAACTATGGGTGTTAATCACATGGTGATGTGAACTATTGCTGTTAAATCACATGGAGATGTGAACTAGATTATTGACTCTAGTGCAAGTGGGAGACTGAAGGAAATATGCCCTAGAGGCAATAATAAAGTTATTATTTATTTCCTTATTTCATGATAAATGTTTATTATTCATGCTATAATAGTATTAAGAGGAAACATAATACATGTGTGAATACATAGACAAACAGAGTGTCACTAGTATGCCTCTACTTGACTAGCTCGTTAATTAAAGATGGTTATGTTTCCTAACCATGGACAAAGAGTTGTTATTTGATTAACGGGATCACATCATTAGTTGAATGATCTGATTGACATGACCCATTCCATTAGCTTAGCACCCGATCGTTTAGTATGTTGCTATTGCTTTCTTCATGACTTATACATGTTCCTATGACTATGAGATTATGCAACTCCCGTTTGCCGGAGGAACACTTTGTGTGCTACCAAACGTCACAACGTAACTGGGTGATTATAAAGGAGCTCTACAGGTGTCTCCAAAGGTACATGTTGGGTTGGCGTATTTCGAGATTAGGATTTGTCACTCCGAATGTCGGAGAGGTATCTCTGGGCCCTCTCGGTAATGCACATCACTTAAGCCTTGCAAGCATTGCAACTAATGAGTTAGTTGTGGGATGATGTATTACGGAACGAGTAAAGAGACTTGCCGGTAACAAGATTGAACTAGGTATTGGATACCGACGATCGAATCTCAGGCAAGTAACATACCGATGACAAAGGGAACAACGTATGTTGTTATGCGGTCTGACCGATAAAGATCTTCGTAGAATATGTAGGAGCCAATATGGGCATCCAGGTCCCGCTATTGGTTATTGACAGGACACGTGTCTCGGTCATGTCTACATTGTTCTCAAACCGTAGGGTCCGCACGCTTAACGTTACGATGACAGTTATTATGAGTTTATGCATTTTGATGTACTGAAGGTTGTTCGGAGTCCCGGATGTGATCACGAACATGACGAGGAGTCTCGAAATGGTCGAGACATAAAGATCGATATATTGGAAGCCTATATTTGGACATCGGAATTGTTCCGGGTGAAATCGGCAATTTTACCGGAGTACCGGGGGGTTACCGGAACCCCCCCGGGGGATAATGGGCCTAAATGGGCCATAAGGGAGAAGAGAGGGGCTGGCCAGGGCAGGACGCGCGCCCCCTCACCCCTCAGTCCGAATAGGACAAGGAAGGGGGGGTGGCGCCCCCTTTCCTCTTCTCCCTCCCCCTTTCCTTCTCCAACAAGGCAAGAGAGGGGGGAGTCCTACTCCCGGTGGGAGTAGGACTCCTCCAGGCGCACCCCTTGGGGCCGGCCGCACCTCCCCCTCCCTCCTTTATATACGGGGGCAGGGGGCACCCTAGGACACACAAGTTGATTGTTGGGTGGTAGGTGCGACATATGCCAACGGGTGGCTTATCATTGTGGGAGCCAGTAAGACATCGCCGGTGCCTGGAAACGGGATAAGGCGAAGACATGCACACCGGCGGATCTTACCCAACTTCGGGGCTCTCCGTGGAGATAACGCCCCTACTGCTGCTCTGCGGGGTCTCCGCATGTTCACTAGATGAATCGGGTAGCAATACAACGCTCCTTGAGCTGTTTGGTGGGAGGAGGAAGAAGGGCACGACAAGCCTGCTTCTTCTCCTTGTGGGGTGTCTAGGACTAGTAAGGGGTCGAACCCTTTGCATGGGTGCTCCGGGGGGTTTATATAGGCCTACCCCCCGGGGGTACAATGGTAATCTGACTGGGCACGGGGCCCAGCCGTCTGTGACTGCACTCGCCGGCTTCTGCGCCGGCTGCTGGGGCCCGCCGACTGGTGGGTCCCGCGGGCTGCCGGCCCCTTGGTCGACAGGCAGGCCCCACTGTCCAGGGCCTGGTCAGCGGCTGGTTACTGTGGCTCCATCTTGTTGACGTGAGCTTCATCGTGGTAAGCGCGGCTACAGTACCGCCGCCTGTCAGGCGATCGCTATAGCTTTACCGCATCTTGTCTCCTTAATGCGGCGTCCTCTTCGAGGGAGGCGGCAAGCCGGCTGCGGGGATCCGGCTCTCTCTTGAGCCGACTGGTTGGAGGCGTGGCCACCTTCGGGCGTCTCTCTGCTCAAAAGGGCCCGCCGCCTGTGGGCCACGCTGGCGTCCCGTCGTGGGTGATGTCAGGGTCAACATGGCAACAGTGCTGCGCTGAACGGTCATGCCTACCCCGTACGGCGCACCATGCCAGGCGTGCTACGGGATTCGGGAGTGGCAGGCTCTTCTGTAACCACGCCCCGTCGCACCACCGTTAGGTGGGGGCAAACTTTGTGGGTACGGTCTTGACCACTTTATGGGGAGCCGGCTTCTTGGAGTCGGCCTTCTCATGGCCAGCTTCTTGGAGTCGGCCTTCTCATGAGGGCCAAAGTCGGACCGCCTTCCGAAAGCCGGCCTGGGTTGCAGCCGGCTCGGGGAAGGCGGCCCCATGTCTTGGATTCTTGAGAGCCGGGCGGGCTCGTAACTTTTTCAGAAGGGCCAGGGGAAGCCGGCTAGGCTACCCATGGCTATTTACCCCGACAGTAGTCCCCGAAGCTGATCGAGCTCCGAGGTGAGCGGGGGGACGAGAAGCTTGGTCAGCTTCCCATCCTGAAGAGCCGGCTTAGCGGGTGTACGCCGACTTCAGAGAGCCCCGCGTCTTATAGGCGGGAGGAGGGGG
>LT934111.1:576258115-576373144 GCA_900231445.1 Triticum turgidum subsp. durum
CGAGCCTTGGTCCGGGCGCGGATCTTCCGTGGCCCACAGGGGCCGCTCGCCTTCTCGAGGCAGTTTTGTTTCGCCGTTAAGGCTCGATAATCGCGGGACGTGGGGAGTGGGCATGATCGATCCCCACGCTTCCCCGCGCCGCGCCTCCTCGGCTCTGCCACGTGAGCCTATAAGTAGGGGGAGGAGGGAGAGCGACAGAGATTCGCACGCTCCCTCCCGCTCCGCCCCTCCTAACCCTCGTCTTCTTCCTCTCGCTGCCGCCGCAACTTCCCGTCTCAGCGCCGTCGCGTCTCTACACCGCCTCGCTCCCATGGCGTTGTCAAGCTCGTGGGACGGCTCCAACGTCCATGAAGACCACGTGGACTTCCTTCGCCAGACCCGGCGCCTGCCCGGCGCCGACCGCGTACAGGTCCGCCTGGCGCCCGCGAAGGAGATCTCGCCGGCGCCGGAGGAGGGCGAGCGGGTCGTCTTCCGCTCGCACTGCCTGCGCGGCTTCGGCCTTCCGGCGAGCGGGTTTCTGCGCTCTTTCTTGGAGTTCTACAACCTCCAGCCGCATCACCTCACGCCTAATGCGGTGATGCTGCTGTCGGCCTTCGTCTCCCTCTGCGAAGGCTTCTTGGGGCTGCTCCCCACGCTGGAGCTCTGGGGAGAGTTCTTCCAGAGCAAGCTCGGCACGGTCGTCGCCAGCGTGCCCGCCCCATGCGGAGCCTTCATTGCCATGAGGAGGGCGAGCGAGAACAACCCGTTCCCGCCCATCCCCCTGATCCAGTCGGTGAAGGTTTGGCAAAGATCTTATTTCTATGTGAAGAACGTCGCCAAGCAAGAAGACTACATCAACCTGCCGGCTTACGTAGCCAGCGCGCCGGCTGGGAGGCAGCCCTCGTGGAGCTTCCGGTCCCGGTCATTGTCTCCGGCCGGGAACGCCGCCATCTCCCGGCTTCGGGTGTTGATTCAGTCGGAAGGCTTGCGCGGGGCCGACTTGGTGGCCGCCTTCATGGAGCGCCGGATCCTTCCTCTCCAAAGCCGGCCCCATATGATGTGTCAGATGAGCGGCCGCTTCGACCCAAGCCATCTGAGCACATGGGAAATGCCCCACGCAGAGGTGGCGCTCATGGTTAACTACATCGCCAACTACAAGCTCGCCGGGGACTGGCAATATGGCAAGGTGCCGTATTCCCGCGCCAATCCTCCGCCCGTGGTAAGCTTCTCTCTCTATCTTCTTTTTGTCGTCGGCCGACTTCATGACGGCCGGCTTCTGACCAGTCGGTTCTTTTGAGCAGAACACTCTTCTTGCGCCGCCGGCCGGGGTGGCGGGGATCGAACGCCAGTATGCCCCCGACCGCATGGTGGACGACGTTGACGACCCGGACTTGGGGGCGGCCGCCATGGAAGACGCCGTGGTGGGGGATAGCGCCGAGCCCGGAGGCTCAAGGTTCACCGCGAGCTTCGAGGACTGGCCGGACGATTTCGAAGCCGAAGTCGCCCCGCGTCGCCAGCCGGCGGCCGACCAACAGGGCGCGGGCTTGTCTATCGCGCTGGCTGCCAGCGGCGCGCAGAAGCGCCGGGCCGCTCTAGGCCTCTTCGGCAGTCGGCCGAAGAAGTCCAAGCCCTCCACCGCGGCGACAAAGCAAGATGAGGCGGCCGCGAAGGCGGCCCACTTCCGCAAGGCGGTGAAGCAGCCCCAGGCGGTCTCGGCGTAAGTCTTCGATTGCCTTGCCGCATTCTCGTTATCATTCTCTTTCTCTTCGAATATTTTTCTTAACTTTTCCTCGGTTGCTGGACAGGGCGCCGCTTTCCCTTGAGCGGGGCCCGGGCGGCTCCGTCGTGGGGCCGGCTGGAGGGTCTTCGAGCTCCCACCGCGTGGACCTCCGCGCCGATCTCAGGGAGGCCACAGAGCGGAACGCCCGCGAAGCGCGGGAGGAGCGCGAGGCGGCGGAGAAGGCGGCCGCCCAGGCGACGAGGGAGCAGGCCGACGCGGCGGCCAAGGCCCAGACGGAGGCGGCTACCGTGGAGACGAAGGCGGAAAGCTCGCGCAACCAGCCTCCGCTGCTCGCCATTCCTCTCCGAGCTGTGGCCCACAACACCCCATTGCCCTTGGCGGAGGAGATCGTCCAAGACCCGTCGCTGTTGGAGAGGGGGGAGGACCCCGTGGCCTTTGCAGGGAGAGCGCCGCCAGCGGCGCCAACCGGAGTGGGCCAAGGCGGCCAACCGTCAGCGGCGCCAGACGGGCCGGCCGGAGGTGAGCCGGAGAACAGAGCCGGCCTCGAGGTGCAGCCGGCGGCGAGCCGGCGGCGAGTTGCGGGCGCAGGCCAGCCGGCGAAAGATCTGGAGGCGGCCAGCACCGCCATGTCCGAGTGGACTCCCAGCGAGGGGACTGGCAAGCTGGATGCGGTGGCTCAAGGGGTCCGGAGCCGGCTACAAGCTCAGGCCGCCCTGCTGCAATAGCTCAACCAAGAGTTCTTGTCAACGCGAGCCACTATCCGGGTGAGTCCTTCGTTCTTGGCTGCTTTGCTTTCTTAATTTCTTCCGTGGGGGCGCGTCAGCGCACCCACTGGGTGTAGTCCCCGAGATTCAGGACGACTGCTGCGCAGTCGGGTCGGATCTTTCTCGACGGCCACCTTACTTTGCTTTTTTTTCTAAACTTTCAGGAATACCACAACCTTCGTGCTGCCGCCTTCGACTCCCCGGCTCGAGAGTTGAGCCGGCGGACCGGCGACCTGGCCGACAGCCGAATTAAGTACTCGATTTTGTCTGTCTCCTGTGGGGGCGCGTCAGCGCACCCACTGGGTGTAGTCCCCGAGATTCGGGCCGACTGCTGCGCAGTCGGGTCGGATCTTTCTTGACGACTCTTTTATTATTGGTTTTTCTTTTTCTTTGTCTTCAGGGGCCAACGCCAACTTGAGGAAGGAGCTTGGCGAAGTGAAGGCCGCCCTTCACACCAAGGAGGCCGAGTGCGCCGCCTTGGTCCAGGAATGGGATCGCCTCGCCAAGAAGCTGGCCGACCAAGAGGAGAGCCACAAAGCGGCCCTGCAGGCGGCGCAGGAAAGTGAAGCCGCCTTGATGGCGGAGTATGAGATGAAGGCGGCGAGCTGGTCTGAGACCCGGCGAGCCCTGGACGAAGGCTTCGGCCAGATCGAGGACTTGATCGACGGTAAGTTGCCTTCTTAGTCCTTCTCCTGCCCCTTGCCGCCTGGGTTTTTTGACTTATCTTAAGCTGTTGCTTGTTCTTTCTTGCAGATTACTTCCCGGGCTACTCCGCCTTCGCCGCCCAAAGTATTGAGGCCCATCGCGAGGCGCGTCGTCAGGCGGGGGCCAACATCGCGCCGGATGCGAACTGGACGCTCGAGGAACAGCTCTTGGCCATCCAGGCTCGGTTGCAGCCGGCTCATCGGATGCTTCGTCAGCTCCAACGTGCCGTGGCGCAAGTACTGGCCGCCCTCTGGCCCGGCGAGACGATCCCCCGCACCCCAAGCCGAACTGCCGACTGGCTGGAAGTCGCAGTTGGTCGCTTCGAGGCTTGGAAAGCGTCAGCGGCCCGCCTCAGAGCCGGGCGGGCGTTGGAATTCGTTCGGGCTTGGTACCCAGGGCTGAGCCTGGACCAGCTGCGCACTTGGCGGATGGAGGCCGATGCGGAGCTGGAGGAGGTGAGGCCGGCTATCGCCCAGCGAGCTTCGACGATCGCCGAGTGCACCGACATCAGCGTTTTCGCACCCGAAATTGATGATGACGGTGTTGCTCAGCCGGAGGAGTGGTTCGGGATGAACCCGGCTGTGGGCGAGGACTCGGCGGAGGAGATTGCCTCCAGCGACGAGGGCGAAGAAGACGAAGACGAGGACGGCGAAGACGTCGAGCCGGCTGGTGGAACAACCAGCCGACCTCAGGCCGACCGTGCCTCCAGCAACGAGGCGCGTGGAAGCGCGCCCTCTGCGGGAGGCGGCGACCAAGCCGAAGTTTGTCAGCCGGCTGCTCCTTCAGCCGGCATGACCGCCTCCGCCAACCAGTCTGGCTCGTCGGCCGCGCTGCCAGCTTGACCTGCCGTCTTTATCTTTCCTGCTTTGTTGTCTTTGAACAATCTTTGTTAAGTTTTCGCAGTTCCACCCACTAGGGGTGTATCCAAACTATGTTGAATGCTGGCCTCTTGGAGGTCTTTTTATGTAAATATTATCATGTGCATGTTTGGTTTCCATTCGCGTATGCTTTTTTATCCTTAGGCTTTTTCCTTTGCCGCCTTCCCTCTTTGGGGAGGCAAGTACTTGAGCTTGCTTGGATTAAAGTGAAGTGAATGGAAACCGGTCGGCCGGCTACTCTGGTAGCCAGTCGGCGGTGTGAGAAAACCCGGCTTTTGTTATGTTAGTCCGTTAGTCCCTAGCCGTTTTTCGTGTGGGCGCCCATTCCTACCTTTAACTCTTGCCAGCCGGACAGCCGGTTCTTCGAACTACGACTTTTGGCAAGAGAAGGCTTGAGAGCCGGCACACTACTTGTCTGACTGCGGGTAGGACTTCTAACATAACTCCAGTCGGCAGTCCCCGAGCCGACTAGTCGAACTCGGTGCCGGACGGAATAAGTGAATGACATGACAAGGTCATAAGCATGATACTTTTCATTCATAGATAAGGCATGGTAGTCCCCGAGCCCTCCTCGGGGAGCCTATTGTTTTGTACTTAATGCAAAAGTTAGCGCGATACATACTGCATTTCAACTGTAAAATCTTCAGAGGAGGTTGGCGTTCCATGGTCGTTCCGACTCCTTGCCGGAGTCGTCTCTCTTGCACGCCTTCGGCTTCTGTGCATCGATCAGGTAGTAGGAGTCGTTGCCTAGAGCTCTGCTGATGACGAAGGGGCCTTCCCAAGGGGCTGAGAGCTTGTGCTGGCCGGCTGTTCGCTGGATCAGCCGGAGCACAAGATCACCCTCTTGGAAAAATCTTGGCCTGACCTTCCGGCTGTGGTAGCGGCGCAAACCCTGCTGGTAGATGGCAGACCGGCTGAGGGCTAACAACCGGCTTTCTTCCAGCAGGTCGACGCCGTCTTCTCGTGCTTCCTTGGCCTCCGCTTCCGTGTACATGGTTACTCGAGGCGAGTCGAACTCGATCTCAGTTGGGATGACCGCCTCGGCACCATACACAAGGAAGAAAGGGGTGAAGCCGGTTGACTTGTTTGGTGTAGTGCGCAGACTCCAGAGGACAGCCGGCAGCTCTTCGAGCCAACAGCCGGCTGAGCGCTCCAGAGGTACGACCAGTCGAGGCTTGATACCGGAGAGGATGAGGCCGTTGGCTCGCTCGACCTGGCCGTTTGACTGCGGGTGGGCGACGGATGCTAAGTCCAGCCGGATACCTTAGGCTGCGCAGAAACGTGCCAAGGCTCCTTTGGCAAAATTCGTGCCATTGTCAGTGATGATGCTGTGCGGCACGCCGTACCGAGTTGTTATGTCTACGATGAACATCACGGCAGTCGGCCCATTCAGCTTCTTGATCGGCTTTGCCTCAATCCACTTGGTGAATTTGTCCACGGCGACTAGCAAATGCGTCATGCCACCGCGCGCCGTCTTGAATGGGCCCACCATGTCCAGTCCCCAAACGGCGAAGGGCCAAGTGAGGGGAATGGTCTTGAGTGCCGAAGCCGGCACGTGTTTCTTGGAGCTGAAGAGTTGGCATCCCTTGCAATGTTTGACTAATTCTTTGGCGTCATCCAAAGCAGTCGGCCAGAAGAAACCATGGTGGAAGGCTTTGGCAACAAGTGATCTTGAGGCCGCATGGTGGCCGCATTCTCCTTGGTGAATGTCTCTAAGGATTGCAATGCCCTTCTCTTGCTCGACGCACCGTTGGAGGATTCCAGTGACACTGCGCTTGAGTAGTTCTCTGTTGACGATTGTGTATGCTCCGGCTCGACGCTGGACTTGTCTTGCTTTTGTTTCATTAGCCGGCAGGTCTTGGTTTACTAGGAAGTTGAGGATGGAGTGAGCCCATGATGGAGCCGCGACTTCTCCTACCGCCAATGTGGCTACTGCTACCAGGGTGGGCGGGCTGGGCGGTGAGGTGCTGGAGTCGGCCGCCGGCTGTAGTGCTGGTGCAGTCCCTGGGCCGGCTACCGCACTCCCCGAGCCGGCTGCCGAAGTCCCCGAGCCGGCTGCCGCAGTTGCCGGGCCCGCTACGGGGGTCTTGGGGTCGCCTACTTGGTTCTTCGAGCCAGACCCAGCCGCATCTGGGTCAGGCGACACGAAGATGGAATCGGACTCTGGAGACGGCTTGATGGACGGCTTGAGGAGGCATTGTAGAGCGACGCCGGTTGGAATTGCTTGCCGAGTGGAGCCTATTCAAGCCAGGGCATCGGCTGGCTCGTTGTCAGCTCGTGGTACGTGGAGGAACTCGCATCCTTCAAAGTATCCACTGAGTTTTTGGACCAGGAAACGATAGCTCGCCATACTCATGTCCTTGGCGTCCCAGTCGCCAGATGATTGCTGGACTACCAGGTCCGAGTCGCCATAACATAGGATCCAGCAAATGCCAAGTTCTTTGGCAAGCTGGAGCCCATGTATGAGCGCCTCGTACTCGGCCACATTGTTGGAGGTGGCGAAGTAGATCTGTAGCGTGTATCTGAGCTTGTCGCCTTTGGGAGAGGTAAGGACGACGCCGGCTCCCAAGCCGGTGCGCATCTTGGACCCGTCGAAGTGCATGCGCCAATGGGTGGAGTCGGGAGCCGGCGGCAGGTACTGGGTCTCGGCCCATTCGACGAGGAAGTCGGCTAGTGCTTGGGACTTGATGGCAGTGCGGGGCTGGTAGAAGATCGTGTACGGGGCCAGCTCGATGGCCCATTTCGCCACCCGGCCGGATGCGTCCCGGCTGCCTATGATCTCGGCTAGCGGGGCAGTGCATACGACCGTGACGGGATGCTCTTGAAAGTAGGGCTTCAGCTTCTTGGCGGTGAAGTACACGCCATAACACATCTTTTGGTAGTGCGGGTAGTTCTGCTTTGAGGCGGACAGCACCTCGCTCAAATAATACACCGGCCTCTGGACCGGCTGGGCTCGGCCTTCTTCTGGGCGCTGGACTACAATGACGGTGCTGACCACCCGGCTGGTTGCGGCGATGTAAAGAAGCATGGGCTCTTTCTCAGTTGGCGCCGCGAGGACAGGAGGCGTGGCCAGCATCTTCTTCAGCTCGTGAAAAGCTTGGTCGGCCTGGTCGTTCCAGTCGAAGTGAGTGCTCTTCTTCATGAGGCGGTAGAGAGGGAGAGCTTTCTCTCCGAGCCGGCTGATGAAGCGGTTCAAGGAGGCTAAGCACCCGGTGAACTTCTGAATGTCTCGAAGCTTGGTGGGGATCGCCATTCTCTCGATGGCCTTGATCTTCACCGGGTTGCATTCTATGCCGCGTTCGGAGACCAGGAAGCCTAGGAGCTGGCCGGCTGGCACTCCGAACACGCATTTCTCGCGGTTGAGCTTGATTTGGAACCGGCGTAAGTTCTCAAACGTTTCCTTGAGGTCTCCCAGCAAGGTGCCGGGCTTCTCCGTCTTCACCACGATGCCGTCCACGTATACGTGAGCGTTTCTGCCAAGTTGCTTGAGGAGGCACTTCTGCATGCAACGCTGAAAAGTGGCACCGGCATGTCTCAAGCCGAATGTCATAGTCAGGTAGCAGAAGGCTCCAAATGGCGTGATGAAGGCAGTCTTCAAGCGGTCGTCCGGGTCTAGCTTTATCTGATGATATCCGGAGTAAGCATCCAAAAAACTCAATAGCTCGCATCCGGCTGTGGAGTCTATCACTTGGTCAATCCTTGGCAGGGCAAAAGGATCTTTGGGGCAGGCCTTGTTGAGGCTCGTGTAGTCTATACACATGCGCCACTTGTTGTTCTTCTTTAGCACAAGGACCGGGTTGGCGAGCCACTCTGGAAAGAAAACTTCCATGATGAAGCCGGCCGCCAGGAGCCGGGCTATCTCCTCCCCTACAATCCTGCGCTTCTCCTCCGACAATCGGCGAAGGGGTTGTCTGACTGGCTTTGCGTCTTCTGGAACGTGTAGTTTGTGCTCGGCGAATTTCCTCGGAACACCCGGCATGTCCTTGGGGGACCATGCAAAGATGTCCCGATTCTCACGGAGGAAATCGGTGAGCTCGCCTTCCTATTTGCTGTTCAAGTTTGCCCCGATGACGGCAAACCTCTCTGGATGCTCGGGGTCAAGAGGTATCTTCTTCGTCTCCTTGGCCGGCTGAAAAGATCCTTGAGCGTCATGCTCCTTAGGGTCGGGGGACACGGCCGACTGTTTGCCGGCTATGGCCACGACTCGGTCCAACATCTTCTTCTCTTCGGCTATTACAAGGGACTCGGCTAGCCGGCTGCTGGCTGCTGCGCACACAGAGGACTTCTTGTAATCGCCGACTACGGTGATGACGCCTTTGGTGCTTGGTATCTTCATCTTGAGGTCTGCATAGTGGGGAACTGCCATGAATTTGGCCAAGGCAGGTCGGCCTAGCAATGCATGGTAAGGGCTCTCTAGGTCCACCACTTCAAACCAAATCGCTTCCCCAAAAAGCACATCAATCTTGATCTTGCCAATGGGGGTGCAGGACAGGCCGGGTACGATGCCATGGAATACCGTCCGAGTAGGCACGAGCTGCTTCGTCTTGACATTTAGCTTTTCCAGGGTGTCACGGTACAAGATGTTGATGCTGCTCCCGCCGTCTATCAACACATGGGAGAAGCGGGCGGCGCGTCTGTCCGTTGCAAGGGTGGCTTCCAGGACCAAGGCATAAAAGCCGGGAGACGGCATCACCTCCGGATGGTCGGCCCGGCTCCAACTGATGGGCTTTTCTGACCAATGCATGTGTCCGGCGGGGTTGGCAGCGACCACGCTAACTTCCTGGCGCTCTTGGCGTTTGCTGCGCCGGTCTTCGGGCTGGCTTGTAAAGACGATGTAGGTTGCTTGCTCGTCAGGGAACTCATCATGCACGGCTCCGACTGCGGGCCGAGCGGCCGGAGGCGGTGGAGGCGGAGGCGGCGGGCCGGCAGGCGGAGGCGGCACGAGCCCCTCGCCCTTAGAGATTCGGGTGAGCCAATGGCACTTCCGGGTCGTGTGGTTGGACGGCTTCGCGCCGCTGTGGAACTTGCAAGGGGCGTCGAGGGTTTGCTCGTAGGAGAAGGCGGGCTGCCAAGCCGGCCTGCCGCCCTTGGGCTTCTTGGGCGTCGGTCGTTCTTCAGGCGGCGCATCTTCGACTGTGGCCACCTGCCGGCTGGCGGGAGGCGGCGCGGGGCCCTTGCGCTTGTGGTCATTCGAGTTGGGGTGTCGGCCGGAATCCCCAGCCGGCATCTTGGGCGCCGGGTTGAGTACCTTTCCGGATGCGTCTACCCGAAGCTCGGTCTTCATCGAGGAGTCGGCGGTGGCGTACTTGTCCGCTATGTCCAGAAGCTCGTCGAGGGTAGCCGGCTCGTCGCAGAGGAGCTTGTGCTTGAGGAGGGTGCCTTCTCGGCATCCGGGTGTGAAGTACTCTATGGCTTGCACCTCGTGCACCCCTTCACAGGAGTTGCAGAGCTCGGCCCAACGCGTGAGGTAATCGCGAGTGGACTCGGCGGGGCCTTGTACGCACAAGGAGAGCTGCCTGGGCTTGGGAGCCCGCTTGTAGGTGCTGGTCAAGTTGCGGATGAAGGCTTCTATGAATTCTAGCCAGCTGTTGATTCTACGCGGCTTGAGGCTGTTGAGCCAGGTCCGCGCCGTGCCTTGCAGCATGAGGGGCACGTACTTTACGGCGACACGCCAGTTACCGTTGGCTATGCTAACCGCCATGGAGTAGTCGGTCAACCAATCTTCCGGCTTCACGGAGCCGTTGTACTTGGGCGTGTCTCTTGGGAGCGAGAACCCTTTGGGAAAGAGCTCGTCGCGGATGAGGGGGCCGAAACAAGGCGGGCCGACATCGTCTTCTTCTTCCAATGCCACGGATCGCGCCAGGCGGTCGATCCGATGGCGGGCGTCGTTCTCGCCGATTCCTTCGTGGCGGCCTAGCCGGCCGCTGAGAGTCGGGTGCGCCACTGGCGGCGAGGCGGGATATCTCTCTCCACGGGGCGGAGGCAGAGGCGGGTCGCCCCGCCATTCCATGGCTCGGGGATGACCGTCCGCGTCTCGCTCGATGGAGATCCGGGTCCGGCTGCGGCTGGCAGCCGGCTCCTTCTCGCGTAGCGCGCGGGTATTGCTCGTAGTCGGCGTCCGGGACGTCGCGCCGTGTTCTCGGCGTGGGGGAGGGCTTTCCGCGTGGGCGTCGGCTTCGTGCGGCTGCGCGGCTGCGTCAATCAATTGCTGGATGCGCCGGGTCATGTGGGGGAGATCTTCGGCCTCCAAGCCATCCAACTCATCTACAGCCGCTTGGGCGGCACGCAAGTTCTTGAGCGGTCGACTCCCAGCGTATCGGCGATGACGGCGCCGCGTTGCTTGACAAGGACGGCCCGGCTTGGCCCGCCCGGGGCCGGCGTGCCGAAGGCGGCGTGGTCAGCTTCGCGCTGGTAGGCCTCAGTGAGGCATCTTATGGAAGCTATCCTCCGGCCCTCTGCGAGGAGGGCGAGGCGGCATGCCTCCAGTGCTTCGTCATCGGCATTAGCCGGGAGGGGAGCGGACAAGTCGTGGGCCGCCGCGCGTGAGGCGTCGTGGGCGCTCTCGTCGGCCAGGCCGCCGTGGCCGACCACCATCACTTCGGCGGTGACAGCATCGCAGCCGTCGGCTCGGGGAAGCGGGTCGTTGTAGATCGCGACGTTGGTGGGGAAGGTGTCGTAGGAGGCCATGTCGGAGTCGACAGGCATCGGGTCGGTGGAGCCAACCGACTCCAGGTCCGCAGCGGGCTCGCTGGAGACATGGAACTGGCCGAGAAGGTTGGCGAGGTGGTCGGTGCCCGCATCGGAGGCGAGCTCGTCGGAGATGAGAGTTTTGTCGAGGATATCGGCGAGGCCGCTTGCCGCGCAGATGCTGGTGACGCCTTGCAGCGCGTCGTGGCAAGCGCCATCGGGCGTGCCGGGCTGGCTACGCTCGCGGGGGAGGAATAAGGTTCCCGTCCAGAACAGGTCCCCGGACGACGGTGCACCTGGCCCCACGGTGGGCGCCAAATGTCGGGTGGTAGGTGCGACATATGCCAACGGGTGGCTTATCATTGTGGGAGCCAGTAAGACATCGCCGGTGCCTGGAAACGGGATAAGGAGAAGACATGCACGCCGGCGGATCTTACCCAGCTTCGGGGCTCTCCGTGGAGATAACGCCCCTACTGCTGCTCTGCGGGGTCTCCGCATGTTCACTAGTTGAATCGGGTAGCAATACAACGCTCCTTGAGCTGTTTGGTGGGAGGAGGAAGAAGGGCACGGCAAGCCTGCTTCTTCACCTTGTGGGGTGTCTAGGGCTAGTAAGGGGTCGAACCCTTTACATCGGTGCTCCGGGGGGTTTATATAGGCCTACCCCCGGGGGTACAATGGTAATCCGACTGGGCACGGGGCCCAGCCGTCTGCGACTGTGCTCACCGGCTTCTGCGCCGGCTGGTGGGTCCCGCCGGCTGCCGGCCCCTTGGTCGACAGGCAGGCCCCACTGTCCAGGGCCTGGTCGGCGGCTGGTTACTGTGGCTCCATCTTGTTGACGTGAGCTTCATCGTGGTAAGCGCGGCTACAGTACCGCCGCCTGTCAGGCGATCGCTGTAGCTTTACCGTGTCTTGTCTCCTTAATGGGGCGTCCTCTTCGAGGGAGATTGCTCTGACGGTACCTGGCGATCGGTATAGTCCGGCCATCCGGACACCCCATAATCCAGGACTCCCTCAGTGTGCAAATCTGCAAGGCTGACTGCTCTGACGGTACCTGGCGAAAACCATAGATTGTGCATTCCACGACTACCGGAGCTTCATCACCCCAGGAAGCCCCATTTCAGTTACCACATCTCGGAAGCCGCTATTAATGGCGAAGAGCATTTCATCCCGACACGCTAGTAGCTCCATGAAGAACAGGGTAAGGGAATGCCTCATATTTATTGCAATGTGCCAAACCAAATACTCAACAACAATTGCTAGAGTATTACTCAATCTTACTGCACAACGGTATTTCCACGCACATATCAGGCATTATATTTATTTCTTGGGACAAGTAAATATGCAAGAAAGCCAATTTGACTAGGCTGGAAAATTAAGGAGCAGGTAAATAAGGAGGGGATGTCATCGCCCGTAGTATGTCTTCTGAAGACAAGGATTTTTTACACTTTCTCTCGCACTCATCCATAGTTGGATAGCACAAATCATCTACCAAACAACAGTCGCAATATCCCTCAACACTACAATAAACCCGACCCACATGAGCGCATAGGCCGTGTGGTAAACTAATCTTCTCGATATCCATGTCAGACATGATTCGGCCTATGAAATAACAAACAACCAGTTAATTGTTATGCAACTATATATTTTAGAGTGGAATAAATAAACGCACAAGAGATAGACAAAAAAAGTAAAACAAAAAGCCTCCTTTATGGGAGGGGCGCTTTGGCTCCCGGGTGAACAGTATCCCAAAGAAAAGAGTAAATATTTTCAAAAAATTCTAATTATTTTTGTAGATGATGGTGTTGGTGTCGCAAGCATGCTTGACAATTTGGTCTTTGTCTGTGAAAAAAATATTGGGGTGAAATTTGGTCTTTGATTTGTTTTTTTCTTTGCGCAGGCCAATATGCTTAACCTTTTTGCATCAAAATTTAGCGGTAGCATTTGTATGACACAAAGATCACAAAAAAAATTATCTGAATTATTTTGACATTTGAAAAAAATTGGCCCCGCCGGGAGCTTGTGCTCCCGGAGCCAAATTGGATTTCCGCTTTTTCACTAGCTATACTACGCATATTCTTCCAAGAGAAGTGAAAAAATGAAACTCAATTACTGTGCTTACATCGAACAACAGTGGTAGAGCATACGAGATGTAGAGACAGTAGGGCTAGTGCAAGGATGCGAATTGTGTACTTGTCCATACTCCACCCGATACAACACTAGGTTGTTGATCACTTTGATTGCTGATGCGAAATATTTGCTAGCAACACATGACATGACCCGTATATATAGAGAGAGAGAGAGGTTAAGAGAAGAGAGATCTGGTGCTATAGCTCATCCCGATCCTATGCAGTAAACTTTGAGAAATAAAATTGGAATTATTTATTATCTTTCCATAGTATGAACCCTCGTTCTATAGACACAAATAAAGTAAATTTAATTTTTCTCCTCTTTTAGACAAGTTACAAGATTAGGAAGTTATTGTTTGTCAAAATTATCTCGTACTATGTTTATATTTCTGAATTGTAATTCTCCAATATTGATTACCTTGTTTGGTGTATTACCATTGCCAATAGCATTAATTAGTTCTATATTTTGAACCAAAGATTTAAGTAACATTTTTCTTAAATTTGTGCCATCTAATTTTCATTTATCTTTAGGTTGTTTTTGCGGCCGTTTGTTCTTTTTTTTTGGGAAAACCGTCGATATATTCATTTTCAATCATGGTAGTACAACGAACACTAGAAATAATAAAAATCACATGCAGATTCATAGACCACCTAGCGACGACTACAAGCACTCAAGCGAGCCGAAGGCGCATCGCCGTCATCGCCCCTTCCTCGCCGGAGCCGGGCACAACTTGTTGTAGTAGACAGTCGGGAAGTTGTCGAGGTAAGGTCCCATAGGACCAACGTCCTAGAACAGCAACCGCCGCCGAGGAAGAGAATTTTAGATCGGAAGGATCCAACCTGAAGACACATGAACAAAGGCCGGATCCGAGTGGATCCACCAAAGACAACCACCGACCAAATCTTGTGAGATCCGCCGGAGACACACCTCCACATGCCCTCCGACGATGCTAGACACACCATTGGGATGGGGGCTAGGCGGGGAGAACCTTATTCCATCTTCAAGAAGCCGCCGCCGTCTCGTCTTCTTGAGTAGGACACAAACCCTAACAAAACTTGATGAAGCACCTGAAAACGGAGCCCTCCCACCGGAAAGGGCCGGGATCCACCGCGCACCCATGTCCCTAAGGCCACAGGAGACGTGGGAGATCGGCGGCGTCGCCGAACGGGAGGCAGAAACCCTAGCCGCTTTTTCTTGGAGGAGAGACAAAGGGAGGAGACGTATTGTTCATTTAGATACATGTTGGCTGTCTGTTCCTTACGAACCTCAGCGCTGGAGGGGTCGCCTCATTCGAGTGTCCGGCATGTGTGAGTCGGGTTTTTCTTTCATTTTCATGTTTGCAGGTCACCCATCTGGGTTTTGCTCCCCGACTCGCATGCAAAATTGAGTTTTGATATTTTTTTCTATTCAGCTAGTCAATAGCCTATGTTTCAATTTTTTGTCCTTGCATATCTGAGGTGGGGACTGGAAATCGGCGCGGCGGAGACATAAATCTTTCCCCTCTCGCGGCGCTCCCGCGAGCGCCCCGAGGGGAACCCTAAATCACCACCCCCTCCTCTCCATCCTCTGCCAACCTCTAATGTCTACTACACAACCTTCTTCTTGTAGACGTTGTTGGGCCTCCAAGTGCAGAGGTTTGTAGGACAGTAGCAAATTTCCCTCAAGTGGATGACCTAAGGTTTATCAATCCGTAGGAGGCGTAGGATGAAGATGGTCTCTCTCAAACAATCCTGCAACCAAATAACAAAGAGTCTCTTGTGTCCCCAACACACCCAATACAATGGTAAATTGTATAGGTGCACTAGTTCAGTGAAGAGATGGTGATACAAGTGCAATATGGATAGTAGATAATAGTTTTTGTAATCTGAAAATATAAAAACAGCAAGATAACTAATGATAAAAGTGAGCGTAAACGGTACTGCAATGCGTTGAAACAAGGCCTAGGTTCATACTTTCGCTAGTGCAAGTTCCCTCAACAATAATAACAGAATTGGATCACATAACTATCCCTCAACATGCAATAAAGAGTCACTCCAAAGTCACTAATAGCGGAGAACAAACGAAGAGATTATGGTAGGGTACGAAACCACCTCAAAGTTGTTCTTTCCAATCAATCCGTTGGGCTATTCCTATAAGTGTCACAAACAGCGCTAGAGTTCGTACTAGAATAACACCGTAAGACACAAATCAACCAAAACCCTAATGTCACCTATATACTCCAATGTCACCTCAAGTATCCGTGGGTATGATTATATGATATGCATCACACAATCTCAGATTCATCTATTCAAACAACACATAGAACCTCAAAGAGTGCCCCAAGTTTCTACCGGAGAGTCAAGACGAAAACGTGTGCCAACCCCTATGCATAGATTCCCAAGGTCACGAAATCCGCAAGTTGATCCCCCAAACATACATCAAGTGGATCATAGAATACCCCATTGTCACCACAGGTATCCCACGCAAGACATACATCAAGTGTTCTCAAATCCTTAAAGACTCAATCTGATAAGATAACTTCAAACGGAAAACTCAATCTGTTACAAGAGAGTAGAGGGGGAGAAACATCATAAGATCCAACTATAATAGCAAAGCTCGCGATACATCAAGATCGTATCACCTCAAGAACACGAGAGAGAGAGAGAGATCAAACACATAGCTACTGGTACATACCCTCAGCCCCGAGGGAGAACTACTCCCTCCTCGTCATGGAGAGCACCGAGATGATGAAGATGGCCACTGGAGAGGGATTGCCCCATCCGGCAGGGTGCCGGAATAGATCTAGATTGGTTTTCGGTGGCTACCTAGGCTTCGAAGTTTTGAGGGTATATGGGTATGTATGGGAGGAAGAAGTACATCGGTATATGGGTATCTATTGTGCTCTTCGAAGTTTTGAGGGTATATGGGTATGTATGGGAGGAAGAAGTACGTCGGTAGACCTCCGAGTTGTCCACGAGGCAGGTGGGCATGCCCAGGGGGTGGGCGCGCCCCCACCCTCGTGGGCACCCGGGACTCTCCTGGTCCAACACCGATACTCCGTGGGCTTCTTCTGGTCCAAAAATAAGTTCTGTGAAGTTTCAGGTCAATTGGACTCCGTTTGATTTTCCTTTTCTGCGATACTCTAAAACAAGGAAAAACAGAAACTGGCACTGGGCTCTAGGTTAATAGGTTTTTCCCAAAAATCATATAAAATAGGATATAAATGCATATAAAACATCCAAGGTTGATAATATAATAGGATGGAACAATCAAAAATTATAGATACGTTGGAGACGTATCAGCATCCCCAAGCTTAATTCCTGCTCGTCCTCGAGTAGGTAAATGATAAAAACAGAATTTTTGATGCGGAATGCTACCTAACATATTTATCCATGTAATCTTCTTTATTGTGGAAGGAATATTCAGATCGATAAGATTCAAGAGAAAAGTTTAATATTGACATAAAAACAATAATACTTCAAGCATACTAAGTAAGCAATCAAGTCTTCTCAAAATAACATGGCCAAAGAAAGTTCATCCCTACAAAATCATATAGTTTGGTCATGCTTCATTTTCGTCACACAAGAATGCTCTCATCATGCACAACCCCGATGACAAGCCAAGCAATTGTTTCATACTTTAGTAATCTCAAACTTTTTTCAACTTTCACGCAATTCATGAGCGTGAGCCATGGATATAGCACTATGGGTGGAATAGAATATAATGAGGGGGTTATGTGGAGAAGACAAAAAGGAGAAAGTCTCACATCGACACGGCTAATCAATGGGCTACGGAGATGCCCATCAATTGATGTCAATGCAAGGAGTAGGGATTGCCATGCAACAGTTGCAGTAGAGCTATAAATGTATGAAAGCTCAACAAAAAAACTAAGTGGGTGTGCATCCAACTTGCTTGCTCATGAAGACCTAGGGCACTTGAGGAGGCCCATTGTTGGAATATAAAGCCAAGTTCTATAATAAAAAATTCCGACTAGTATATGGAAGGGACAAAACAAGAGACTCTCTATCATAAAGATCATGGTGCTACTTTGAAGCACAAGTGTGGTAAAAAGGATAGTAGCATTGTCCCTTTTATTATTATTATTTATTTTATTATTTGGACCCCTTTTTTGGCCTTTTTTTATTTTGCCTTTCTTTTTCTTTTCTTTTTTTTGGCCTTTCTTTTTTTGGACAATGCTCTATTAATGATGATCATCACTCTTCTATTTATTTACAACTCAAAGATTACAACTCGATACTAGAATAAAGTATGACTCTATATGAATGCCTCCGGCGGTGTACCGGGATAGCAATGAATCAAGAGTTACATGTATGAAAAAATTATGAACGGTGGCTTTGCCACAAATACGATGTCAACTACATGATCATGTAAAGCAATATGACAATGATGATGCGTGTCATAATAAACGGAACGGTGGAAAGTTGCATGGCAATATATCTCGGAATGGCTATGGAAATGCCATAATAGGTAGGTATGGTGGCTGTTTTGAGGAAGATATAAGGAGGTTTATGTGTGAAAGGGCATATCATATCACGGGGTTTGGATGCACCGTCGAAGTTTGCACCAACTCTCAATGTGAGAAAGGGCAATGCACGGTACCGAAGAGGCTAGCAATGATGGAAGGGTAAGAGTGTGTATAATCCATGGACTCAACATTAGTCATAAAGAACTCACATACTTATTGCAAAAATCTACAAGTCATCAAAAACCAAGTATTACGTGCATTCTCCTAGGGGGATAGATTGGTAGGAAAAGACCATCGCTCGTCCCCGACTGCCACTCATAAGGAAGACAATCAAATAACTGACGGGGAACGTAGTAATTTCAAAAAAATTCCCACGCACACACAAGATCATGATGATGCATAGCAACGAGAGGGGAGAGTGTTGTCTACGTACCCTCGTAGACCGTTCACGGAAGCGTTATATCAACGCGGTTGATGTAGTCGTACGTCTTCATGTCCGACTGATCCAAGTACCGAAAGCACGGCACCTCCGAGTTCTACACACGTTCGGCTCGGTGACGTCCTCGCCTTCTCGATCCAGCAAGAGGGGCGAAGTAGTAGATGAGTTCCGGCAGCACGACGGCGTGGTGACGGAGTTAGTGAAGAACAATCTCCGCAGGGCTTCGCCTAAGCACTACGAAAACTATGACAAACGATAAACTAGAGGGGACGGGGTTGCCGGCACACGGCTTGGTGTTTCTTGATCTGTCTTTGGTGCTAGCCCTGCCCCTCTATTTATATGTTGAGCCCTGGGGTTGAAACTTGGAGTAAAAGCCTTCACAAAGTCGGTTTCACCCAAAAGGCAAGAGTCCTTCTCGGACTCCAGGGCCAGACGCCAGGGTTCCCGGCGTCTGGACCCAGACGCCAGGGACCCTGGCGTCTAGCCCCTGGACTCCGCAAAACTTCCTTTTGCGCTTTCCAAAAACCTTGTGGGTTTTCCCCTTTGGCCCAAATAAAGTGTTCTCGTACCCAAACATTTCGGGAAACATCCGGAACCCCTTCCGGTGATTTGCGGAACCCTTCTGGTGACCAAACACTATTATCCCATATATCAAACTTTGTCTCCGGACCATTCCGGAGTTCCTCGTCATGTCCGTGATCTCATCCCGGATTCCGAACAACATTCGGTCACCAACATACATAACTCACATAGTACTATATCGTCAACGAACGTTAAGCGTGCGGACCCTACGGGTTCGAGAACTATGTAGACATGACCGAGACACCTCTCTGGTCAATAACCAATAGCGGGACCTGGATGCGCATATTGGATCCTACATATTCTACGAAGATCTTTATCGGTCAGACCGCATAACAACATACGTTGTTCCCTTTGTCATCGGTAGGTTACTTTCCCGAGATTCGATCGTCGGTATCTCAATACCTAGTTCAATCTCGTTACCGGCAAGTCTCTTTACTTGTTCCGTAATACATCATCTCGCAACTAACTCATTAGTTGCAATGCTTGCAAGGCTTATGTGATGTGCATTATCGAGAGGGCCCAGAGATACCTCTCCGACAATTGGAGTGACAAATCCTAATCTCGAAATACGCCAACCCAACATTCACCTTTGGAGACACCTGTAGAGCTCCTTTATAATCACCCATTTACGTTGTGACGTTTGGTAGCAACAAAGTGTTCCTCCGGTAAACGGGAGTGGCATAATCTCATAGTCATAGGAACATGTATAAGTCATGAAGAAAGAAATAGCAACATACTAAACGATCGAGTGCTAAGCTAACGGAATGGGTCAAGTCAATCAAATCATTCATCTAATGATGTGATCCCGTTAATCAAATAACAACTCTTTCTCCATGGTTAGGAAACATAACCATCTTTGATTAACGAGCTAGTCAAGTAGAGGCATACTAGTGACACTCTGTTTGTCTATGTATTCACACATGTATTATGTTTCCGGTTAATACAATTCTAGCATGAATAATAAACATTTATCATGAAATAAGGAAATAAATAATAACTTTATTATTGCCTCTAGGGCATATTTCCTTCAGTCTCCCACTTGCACTAGAGTCAATAATCTAGATCACATCACCATGTGATTAACATCTATAGTTCACATCATCATGTAATTAACACCCATAGTTCACATCGTCATGTGACCAACACCTAAAGGGTTTACTAGATTCAGTAATCTAGTTCACATCGCTTATGTGATTAACACCCAAAGAGTACTAAGGTGTGATCATGTTTTGCTTGTGAGAGAAGTTTAGTCAACGGGTCTGCCATATTCAGATCCGTATGTATTTTGCAAATTTCTATGTCAACAATGCTCTGCACGGAGCTACTCTTAGCTAATTGCTCCCACTTTCAGTATGTATCCAGATTGAGACTTAGAGTCATCTAGATCAGTGTCAAAATTTGCATCGACGTAACCCTTTACGACGAACCTTTTTTGTCACGTCCATAATTGAGAAACATATCCTTATTCCACTAAGGATAATTTTGACCGCTGTCCAGTGATCTACTCCTAGATCACTATTGTACTCCCTTGCCAAAATCAGTGTAGGGTATACATTAGATCTGGTACACAGCATGGCATACTTTATAGAACCTATGGCCAAGGCATAGGGAATGACTTTCATTATCTTTTTATCTTCTATCGTGGTCGTGTTTTGAGTCTTACTCAATTTCACACCTTGTAACACATGCAAGAACTCTTTCTTTGACTGTTCCATTTTGGACTACTTCAAAATCTTGTCAAGGTATGTACTCATTGAAAAAACTTATCAAGCGTTTTGATCTATCTCTATAGATCTTGATGCTCAATATGTAAGTAGCTTCATCAAGGTCTTTCTTTGAAAAACTCCTTTCAAACACTCCTTTATGCTTTGCAGAATAATTCTACATTATTTCCGATCAACAATATGTCATTCACATATGCTTATCGGGAATGTTGTAGTGCTCCCACTCACTTTCTTGTAAATACAGGCTTCACTGTAAGTCTGTATAAAACTATATGCTTTGATCAACTCATCAAAGCGCATATTCCAACTCCAAATGCTTGCACCAGTCCACAGATGGATCGCTAGAGCTTGCATATTTTGTTAACACTTTTAGGATTGACAAAACCTTCTAGTTGCATCATATACACCTCTTCTTTAATAAATCCATTAAGGAATGCAGTTTTGTTTATCCATTTGCTAGATTTCATAAAATGCGGCAATTGCTAACATGATTCGGACAGACTTAAGCATATATACGTGTGAGAAAATCTCATCATAGTCAACACCTTGAACTTGTCGAAAACCTTTTGCGACAATTCTAGCTTTGTAGATAGTAACACTACTATCAGCGTCCGTCTTCCTCTTGAAGATCCATTTATTTTCTATGGCTTGCCGATCATCGGGCAAATCCATCAAAGTTAATACTTTGTTCTCATACATGGATCACATCTCAGATTTCATGGCCTCAAGCCATTTTGCGGAATCTGGGCTCATCATCGCTTCCTCATAGTTTGCAAGTTTGTCATGGTCTAGTAACATGACTTCCAGAACAGGATTACCGTACCACTCTGGTGCGGATCTCACTTTGGTTTACCTATGAGATTCGGTAGTAACTTGATCTGAAGTTACATGATCGTCATCATAAGCTTCCTCACTAATTGGTGTAGTAGTCACAAAAACAGATTTTTGTGATGAACTACTTTCCAATAAGGGAGATGGTACAATTACCTTATCAAGTTTTCTACTTTCCTCCCACTCACTTCTTTCGAGAGAAACTCCTTCTCTAGAAAGTATCCATTCTCAGCAACGAATGTCTTGCCTTCGAATCTGTGATAGAAGGTGTACCCAACAGTCTCCTTTGGGTATCCTATGAAGACATATTTCTCTGATTTGGGTTTGAGCTTATCAGGATGTAACTTTTTCATATTAGCATCACAACCCCAAACTTTAAGAAATGACAACTTTGGTTTCTTGCCAAACCACAGTTCAGATTGTGTCGTCTCAACGGACTTAGATGGTGCCCCTTTTTAACGTGAATGCAGTTGTCTTTAATGCATAACCTCAAAAACGATAGTGGTAAATCGGTAAGAAACATCATAGATTTGCACTATATCTAATAAAGTACGGCTATGACGTTCGGACACACCATTATGCTGTGGTGTTTCAGGTGGCACGAATTTGTGAAACTATTCCACATTGTTTTAATTGAAGACCAAACTCGTAACTCAAATATTTGTCTCTGCGATCAGATCATAGAAACCTTATTTTCTTGTCACGCTGATTTTCCACTTCACTCTGAAATTCTTTGAACTTTTCAAATGTTCCAGACTTATGTTTCATCAAGTAGATATACCCATATCTGCTCACATCATCTGTGAAGGTCAGAAAATAATGATACCCGCTGCAAGCCTTGATATTCATCGGACCACATACATCAGTATGTATGATTTCCAACAAATCTGTTGCTTGCTCCATTGTTCCGGAGAACGGCGTTTTAGTCATCTTTCCCAAGAGACATGGTTCGCAAGCATCAAGTGATTCATAATCAAGTGATTCCAAAATCCCATCAGCGTGGAGTTTCTTCATGCGCTTTACACCAATATGACCTAAACGGCAGTGCCACAAACAAGTTGCACTATCATTATTAACTTTGCATCTTTTGGCTTCTATATTATGAATATGTGTATCATTACAATCGAGATCCAACAAACCATTCTCGTTGGTGTGTATGACCATAGAATGTTTTATTCATGTAAACAGAACAACAATTGTTCTCTAACTTAAATGAATAACCGTATTGCAATAAATATGATCAAATCATATTCATGCCTAACGCAAACACCAAATAACACTTATTTAGGTTCAACACTAATCCCGAAAGTATAGGGAGTGTGCGATGATGATCATACCAATCTTGGAACCACTTCCAGCACACATTGTCACTTCACCCTTAACTAGTCTCTGTTCATTCTGCAACTTCCCATTTCGAGTTACTACTCTTAGCAACTGAACCAGTATCAAATACCGAGGGGTTGCTACGAACACTAGTAAAATACACATCAATAATCTGTATATCAAATATACCTTTGTTTACTTTGCCATCCTTTCTTATCCACCAAATACTTGGGGTAGTTCCGCTTCCAGTGACCAATCCCTTTGCAGTAGAAGCACTTTGTCTCAGGCTTAGGACCAGACTTGGGTTTCTTCACTTGAGCAGCAACTTGCTTGCCATTCTTCTTGAAGTTCCCCTTCTTCCTTTTGCCCTCTTCTTGAAACTAGTGGTCTTGTCTACCATCAACACTTGATGTTTTTCTTGATTTCTACCTTCGTCGATTTTAGCATCACGAAGAGCTTGGGAATCATTTCCGTTATCCCTTGCATACTATAGTTCATCACGAAGTTCTACTAACTTGGTGATGGTGACTAGAGAATTCTGTCAATCACTATCTTATGTGGAAGACTAACTCCCACTTGATTCAAGTGATTGTAGTACCCAGACAATCTGAGTACATGCTCACTGCTTGAGTGATTCTCCTCCATCTTGTAGCTATAGAACTTGTTGGAGACTTCATATCTCTCAACTTGGGTATTTGCTTGAAATATTAACTTCAACTCCTGGAACATCTCATATGGTCCATGACGTTCAAAACGTCTTTGAAGTCCCGATTCTAAGCCATCAAGCATGGTGCACTAAACTATCAAGTAGTCATCATATTGAGCTAGCCAAACGTTCATAACGTCTGCATCTACTCCTGCAATAGGTCTGTCACCTAGCGGTGCATCAAGGACATAATTTTTCTGTGCAGCAATGAGGATAAACCGCATATCACGGATCCAATCCGCATCATTGCTACTAACATCTTTCAACATAGTTTTTCTCTAGGAACATATCAAAACCAACATAGGGAAGCAACAACATGAGCTATTGATCTACAACATAGATATGCTAATACTACCAGGACTAAGTTCATGATAAATTTAAGTTCAATTAATCATATTACTTAAGAACTCCCACTTAGATAAACATCCCTCTAATCATCTAAGTGATCACGTGATCCAAATCAACTAAACCATGTCCGATCATCACGTGAGACGGAGTAGTTTTCAATGGTGAACATCACTATGTTGATCATATCTACTATATGATTCACGCTCGACCTTTCAGTCTCCAGTGTTCCGAGGCCATATCTGCATATGTTAGGCTCGTCAAGTTTAACCTGAGTATTCCACGTGTGCAAAACTGTCTTGCACCCGTTGTAGATGGACGTAGAGCTTATCACACCCGATCATCACGTGGTGTCTGGGCACGACGAACTTTAGCAACGGTGCATACTCTGGGAGAACACTTTTATCTTGAAATTTAGTGAGAGATCATCTTATAAAGCTACCGTCGAAATAAGCAAAATAAGATGTATACAAGATAAACATCACATGCAATCAAAATATGTGACATGATATGACCATGATCATCTTGTGCCTTTGATCTCCATCTCCAAGTACCGTCATGATCTCTATCGTCACCGGCATGACACCATGATCTCCATCATCTTGATCTATATCAATGTGTCGTCACGTGGACGTCTCGCCAACTATTTCTCTTGCAACTATTGCTATCGCATAGCGATAAAGTAAAGCAATTGTTTGGCGCTTGCATCTTATGCAATAGAGAGACGACCATAAGGCATTTCCAGTTGCCGATAACTTCCACAAAACATGGTCATCTCATACAACAACTTATATCTCATCACGTCTTGACCATATCACATCACAACATGCCCTGCAAAAACAAGTTAGACGTCCTCTACTTTGTTTGTTGCAAGTTTTACGTGGCTGCTACGGGCTTAAGCAAGAACCAATCTTACCTACGCATCAAAACAACAACGATAGTTTGTCAAGTTGGTGTTGTTTTAACCTTCGCAAGGACCGGGCGTAGCCACACTCGGTTCAACTAAAGTTGGAGAAACTGACACCCACTAGTCACCTATGTGCATAGCACGGCGGTAAAACCAATCTTGCATAAGCGTACGTGTAACGTCGGTCCGGGCCGCTTCATCCAACAATACCGCCGAACCAAAGTATGACATGCTGGTAAGCAGTATGACTTATATCGCCCACAACTCACTTGTGTTCTACTCGTCCATATAACATCAACACATAAAACCTAGGCTCGGATGCCACTGATGGGGAACGTAGTAATTTCAAAAAAAATTCTATGCACACGCAAGATCATCATGATGCATAGCAACGAGAGGGGAGAGTGTTGTCTACGTACCCTCGTAGACCGTTCACGGAAGCGTTATATCAATGCGGTTGATGTAGTCGTACGTCTTCATGTCTGACCGATCCAAGTACCGAAAGCACGACACCTCCGAGTTCTGCACACGTTCGGCTCGGTGACGTCCTCACCTTCTCGATCCAGCAAGAGGGGCGAAGTAGTAGATGAGTTCCGGCAGCACGACGGCATGGTGACGGAGTTGGTGAAGAACAATCTCCGCAGGGCTTCGCCTAAGCACTATGAAAACTATGACGAAGGATAAACTAGAGGGGACGGGGTTGCCGGCACACGGCTTGGTGTTTCTTGATCTGTCTTTGGTGCTAGCCCTGCCCCTCTATTTATATGTTGAGCCCTGGGGTTGAAACTTGGAGTAAAATCCTTCACAAAGTCGGTTTCACCCAAAAGGCAAGAGTCCTTCTCGGACTCCAGGGCCAGACGCCAGGGTTCCCGGCGTCTGGACCCAGACGCCAGAGACCCTGGCGTCTGGCCCCTGGACTCCGCAAAACTTCCTTTTGCGCTTTCCAAAAACCTTGTGGGCTTTCCACTTTGGCCCAAATAAAGTGTTCTCGTACCCAAACATTTCGGGAAACATCCGAAACCCCTTCCGGTGATTTCCGGAACCCTTCCGGTGACCAAACACTATTATCCCATATATCAAACTTTGTCTCCGGACCATTCCGGAGTTCCTCGTCATGTCCGTGATCTCATCCCGGATTCCGAACAACATTCGGTCACCAACATACATAACACACATAGTACTATATCGTCAACGAACGTTAAGCATGCGGACCCTATGGGTTTGAGAACTATGTAGACATGACCGAGACACCTCTCTGGTCAATAACCAATAGCGGGACCTGGATGCCCATATTGGCTCCTACATATTCTACGAAGATCTTTATCGGTCAGACCGCATAACAACATACGTTGTTCCCTTTGTCATCGGTATGTTACTTGCCCGAGATTCGATCGTCGGTATCTCAATACCTAGTTCAATCTCGTTACCGGCAAGTCTCTTTACTCGTTCCTTAATACATCATCTCGCAACTAACTCATTAGTTGCAATGCTTGAAAGGCTTATGTGATGTGCATTACCGAGAGGGCCCAGAGATACCTCTCCGACAATCGGAGTGACAAATCCTAATCTCGAAATACGCCAACCCAACATTCACCTTTGGAGACTCCTGTAGAGCTCCTTTATAATCACCCAGTTACGTTGTGACGTTTGGTAGCACACAAAGTGTTCCTCCGGTAAACGGGAGTTGCATAATCTCATAGTCATAGGAACATGTATAAGTCATGAAGAAAGCAATAGCAACATACTAAACGATCGAGTGCTAAGCTAACGGAATGGGTCAAGTCAATCAGACCATTCATCTAATGATGTGATCCCATTAATCAAATAACAACTCTTTGTCCATGGTTAGGAAACATAACCATCTTTGATTAACGAGCTAGTCAAGTAGAGGCATACTAGTGACACTCTGTTTGTCTATGCATTCACACATGTATTATGTTTCCGGTTAATACAATTCTAGCATGAATAATAAACATTTATCATGAAATAAGGAAATAAATAATAACTTTATTATTGCCTCTAGGGCATATTTCCTTCAATAACACCTCATGTTTCAAATTTGTTACACAACGTTTACCATACACTACTTGGATGCCCATAATTTTTGCATGCTACGGGTCTTGCAAACTTCAACACAAGTATTCCTCAAATTCACAACTGCTCAACTAGCACAACTTTGATATCACTATCTCCATATCTCAAAACAATCATCAAGTATCAAACTTCTCTTAGTATTCAATGCACTTATATGAAAGTTTTTATTTAACCCTCTCGGATGCCCATCATATTAGGACTAGTTTCATAACCAAAGCAAACTACCATGCTTTTATAAAGACTCTTAGAATAATATAAGTGAAGCACGAGAGTTCATCTATTTCTTCAAAATAAAACCACCACCGCACTCTAAAAAGATATAAGTGAAGTACTAGAGCAAATGACAAACTACTCCAAAAGATATAAGTGAAGATCAATGATTAGTCGAATGATTACGCAACTATGTGAAGACTCTCTAACATTTAAGAATTTCAGATCTTGGTATTTTATTCAAACAGCAAGCAAAACTAAAGAGAATAAAATGATGCTCCAAGCAAAACACATATCATGTGGTGAATAAAAATATTGCTCTAAGTAAAGTTACCGATGAACGAAGACGAAAGAGGGGATGCCTTCTGGGGCATCCCCCAAGCTTAGGCTCTTGGTTGTCCTTGAATATTTCCTTGGGGTGCCTTGGGCATACCAAAGATTAGGCTCTTGCCACTCCATATGCCATAATCCATCGAATCTTTACCCAAAACTTCAAAACTTCACAACACAAAACTTAACAGAAAACTCGTAAGCTCCGTTAGCGAAAGAAAACAAAACACCACTTCAAGGTACTGTAATGAAATCATTATTTATTTATATTGGTGTTAAACCTACTGTATTCCAACTTCTATATGGTTTATAAACTCTTTTACTAGCCATAGATTCATTAAAATAAGCAAACAACACACGAAAAACAGAATCTGTCAAAAACAGAACAGTCTGTAGTAATCTGTAACTAACGCAAACTTCTGGAACCCCAAAAATTCTAAAATAAATTTCTGGACGTGAGTAATTTATCTATTAATCATCTGCAAAAAGAATTAACTAAATATAACTCTCCAATAAAACATGGCAGCAATTCTCGTGAGCGCTAAAGTTTCTGTTTTTTACAGCAAGATCAACAAGACTTTCCCCAAGTCTTCCCAACGGTTCTACTTGGCACAAACACTAATTAAAACATAAAAACTCAATAATAACAGAGGATATATGATTAATTTATTACTAAACAGGAGCAAAAAGCAAGGAACAAATATAATGTTGGGTTGCCTCCCAACAAGCGCTATCGTTTAACGCCCCTAGCTAGGCATGATGATTTCAAGGATGCTCACATAAAAGATAAGAATTGAAACATAAAGAGAGCATCATGAAGAATATGACTAGCACATTTAAGTCTAACCCACTTCCTATGCATAGGGATTTTGTGTGCAAACAACTTATGGAAACAAGAATCAACTTGCATAGGAATGTAAAGCAAGCATAACTTCAAAACTTTAAGCACATAGAGAGGAAACTTGATATTATTGCAATTCCTACAAGCATATATTCCTCCCTCATAATAATTTTCAGTAGCATAATGAATGAATTAAACAATATAACCAGCACCTAAAGCATTCTTTTCATGATCTACAAGCATAGAATTTTTATTACTCTCCACATAAGCAAAATTCTTCTCATTCGGAATAGTGGGAGTATCATAATAGACTCGAAAACTATAAATTGTTTCCACATTAAAAGATTAATGTTCAGAAAAGGCATAATCATAATCATGACAAGTTTTATAAAGATAATCACTACTTTTTATAGCATAAGTATCATCACAATAATCATCATAGGTAGGAGGCATGCTATCATCATTATAAATTTGCATATCAAAACTTGGGAGACTAAAAATATCATCTTCATTAAACATAGCATCCCCAAGCTTGGGACAAACATTAATTGCAGCAAATATATTCTCAAAAACATCATCTTCATCAAACATAACATCCCCAAGCTTGGGCCTTTTCATATCATAAGCATAATCACTCTCATCATTAATAGTATGGATAGCACCAATAGTATAGCAATTATCATATTCTTCCAAGCAAGTGCCAAAAACATTTTCAAGATCATAAGAAGTATCATTATATTCCACAATTATATTTTCATGAGGCACAATAGTAATAGGAGCAGCATTATTTGGGGGAGATATCTTTTTACCTCTCTTCCTTTTTCTTTTCTTCTTCTTCACCACATCATGTGTGGGTTCAATCCTCTTTTTGGAGCTCCTTATTAATGAGATTGGTTGAATAGGAGGCTCCTCCTCGTTACCTGATTCATCATAAGAAATAATAGGAGGGTATTGGTAAGTCTCTTCCCTTTCATTAGTATTCTCTTCATCTTCTATTTGTTTTCTTTTCTTTATGTAGTTGGCAATATAAGGATATTCAATACAATTCAGCGCACAATACATATAAATTTCCTCTAGATCAAAGCCAAGAAGTTTATCACGGGAAAATACTGGAAGATAGTTAGTTATACGTTTCATTTCTTCGTAACCCATAAGCAAACTAAGTTCATTATGATGTGCAAGAGAAATCAAGTCATCACAATTTTTGGAAATGATTAAATCATGAAACAATTTGCATCGGATGGTTAAATGACCACGTTCATTGCAAAGCTCACAAGTATGGCCAAGAAAGTTTAAATTTTCAGCACAAACATCTAGCCTTTCTTGCAAAAATTTAGTTTCTAAGTACTTATGCCTCTTGCAAAATCTGTCTTCCCTAATTGGAGTGTACTTGCAAACCCAATGCACTCCACAAAAATTGACATGTTTATAGGAGACATTTCATCATAACTAGTGCAATCATCATTAGCACTATGGATATTCAAGGAGTTCATACTAACAACATTGCAATCATGCTCATCATTCAAAGATTTAGTGCCAAACATTTTAATGCATTCTTCTTCTAACACTTTGGCACAATTTTCCTTTCCATCATACTCACGAACGATATTAAAAACATGAAGCGTATGAGGCAAACTTAATTCCATTTTTTTGTAATTTTCTTTTATAAACTAAACTAGTGATAAAACAAGAAACTAAAAGACTTGATTGCAAGATCTAAAGATATACCTTCAAGCACTCACCTCCCCGGCAACGGCGCCAGAAAAGAGCTTGATGTCTACTACACAACCTTCTTCTTGTAGACGTTGTTGGGCCTCCAAGTGCAGAGGTTTGTAGGACAGTAGCAAATTTCCCTCAAGTGGATGACCTAAGGTTTATCAATCCGTAGGAGGCATAGGATGAAGATGGTCTCTCTCAAACAACCATGCAACCAAATAAAAAGGAGTCTCTTGTGTCCCAAACACACCCAATACAATGGTAAATTGTATAGGTGCACTAGTTCGGCGAAGAGATGGTGATACAAGTGCAATATGAATAGTAGATAATAGGTTTTGTAATCTGAAAATATAAAAATAGCAAGGTTGTTGGGGATATAGCTATCAGTTATGACCCGCCCAGGAGGGGCCGGGTCAGGCCCAATGGCGGGTTACACAAGAAGCCCAGTAAACATTAAGATGATAGTTTATTAAATCTTATAGAAGGCCCAAGGGCCTGGAGGGGGCTTAAGGACCAATATTACAAACCGCCGTATGTAAGGAAAGACTCGTAAAGAAAGGCATGTAAAGGAAGTCACCGAGCCGGACACGATTATAAGCCGGCCGGGACTCTGTAGGCCACCAGGCGTCAACCCGTGTATATAAGGGGACGACCCGGTGCCGACTTAGGGCAAGAAACAAGAGATCGATAACCAAGCCGGCAAGTTAAGCCTCTTGGTGATCGAAACCCCAGCAATACCAACACAACTAGACGTAGGCTTTTACCTTCATTGTAAGGGGCCGAACTAGTATAAAACCTCTCGCGTCCTTTGTCCCGATTAACCCCTTTAAGCTTCCTAGTTGCGATGGCCCTACGACTAAGTCCTTTCGCTAGGACATCTGCCATGACAATTCCACGACAGTTGGTGCCCACCGTGGGGCCAGCGCACGGTGGATTTGAGTTCTTGAAGGGAAACTTCGAAGGGCTCAAGGGATACGCTGTGGGCCGGATGATCAAGAGTCATCGCGGCAAGCTCTACATCGACGACGAAGGCTGGGGCCCCGAGGCCGGCTCAATTTAGTACGGATACCGGGTCCCCTTCGGCGGGATTCACGTCTTCATCGGCCGGATCGGCGAGTCAGGCCCTGAGCCGGACATCCACACCAACCTCGTTGAGAAGGCTCAGTGCGCGAGGACCACATGTGTTCAATCTGTCGTGAAGCATGCTTTCGTAGGATGCGTCCACGGCGGTGAATACTCTGAAGGATCGGTGGAAGAAGCTGAAACGTCCATCTATTTGGATGCTACATCATCAACAGGTGAGACGGACTCTTTGTATCAGCTGTAGGATGGCATGCTCGGGGGTTGTTCCGATGGCAGCAGTATTCCGGACCCCCTTGAGCCGCCAAATTGGGCCGGAGTCTTCATGGCAGGAACACAGCCCAGACAAAACTCCACAGCAGCAGCAGCAACAGCCACCGGGTCGGCTGCCGCCGGGTCAGGAGACCCCCGCGCCCCCCGGCTCAGATTCTGATGGACCTCATGGATAAACTGACGACCATGTTGACTGCCGTGGTAGAACTGGCGAATCAAGCTCAGCATGATGCAGAGGTGGCACGTGTACATGAGGAGATGGTACAAGCCAAGGAAAACATAACAGCATAGGAGGTCAGGATGGCCGCGGAGCGGGCAACTTTGGACGCACGTGCTCAGCAGCTTCAGGCGAAGACTTTCCGGCTCTCGGTGGACCTGAACGCATCGAACGAGGTCATGAGGAGAAGGCACCAAAAAACTCAGTCACGTCTGCCTCTGACACTCGATCCTAGGAACCTTTTTTATACACCCAGGGCCGGGGCAAGTAACCCGTCGGAGGCAAATCGGATCACGACGCCTGGAGCACCAGCTCAGCCACGCACCATGGAACCACCTCGTATACACCCCGCTCCGCCTCTTTATGTGCCAACACCACCGGGTTACTTCTCCAATCCCCTGGAGAACCTCGTTGCAGCTTTGGCCCGTTTGGCGGCTCTCACGATGGAAGGTGACTCTCCGTCGAAACACAAAGGGTGAGAGAACTTCGTCAAACAGCTCTGGCACAGCAGGATGCATACTCCTACAGTCGAGACAAGATCCATTCAACTCCTCGCCCAAGCCGGAGCCCAAGCTACAGTAGGCATATGAAGTCAGCTGACATGTAAAGCAATGCTCAGCGCCGCAACCGGCCGCACAGGTATGAGCCGGTGCGGGCTGTAGCCGTTAACTTGGCGGATTAGGAGAGGATCCGACAAGAGGCGGAGCGAGCGGTTCAACTGCCAGCAGAGCATGCGGCTCATCAGACCTTTCGGGCTTACCCAGCAACCTCAGTTGAGGCAGGGGTGACCATAAGAAACGAGGTGTCCCTTGCCTGGTGCCAACCATACGTAATGAGCGTTTGCCAAAAGATTTCAAGGGGCCCCGTAAGGTGCCTAATTACACGGCCGATTTACAGCCTAGGGCTTGGATTGAGAGTTATGAGATGGCTATGGAGTTGTTGGAGGTCAGCGATGTGGTGATGGCCAAGTATTTCACTATGATGTTGGATGGAACAACTCGTACTTGGTTGAAGGAGTTGCCACCCAATTCCATTGACTCATGGGCAGAGTTGAAGGCCCGGTTCATCCAGAACTTCAAACACATGTGTAAGCAGCCTATGTCAATTGTGAACCTGACTAATTGTAAGCAAGAAGACGGTGAGTCTACAACCCATTGGGTGCGCCGGGTCAAGGAGATAATACATTCGTCTAATAAGATGGATGCCGGCTTAGCAGTCTTGATGTTGGAGAAAATTTGCCGTTTTGAACCTCTGAAGCAGAAGTTGGGACGGCTCAAGCATGACTGCAATGACATGGGCTAGTTGATGGCGGCTCTCGTCAAGTATGCTGATTCTGATAGTACCAAAGACCCGGTGTCTGACGAAGAAAAGACAGCGAAGGGAAAGAAGAACGGCAACGGCAAGGGTTACCAGCATAACCCGGCAAATCAAGGAGGTAATAAACGTAAGGCTGATGAGTTTGTCGCTAACACCAATGCGTAGGGCAGAAATCAATGGTGCAAGGGCAGGCAACCCCCTCGATCGGGCAGGTCAGGTCCCACCCTTGAGCAACTATTGAATGATTGTCCAAGGCACGGCACCTGGGAGAAGCCAGCCACCCACCTGTGGAAATATTGTACAATCATGAAGGCATTTAAAATTCAAACATGTTTGATGGAGGTCACGGTCCAGGTGGTGGTTCAGGTGGAGGTGGCTTCCATGGCCCGGGCGCTTGTTCAGGTGGAGGAGGATTTCACGGTCAGGGCCATCCTAGTAACCAACGAAGATATAATTCACAACCCGACCAAGGTAATCAGCAGCAACAGTCCAGATATCAGAGCAACCCAAAACAGCTGAATAGTGGGCAATACCGTGTGTTCACCACTAGTTTATGTAATAGGGACTAGAAGCTTCACAAGAGGGTTGTCAATGCCATTGAGCCGGCGATTCCACGTTACTTATGTTGGTCAGAGCAGCCTATTGTGTGGAGCAGAGAGGATCACCCACCCCGGGTTGATAATCTGGGTCACTTGGCCTTGGTAGTGGCACCTCAGGTTGGTGGATATAAATTCACTAAGGTACTCATGGATGGAGGCAGCAGCATCAACATCCTCTACTATGAGACATTCCGCCGGATGGGGTTGACCGATAAGAGTCTTAAACAGTCCAACACTGTTTTTCACGTTGTGGTACCTGGCAAGTCGGCATACCCAGTTGGTAAGATTGAACTGGAAGTAGCCTTTGGAGATGAGTATGACTCCAGAGCAGAAAAAATAACCTTTGAGGTGGTTAAGATCAAAAGCCCATATCATGCTCTGTTTGGACGGCCGGCTTATGCCAAGTTCATGGCTCGGCTGTGTTATGTATATTTGCAGCTCAAGATGCCGGGTTATAAGGGCACCATTACAGTACATGGGAGCCGGAAAATAGCTTTGGACTGTGAAGAAGGTGATGCTGCCTATGTTGAGTCTGTTTGTGCAATAGAGGAGTTAAAGTTTTACAAGGACCGCGTTGACCCGGCAGACATGACGTTGTTAAAGAAACCAACAACAGAGCATGAGCCGGTGTTGAAGTTCAAATCAGCTGATGACACCAAGATGGTTGACTTTGTGCCTGGCGGCTCATCCAAGCAGTTCATCATCAGTGCAAACTTGGATCCAAAATAGGAAAGCGCGCTCATCGAGTTCATCCATGAGAACCGGGACATCTTTGCATGGAAACCTTCCGACATGCCGGATGTCCCAAGGGAACTCGCTGAGCACACTCTCAATATGAATCCAAATTTTAAGCCCGTTAGACAGTTTCTCCGACGGTTCAATGAAGAAAGGCGCAAGGCCATTGGAGAAGAGGTGGCCCGGCTCTTGGCAGTCGGGTTCATTGTAGAAGTCTTTCACCCAGAGTGGTTAGCCAACCCGGTGCTTGTACTCAAAAAGAACGGCACCTGGCGTATGTGTGTGGACTACACCGATCTAAAACAAGGCTTGTCCGACTGACCCTTTTGCCCTCCCCCGTATTGATCAGATCATCGATGCTACGGTGGGTTGCGCACGTTTGAGTTTCTTGGATGCTTATTCAGGTTATCATCAGATCAAGATGGCAGTCAAAGATCAGGAGAAGACGGCTTTTATCACTCCTTTTGGAGCTTTTTGCTATGTGTATATGCCTTTTGGGCTTAAGAGTGCCCAGGCGACTTACCAACGGTGTGTGTAGAATTGTCTTCATGATCATATTGGGCGTAATGTTCATGCTTATGTGGATGATATAGCAGTAAAATCCAGGAAAGAGGAAACCTTGGTCGCAGATCTGAAAGAGACCTTCGATAATCTCCGGGTCTACAAAATGATGCTTAACCTGGCTAAGTGTGTTTTTGGAGTCCCAACTGGCAAGCTCTTGGGTATTTTGGTGTCCAACCGAGGTATTGAAGCTAACCCAGAGAAAATCAAGGCAATTACATCCCTATCCAAACCAACATGCATCAATGACGTTCAACGGCTGGCGGGTCGTGTTGATGCTTTGAGCCAGTTCATAAGCCGGCTAGGGGAGAAGTCGATGCCTTTGTATCAGATGATGAAGAAAATAGATGATTTGGTTTGGAGCGATGCTGCAAACTCTGCTTTTGAAGATCTGAAGACACGGCTTGCTGAGCCACCGGTCCTTGCTGCTCCAATTGAGAAAGAGCCGCTGTTGTTATACGTAGCCGCCAATTCACGAGCTGTTAGTGTGGCAATTGTGGTGGAGCGCAAGGAGGTTGGCAAGGAACATCCGGTTCAACGGCCGGTTTACTACGTCAGTGAGGTATTAATTGAATCCAAACAACGCTATCCACATTGGCAGAAGCTACTGTATGGGGTGTTCATGGCGAGCCGGAAGCTTAAACACTATTTTCAGGGTCACCCAATCACTGTGGTTAGCTCTGCTCCCTTGGGAGACATCATTCAAAACAGAGAAGCCACTGGACGAGTCGCCAAGTGGTCCATTGAGCTTGGGTCCCATGGATTGAAGTATGTGCCACGTACTACGATCATGTCTCAAGCACTGGTTGATTTTATCAATGAATGGACAGAAATGCAGATGCCAGAAGAGAAACCAGACAACACATATTGGACTATTCATTTTGATGGGTCTAGATAGTTGGAAGGCTCGGGGGCTGGAGTTGTTTTAACCTCCCCTCAAGGTGACAAATTTTGTTATGTGTTACGGCTGATGTTTCCTTGCACTAACAACGCAGCAAAGTATGAAGCCTTGCTCCATGGTCTTTGAGTGTCCAAAGAGATGAGCCTGAGCCGGGTCAGGTGTCTTGGTGACTCGGACTTAGTGGCTCAACAGGTATCAGGCAAGTGGGATTCCAAAGACCCTCTCATGGCGGCTTATCGCCGTGAAGTTGATGCGCTTGCAGGACATTTCAAAGGATATCATGTGGAGCATATTGACCATAGGAAGAACGAAGCGAATGATGCTCTAAGCCGGTTGGGATCTCGGCGTAAGCCGGTGCCACCTAACACTTTTTTGGATGTCTTGCATAACCCATCTGTTAAGTTGCCCACAGAAGAAGATCTAGCTGTTCCTGACCCGGAGGCACAGTTGGTGGCGGCTCTTCATGTCATCCCAGATTGGACAGTGTCGTTCTTGGCTTACATGACCCGGGGCGAGTTGCCAGCGGATGAGACCCTGGCTCGACGGATAACCCGGCGGTCTAAGTCAATGACGATTTCTGATGAAGAATTATACCATCGCAGCATCTCTGGAGCGTTTCAGCGGTGTGTTTCCCCTGAAGAAGGCCAAGAAATACTTCGTGAGATCCATGAAGGCGATTGTGGTCATCACGCCGGGTCAAAATCTCTGGTGGCCAAGGCTTTTCGTCACGGTTTTTACTGGTTGACGGCTCACGCTGATGCGGAGGATCTGGTCAGCAGATGTGATGGATGTCAAAAGTTCACACGACGAGCACATGTGCCGGCTCAAGAACTCCGGATGATTCCAATCACTTGGCCGTTTGCGGTCTAGGGGCTTGACATGGTGGGACCTTTCAAAAGGTCTAAGGATAAAAAAACACATCTTTTAGTGGCAGTTGATAAATTCACAAAGTGGGTTGAGGCAGAGCCGGTGAGTAAGTGTGATGCGGCCACGGCGGTTCAGTTCATGAAAAGGTGATCTTCCGTTTTGGTTTTCCACACAGCATTATCACTGACAATGGCACTAATCTGTCCCAAGGGGCTATGGAGGAGTTTTGTCAACGTGAGCATATCCGGCTTGATGTTTCTTCTGTAGCTCATCCTCAGTCCAATGGTCAAGCTGAGAGAGCGAATCAGGAAATTTTAAAAGGTCTCAAACCCCGGCTTATGCTTCCCTTGCAGCGAACGTCGGGTTGTTGGGTAGAGGAACTACCCTCGGTGCTGTGGAGTAGCAACACCACACCTAATAGGTCCACAGGTTACACACCTTTCTTCATGGTGTATGGAGCAGAAGCAGTGCTGCCTAGTGACATCCGTTATGACTCACCCCGTGTGGCGGCTTATGTTGAAGCTAATAATGAACAAGCCAGACAGAATGCACTTGACTTGTTAGATGAGGAAAGAGACTTAGCAGCGGCTCGATCAGCAATTTATCAACAGGACCTGCGCCGTTATCACAACCGCCGGGTTAAGTCCAGGACTTCTCAGGAAGGTGACCTGGTGCTCTGGCTCATCCAGGATCTGTCAGATGCACACAAGTTATCCCGACCTTGGGAAGGACCTTTTGTGGTCAGCAAGAACTTAAACAACGAGTCATATTACCTCATTGACGTTCGAGAGCACAAAGACTCACGTAAGTCGGAGGAAGAGACCCGCCAGCCGTGGAACATTGCTCAACTTCGGCCATACTACACCTGAGCCACCGGCTCTCATCATGTACATACTTTAACATTGTATATACCATGATAAGTAATAAAGCAGGACCATCGGTCTCTTTCCTTTTTCAAAAGATTATGCATCTTTGTTATTTCTTATTTTCAAATGACCATTAAGGAGCTGACCATATTTGAATCAAGTTTAACCTTTTTTGGTCCGGCTTATGATCGTATTCGAATCTAGATGCAACTCTCATGGTCACTTGGGGGCTTCCTGTTCAAACATAGGTCGTATTCGAACCAAAGAGAACATAGCTGGCGTAACCCTCTTGATAGGCTCAAGGCCAAACTCACTAGGGGGCTTCTTGATCGTATCCGAATCATAGCTTAACCCCTTTTGGGTCCGACTTGGATCGTATTCGAACCAGGGTCGTTAAAAACCTCTCAAGGTCATTTGGGGGCTTCCTGTTCAAACATAGGTTGTATTCGAACCAAAGAGAACATAGTTGTCGGTACCCTCTTGATCGGCGCAACGCCAAAGCCACTAGGGGCTATATGGTCGTATTCGAACCTTAGCTTAACCCCTTTGGTCCAGTTTACTGATCGTATTCGAATCAAAAACCCCCAAATACAAAGTTAAATCATACTTATCACCTGTTATTTGCTTTTTAGTTTTTTGTTGTCTCCATTTCACAAAAAATTAGCATGATCTTCTTCGCCGGCTGGACTATTTGACAACAAAGCCGCCAAGGTATGATGATCATTAAGTATTCAGAAGCATTGACTTCTCAAAAAGATTGAGTTATCAACTTCATCACCTAGATTATTTAAACCGATGGTCTAAGGATCAAAGGTACAAGTATGCCTGTTGTTTATATGCAATTGCCTGTTGCATTAACCAAAGGGTTAGTTTCAACCTTGTTCTCTTTTTATATCTGCTTCTGTTTTCATATTGGCTACAAGCCGGGTGTTTTCACCCGTTCGGTACTAAGCCGCCAAGCCAGGTTTTTTCTCTTGTATTTACAGGAACAGAGCTGAAGTATTACAGGGATAACCATAAATATGATGCATATATTGACATCAGGAAACACAGAATCACATACAAGTGTTTTATGCGCGATGGCATAAGCAAAGCATGCAGTGTTTTCACAGCTAAACTATTACAAGGCTTTTACAGCCCATGAAGATGGTTATTGCTCCTCCCTTGCCGGATCACCGCCCTCTGATAACTGGAGGCTGGGTATTGACCAGTCAAAACCATTCACGGCGACAAATTCTGCTTCTTCATCAATCAGGCAGGCCGGGTCAACTTCTGGGGCAAATGTATTTTCACGAACAGGCGGGATTAAATCTTCTGTCACCTTGTACGATGTAGTTGCCATCTTCTTATTTTCAACATCAAAACCCGGCTGGTACTTGTCGATGTTGGTTTCATCTACAAGAATAGTTGCCTGAGGTCGCACCTCCCTCACGCAAGCAATGAAGTCGTCCTATTCAAACAGTGACCCGTCTTCCTTTACTGTGGGGTACCCTCTGGCTACATCAGCCGGGTCTAGATCTGGCACCAAAGCCTTGGAGCGGCTCGGGGCAGTCAAAGCTCCGGCTCTCGCACAGGAGCACTTAACCTCTTGGAACCTGGCGAGCAAAATTGACGGCTTCTTTAAAACATCGCTGAGCTGGTTGGGTCCTTGATTGGCAGGAGAGATGGCAGGAAGTGCCCGTTGTGCGCCAATATACAGTTGCTCTACTAAAGTATACACTGCCTTCAGTTTAATCACATGATCTTGACTCAGATTCTTGCTTCGTGAGCCTGCACATATTTTATAAACAAAGTCAGCTGGCGGCTTATATTCTGGATCAGCAAAAAAAAGTACACATGATTGAAGATAGATGGCTTACCAAAGACGGCGGCCACCATTTGAGACACCCGGCTCTTTAAACCCTTCAGTTCTGTCGAAACCTCTTCAAGGCTACTTCGGCCTTCTCGGCGCGTTGTGTCAGAAGTGTTTTTTCCTCTGCCCAGGTTTTGTTCTTGGCAGCAAAGCTGGTCCTTAAATTTTCCGTCTTAGAGAGACTTATTTGCAATTTGGAGTTAGCAGACTTGATTTCTGCTTCCTGACCTGCTAGTCGGGTCTTCGCATCAGTCAATTGCGAGTTCAGTTCAGATAAGGCATTCTGCAAGAAAACGTACTCAGATGAGTCAAGATTTCGCTCCAAAGTTCAAACATCAAGATTCAAGTCTCAAGTACTTTACAAAAAACCACTTGACACTTGGGGGCTAATGTATGCCAAAACAATTTCTTATGACTCTAAAGACATACTCTAAGTCCCAAGTACTTTACAAAGTAACATCACTTGGCACTTGGGGGCTAATGTATGCTATTCAGCAAGTTTCTCAAGGTTAAGTTGGATTATGAAGTTCTTTGAATATGGTACAAGACAATTTAAAGTACCGGCTCATCTATGATCAAAATGAACCGGCCCTTGGGGACTACCGGTGAAGCTTTGTTCTATTTCATTAAACTCAAGAAAAGTTTCAAAGGTAAAAGTCTTGGCCTATATTATAAAGTCTACAGATCATTCTAGTTATCTTATAATCTGAAGACTTGGGGGCTGGCGGATTATAGATAAGCCAGAAGAACATACCTCGTATTTCGGCTGCAACTGTTTGACCATTTTGATCTCGGAGTTGCGACTGGAGTGCACATGGCTGAGATAGCCGGACAAAATATCATTGGCATTTAGATGATCATAATTGGCAACGTCAAAGCGCACTTTCTTCTTCTCCAATGCCTCTTGTTTCACCGTGTGCCAAGCCAGCACGGTTGGATTCCCCGGTTCAATAAAACTGCTCCCGGTGATCAAAATGTCTTGTGCAGACGATGATGGCGGGTTGGCTGACTTGATGGTCCAGTTGCGGAAGGATTCACGGTGGTCTCATCAAATGACGGCTCAGGAGGATTTGCTTTTGCATCGACAGGCGGGTCTTCTGGAGCGTCAGTTAATGGAGGAGAAGGTGGCCTGGCCAGGTTAGATGCAAGGATTGGCGGGTCTTCCGCCGGTTTAGCTGCATTTGCCTTCTTGGATTTAGCTTGGCCACTAAGAGAAATGTTGCAGGACTGTCGGTACAAAGATACAATTTGAACAACCCGGAAAAAGGAGGATTTTTCATTACCCAGGGGCAGTCTTGAAGGCCAGAAATTGGGTCTGCGATGAGTCGCGAGAAGAGTGAGACACCTCCTGAAAAGATAAAATAAAGTTAAAGTAATGCAAGGGAAGGGATCCATTAAACAGAGTTAAAGACAAAAGAAGTAAACCTCATTCCGGAGCTTTTGGGGAGTTTGTTGAAGAGCAACAGCCGGTTCGTCTTCGGTCCGAGCTTGACGGCGGCTCTCATGTTGCTGCTTTTTCAAAAGAAAGTGAGGGTCCATATAAGCCAAAGGGTGTGAAAACCTTACTTTCCGGGTTACGACTCGAAGTTTCTGTCTTGGCAAATGTGCTGAGTCAGAGGAAATAGTTACCTCTTCTTCCACAGCCTGACTGGCCCCCGTGTCGTCCTGGTAATGATCAGTGTTAATAAGATTATTAAAGAATCGGCCAAGGGAGTCAAGGGCTACCTCCGACTCAGAAGTTTCGTCGAGTTCCATCATGTCTTCAACAGTGCTCCTCTTCTTCTTTTTGGACCTCCGGGTCATTTTCTTGGTGGTTATGGCAGCTTCGTGGTCATATTTCACCTTCCAGAAGTCAGATTTGGCCTGCAAACAGGTAAAACCAAAATGAAAGGTTAGGCAAGTGTTAAATAATACGGCTGAGAAAAATACAAAGGAGAGAGATCAGAGTCTCCTTACTTCTGGCGCCGGGTTAAGCTTGCAGAAAGGGTTTAACCCGACGATACTGCAGTCTTCGTATTTCTGGTTCACCAAAAGGGTTGACATTGAAACAATATCTGCTTCCGTTAATTGAAAGGGGCTGTGACGAAGAGAGTCGTCTGGGCCTCCACCATACTTGTACATCAATTTTGATCGACAACTCAGAGGAATAACCCACCATGAGATCCAGCAGCGGGTTAGGTCAACTCTAGTCAAGCCGTTGCCTAATAAGGCGTTAATGTTTTTTATGGATGGGATCAACTTCCTACGTTCGGCAGCCGTAAGCTTGTTAAGGAGCGGGAATTTGGAGTCAAGACGCTCGCCGCGATAACCCGGCAGTGGCTTCTCATTTGCTGGTGAAATGTCTTGACAGTAGAACCAAGTCTGGTTCCAGTCTTTGGGATGGCTCGGTAAGACTATGAGGGGGAAGATAGCGCCCTGCCGACGCTGAATTGAGATGCCTCCAAGCTCCAAGCTAAGGCCGTTGGTGCACTCGTTTTGCCGGTTCAGATAAAAATATTCTCTAAACAGCTCCACGGTCGGCTCTTCTTGAAGATACACTTCACAAAGCACTTGGAAGTTATAGATGTTAGAAATGGAATTGGGCCCGATATCTTGAGGGTGGAGTTTGAAAAAATGGAGGACCTCTTTGAAGAACTTTGAGCCGGGCGGTGAGAAGCCACGGTTCATATGGTCAGTAAAAATAATCACTTCACCAGCCCTTGGATTGGGCCGTTCTTCGTCCGGGTTAGGGGGACGGTAAGACATGACGTCTTTTCCCGGCAAAAATCCTACAGCGAAGAACTCCTTCAAACGTTCCTCAGTTACGGTTGAGGGAAGCCAGTTACAGATGGTTGGTGCTTTGGACAGCATGATGTTCAACAACGAACTGAAAAGAAAGGCAACATGCTGGTTCAATTCAAAGGTGAAATTAACAGTTCAATGATGATAATACAGGGAAGTAATGGCGGCTTAGTTAAGGGATAATGCTATATAAGGAAAAGTAAGCCGGCACAGTAAGCCGCCATCACTACAGATATTTGAGAAAAGAAAATTCAGCTAAGTGTTGAGACAAACAAATTTCCTAAACTGCTTGGTATTATTCTAGATCAAATCGCTATTCTAAAATGGTAAAAATTCTAGACCTAAAAAGTTTAGCGCAGATAAGTCTGTGAGTTCTAATGAGATCTTTGAACCAGAGAAAGGAATCTGTGGGCATCAAGAGTAGGCACAAAAACGCTACCGCACAAGCATATATATCTTTTGGGATCAAAAAGAGGCCTGCGGTGGAAGAACTACGACGAACTGCGATGAACTATGAAGAACACGAAGGAGTCCGGGAACCCTAATGTGGATCTGAGAAGTGAAAAGAGGAACACTTACAACCACGGATCTCCTGCGGAGGTCGCCGCCGTTCTCTGGACCGATTCGGGTTGATGTAGCGGCCAAGGATGACGGAGACGGAGGAGAAGCGCGGCGGTGGTGAGGCTCGAGCAGTAGGAGTGTTGTGAGAGGAAGAAAACGGAGAGAGAGATAAGAATGAGGAAGGCCGAGGCGTGCCTATTTATAAGGAAAAATGTGAACAGACGGGCGCGAAAATCGAGGGGGAGCCGAATAATGGTTATCCAACTACATAGATGCCTCAATTCTCGGAAGACATTAAAGATGAAGATCTGTTGGGAGATGACGTCATAAAAGTTTTTTGTGTTTTCAAGAGATGACGTCATGGCGGGTTACAAGAACTTCTGCGAGGATGAGAAGATGGATTTTGTCTAAGTGTTGAAGATTGATAAAGAACGAAGTTCGAAGTCAACCAGGGGCCTAATGTTGGGGATATAGCTATCAGTTATGACCCGCCCAGGAGGGGCCGGGTCAGCCCCAATGGCGGGTTACACAAGAAGCCCAGTAAACATTAAGATGATAGTTTATTAAATCTTATAGAAGGCCCAAGGGCCTGGAGGCGGCTTAAGGCCCAATATTACAAACCGTCGTATGTAAGGAAAGACTTGTAAAGAAAGGCATGTAAAGGAAGTCACCAAGCCGGACACGATTATAAGCCGGCCGGGACTCTGTAGGCCACCAGGCGTCAACCCGTGTATATAAGGGGATGACCCGGTGGCGACTTAGGGCAAGAAACAAGAGATCGATAACCAAGCCGACGAGTTAAGCCTCTTGGTGATCGAAACCCCAGCAATACCAACACAACTAGACGTAGGCTTTTACCTTCATCGTAAGGGACCGAATTAGTATAAAACCTCTCGTGTCCTTTGTCCTGATTAACCCCTTTAAGCTTCCTAGTTGCGATGGCCCTACGACTAAGTCCTTTCGCAAGGACATCTGCCGTGAAAATTCCACGACAAAGGTAACTAATGATAAAAGTGAGCGTAAACGGTATTGCAATGCGTTGAAACAAGGCCTAGGGTTCATACTTTCGCTAGTGCAAGTTCCATCAACAATAATAACATAATTGCATCACATTACTATCCCTCAACATGCAACAAAGAGTCACTCCAAAGTCACCAATAGCGGAGAACAAACGAAGAGATTATGGTAGGGTACAAAACCACCTCAAAGTTATTCTTTCCAATCAATCAGTTGGGCTATTCCTATAAGTGTCACAAACAGCCCTAGAGTTCGTACTAGAATAACACATTAAGACACAAATCAACCAAAACCCTAATGTCACCTAGATACTCCAATGTCACCTCAAGTATCCGTGGGTAGGATTATACGATATGCATCACACAATCTTAGATTCATCTATTCAAACAACACATAGAACCTCAAAGAGTGCCCCAAAGTTTCTACTGGAGAGTCAAGACGAAAACGTGTGCCAACCCCTATGCATAGATTCCCAAGGTCACGGAACCCGCAAGTTGATCACCAAAACATACATCAAGTGGATCATAGAATATCCCATTGTCACCACAGGTATCCCACGCAAGACATACATCAAGTGTTCTCAAATCCTTAAAGACTCATTCCGATAAGATAACTTCAAAGGGAAAACTCAATCCATTACAAGAGAGTAGAGGGGGAGAAACATCATAAGATCCAACTATAATAGCAAAGCTCGCGATACATCAAGATCGTACCACCTCAAGAACACGAGAGAGAGAGAGAGAGAGAGATCAAACAGATAGCTACTGGTACATACCATCAGCCCCGAGGGAGAACTGCTCCCTCCTCATCATGGAGAGCACTGGGATGATGAAGATGGCCACCGGAGAGGGATTGCCCCCTCCGGCAGGATGCCGGAACGGGTCTAGATTGGTTTTCGGTGGCTACGAAGGCTTCTGGCGGCGGAACTCCCGATCTATTGTGCTCTTCAAAGTTTCTAGGGTATATGGATATATATATGGGAGGAAGAAGTACGTCGGTGGACCTCCGGGCTGTCCACGAGGCACGGGGGCGCGCCCAGGGGGGTGGGTGTGCCCCCCACCCTCGTGGGCAGCTCAGGACTCTCCTGGTCCAACTCTGATACTCCGTGGGCTTCTTCCGGTCCAAAAATAAGTTCCTTGAAGTTTCAGGTCAATTGGACTCCATTTGATTTCCCTTTTCTGCATTACTCTAAAACAAGGAAAAAACAGAAACTGGCACTGGGCTCTAGGTTAATAGGTTAGTCCCAAAAATCATATAAAATAGCATATAAATGCATATAAAACATCCAAGGTTGATAATATAATAGCATGGAACAATAAAAAATTATAGATACGTTGGAGACGTATCAGCATCCCCAAGCTTAATTCCTGCCTCGTGAGCCCCTTGGGACTCCACCGACCTCAACCCCAACTCCATATATTCACTTTCGGGGACACTACAAAAAAAGACACATCCGCGACATTTTGGGCTGAACGAATTTTTTTTCTGTCATTCATAAGACACTTCTATGACGATAATTGTGACAAAACCCGGTATCATCATAGACGTGGTGGGCTCCTACTTCTATGACAAAAAATCATGACAGAAAATGGGATTTTCGTCCTAGGCGGGCCGGAGACGCAGCTGCATGACATTCTTTGCGCCGTCCATGACAGAAAAAACCATGGTAGAAGCGAGGGGTAGGAAAATTTCGGGGAGTTCCCGGTTACGGTGGGAGGTCGGGGGCCGAGCGATGCGCGTTTCTCTCGTACACGTACGCGCGTGTGTGCGAGGCGTTGGCTCTAACTGAACCCGAGCGAGGCGTTGGGCTCTAACTGAACCCGAGCAATTGCACTGCAGGCTACGCGTTACTGAACCCGAGCGATCGATCAATGGCTGTTAACTGAACCCGATCGAGCGATTCCTTCGCTACTGCTACTAATTGAAGCCGATCGATGGGATGAACAGTGAGCGTTGCGGGGGGGTGGATGAATAGTGAGTGGTGGCGTTGCCTCTGGATGAACAGGACCCCATGGTGTGGTGGAGGGCTGGATGAACAGTAGACGATGGAGGGGTGCCCGTGGAGGGGTGGATGAACAGGACCCCGTGGTGTGGAGGGCTGGATGAACAGTATATGGTGGAGGGGTGGTTGAACAGGACCCCGTGGTGTGGAGGGCTGGATGAATAGTAGATGGTGGAGGGGTGCCCGTGGAGGGGTGGTTGAACAGGACCCCGTGGTGTGGAGGGCTGGATGAACAGTAGACGGTGGAGGGGTGGTTGAACAGTAGCAGGTGGAGTAGCACGCGGTGGAGGCTGGATGAACAGGAGCCCATGGAGGCTGGAGGAGATTGATGGTGGAGATGAACAATATCCCATGGTTTAGTGTCAAAACCGGCGGATCTCGGGTAGGGGGTCCCGAACTGTGCGTCTAGGCCGGATGGTAACAGGAGGCGGGGAACACGATGTTTTACCCAGGTTCGGGCCCTCTCGATGGAGGTAAAACCCTACGTCCTGCTTGATTAATATTGATAATATGGGTAGTACAAGAGTAGATCTACCACGAGATCAAGGAGGCTAAACCCTAGAAGCTAGCCTACGGTATGATTGTTGTATATGGGGTTGATTGCCTATGGACTACAACCCTCCGGCTTATATAGACACCGGATAGGGTTAGGGTTACATAGAGTCGGTTACAATGGTAGGAGATCTTGAATATCGCATCACCAAGCTTGCCTTCCACGCCAAGGAAAGTCCCATCCAGACACGGGACGTAGTCTTCAATCTTGTATCTTCATAGTCCTGGAGTCCGGCTGAAGGTATAGTCCGGCTACCCGAACACCCCCTAATCTAGGACTCCCTCAGTAGCCCCTGAACCAGGCTTCAATGACGACGAGTCCGTCGTGCAAATTGTCTTCGGCATTGCAAGGCGGGTTCCTCCTCCAAGTCCTTCATAGAAGATTGTAAACACCAAGAGTAGTGTCCGGCTCTGCAAAATAAGCTTCCATATATTGCCATACAGAGAATAATATTAACACAAATCAAATCTGCTGACGTATTCCGCAGTGCGCCATCACACTACGGCCAAGTCCTTTACTCGAATCGTTTTTACTTTTTCAACTTAGCCTGTTTTGCGAGGCGGTTTCCTTGGCACGTCTTGTCAAAGCAGAGATCGTGTACCCCCTTTTATGGGATTCTCATCAATACGGACGTGGGTAACCCAATCGTGCCCGTTAGCATATTTTCTCGATTAAAGGCGAGTCCCAAACGGTTACGGGGAGGGCTCCTGGTATTCAGCCTCTTATAAAGAGACCAGGGCCTTATCTTTTCTCCAATCCAAAACAAGTTCGCCCATCGCCTCGAGTTCCAACACCCTAAGCTCCAGATTCCGGGCGCCTCGGACCTTCGACAATGCCCGGTTCCGACCTTCAAGGCCGATGGATGCCCTCCTCCGTCACGGAGAAGGACGTGCTAAAGTTGAGAGAGGCTAAGTTCCTGACCGGCGAAATATGGCACAGGCTGCCTGCTCAAGGGCAGGTCATCCCCAGTCCCCAGCTGTCGGGGGACTGATCAACGAACACCTATGGGACCGGCGGGCCGCGTCCCTTTCGGTTCGGCGGGGGCGGAGGTCGCACAAAGAGCAGATCGAGGCGAAGCACACGAGCAGTTTACCCAGGTTCGGGCCGCACGGATGCGTAAAACCCTACTCCTGCTTTGTGGTTTGTATTGAGTTCTTGCTCTAGAGCGCGGAGTGCTACAGTACACACCAGCAGCTAACGAGACCGAGCGTGAGTGTTCGAAAAAACCCCCCTCTACATTGCGCATGGGCCTCCTTTTATATGCTCAAGGGGTCACCGACAGGTGGCAACGGAGGCAAAGGGTAAAAATGGAAAGGTGCTGTGGTAGGTACAGCTACCTGCTACAGTGTATCATACCTAACCCTGACGGCAGGGGACAAGGGCATTAAATGCCCATCTGTGTCGCCTAAACAGTGCAAAAGGGACCGTCAGGGACGCCAACGCTCGCCACGATGGCAATCTTGTCAGCGCCGCTTGCCACCGCGCACCGCTGGCTGCACAGCCTCCCGCCACGCACTCCTGGAAGGGTCCCAGAGCGACACGTTGGTGGATGTGCTGGAGCGTGGGCACAGAGTGGTGGCTTGCCGCGGCAAGCGCCTTGCCGCGGTCGTTGTCTTGTCGCGTCCGGGAGCTTGTCGCTCACCGGGCCTTGCCGGGGCGCGTGGCGCGTCGCGGCAAGTTCCTTGAGGTGCCTTGCTTGGCCTTCCCGGCAAGCTCCTCTTGTCGGGGTCTTGAGATGCCTTGGTTGGCCTTCCCGGTAAGCTCCTCTTGCCGGGGTCTTGAGATGCCTTGGTTGGATACTTTGTTCTTGAATGGCTCCAAAGTAACCACGGAGGACCTTGGCGGTCACCCGGCAAGCCTTGCCGCGGGATGCTGCGACTAACCATGCACAAGTTCGGGATACTAGGGTACCCCTACTCTAGTACACCGACAGGAGCCCCCGGGCCTGGGCCATACACGGTGCCGAGCGCTGTTGGGCCAGGCCCAAAACAGGGCACGGGCACGCGCGGCCTAGGTTACGCCGTATCTCACTCCGTATCCACCGCGCCCTCCCCAAACGGCACGCGTTGAATGCGGCGTCGTGGGAGAGATCGTGGGTGGTTTCTTTATTCGAAAACGCGGAACGTCCGCCCCCTCCCTATTTATAAGCAGGGAAAACAGGGGAAGTTCGCCCATTCACCCGTTGCTACTTCCAATCTCATAAATCTCCACCGCTCCCTCGTCTTCCCAAAGCTGAGAGAGAGCAGCGCTCCGCTCCCCATCCCCACCAGCACCACCAACGCCGTCGACCTCCTCCACCACTTCCGCCATGGCTCCAAAAGCCGACAAGGGGAATGTCGTGAAGTCGACCGAGGCGCAGCGGCTTGTGGCTCTGCGGAAGGAGCGGGCCGTCTTCCCCCCCCAAGCTTGCCGCGAAGGAGCTGAGGGAGAACTACTACCTCTTGTGGTCGACGGAGACACGAGCGCATCCGCGCACGAAGGTACTCCCCGCCGCCGCTTGGAAGAAGGCCCCAAACGGATACCCTTTCTTCGCCTTGTTCTTCTACTGCGGGCTCTGCCCGCCTCTCTCTGAATTCTTCTACGACATCATGAACACCTGTGGGTTCTACCTCCTTGACTTCACTCCCAATGTCGTCCTGACCATGGCGGTTTTCGCACATCTCTGCGAAAACTTTGTCGGAGTCCACCCCAATGTAGCCCTCTTTCGCCACTTCTTTATACCCCGAGTAGAGAGAGGAGAGCCTCTATCCGGCGGAATCGCCTGGATCTCAAGGGCCAGCAAGAAGGAAACTTATCTAGAGGGAGAATTCCGCGGCAAGTGGGAGGAGTGGAGAGCAGATTGGTGCTGGATTGACGAGGAGAACCCGCAGCCATTCACCACCCGGCGCCAAACCCCAGTAGCACGCGGCAGCGATTGGAGTGACGTGGCCCCGGAGGACGACAGGCTGAAGATTGCTGTCACCCGGATCCTACGCCTCAGGCTTGCCGGGCTCACTTTGGTGCTGTTGGCGCAGACTTTCTTCGCTACCACATCGCCTCCCTGCAGGAACGGGGGAGACCCACCTGGGAGTTCAAGAACGCGGCAGATATCATGAGGCTGCGTCCGGGCCTCAACTTCAACTTTACTGTTCTGGAGCTCAACGTGATGCTCCAGGAGCTGTTCAAGTATGACCCCCAACATCCCGAGGTGTTTAGGTTGCCGGGGGGCGTCGTTCCGCTGTGCAACAACTCCTCGCTCGACCACATCCGTGCAATGATGCCGCTGTGCGACTCGCATGGAATTGTGCCAACTTGGCAAGAGCCTGCGGACGACGTCGTGCAGCAGTTCTTCGATGACTTGGTGGAAGTGCCGATCCGCTCCGACGAGAAGGATAGCCTCACCCGCGACACCACCGATGCGGAGATGGCACTCATCGCCACTAGGCTGGAGGAGGCAGCGGCAGCCGCGGCCGCGGGTGAATTTGGATTCACCGTGGAGGAGGCAGATGCAGCAGAGGCGGCAAGCCATGCCGAGCGAAGGGAGCCCGCCGGCGAGAAAGAACTTGCCGGACATGGCGTCAGGTCGAGCGAGCCCGCCAAGGATACGAGCGACTCGCTGGAGATCAACTCCTCTTCCTCTTCATCTTCGGGCAGCTCGCCGCAAGCAGAGCCTCCATCCCCACCAAGAAGGCGTCTTCGCAAGGCCGGTGACATAGCGGAGCGGCAAGCGGGTCAACAGTCACCGCGCCGCGTGACACGCTCCACCGTGGCAAACACTGTTGCCGCGGGAGCGCCTCATGCTGCGACGGCAACTGGAGCGGGGTCTAGCCGGACCACCGCTTTAGTTCTTGCCGCTGCTCACGCCGCGCTAGCAGCCGGAGCGGGGTCGTCTCAGACCACCGCCACTGCTCCCGCCAAGCGGCCAAGGGAAGCTTCTCCTCCGCCACCTCGCGCCGGGCACGCGCCGGACTTCGACTTCTCCGCGTTCAGCTCCGACGAGGAAGAAGAAGAAGAGTAAGCTTCTCTTGCTGTACTTGTAGTTCTTCAATTCTTGCTGTATTATCTTGTATCTCACTTGCTTCACTCTGAACTTGTTCCTCATTAGGACTCTGGCCCAGAGAGCAGCAAAGAGAGCCAAGGTCCCGGTGATCGTCATCGAGGACGAACCCACTACGACAGCAGGGGGAGCGCCCGAGACAACCTTGCCGGACCCGGCATCTTTCCTCCAGAGCAGCCCCCAGCGTAAGTATATGGGTTGCTTTCCGCTGTGAGGTGCGCATGGGTACTCTGTCTTTGCTGATATTTGATTGTTGGTTTGTGTAGGAGCGGAGCAGCCCCACCAAGAGCCAAGGGAGAATCCACCGACAAGGGAGAGCTCTCCGGCAAGGGAGGGCTTTCCGGTAAGGGAGAGGTCTCCGGCAAGGGACCGGCAAGGGACAGCACCAGCGGCCCCCCGACGGCGGAGACCACGACTGCAGAACCCGGCACAGGTAATCCTTTCGCTTCAAAACCTCCCTTGGGTTCTTCTTCTTTTGATCTTCTTGGGTTTTTGCTTGACTCTTCTCCCTTTTCCGGCTGTCAGACCCATCCGCTACGGAGCCGATGGAGACCGAGGTTGCCGCCGAAGAAGCAGTCGGTGCTGGCGATCCCGCCGGCGCAGAGGCCGCCAAGGCTGCCGCCGCAGCAACTGGCGAGGGGTCTGGCGATCGCACTGACGGCCCTGAGGCCGCAGGAGCGCCAGGCGCTACACCGACCGCTGACCCATCCGCCGCTGCCGCAGCGCCAGGCTCCGATGAACCCCAGCCAGGCGTATACTTGAAGGCCGGCGAAGGCGTCTTCATCAACCTCCCCTGGGCATCAAGCTCCAGGGCGCCGGTCGAGGGAGAGATCTTCGACGGGGAGGTGCTCGCCTCCGCGGGGCTGACGCTTATTGACGCGCCAAGCAGCAGCAGCAACGAGCCTGCGGAGGAGCGGCTGCTGCGGAAGCTGTTGTCGCTCTACCGCGCGCGGCAAGCCAAGCTGGACTCCCGCGAGGCGCTTGTCGCGAAGGCGGGAGCAAACATCGAGAAGCGCGCGGAGGAGCTCCGGGGTCTCCACCAGGAAGCTCTCCGGTCCTTGGCAGAGGAGCGGGAGCAACTTGCCGAAGCGCAGAAGGCCTTCCTCCTCGAGAAGGCTGAAGTCGAAGAGCAACAGCGGCTTGCCGCTGTGAAGCTATCCGCGGGGGAGGGCGAGCTGGCGCAGCGGAAGGTCAATCTTGATGCCCACGAGGAGGAGCTTGCCGTGCCCGAGGAAAAACTCGGCGGAGCCCTCAAGCAAGTAGAGGATGCTGCTGCTGCCGCCGAGGCCGCCAAGAAGGAGCTGGAGACAAAGGTGGCGCAGCTGGAGGCCGATCTCGCTGAGAAGGGCAAAGAGCTCAGCGCCGCCAAGGACTGCAACGCGAATCTTGAGTTGAAGCTGACCACTTTGACCAAGACTCTGGACGGCGCCAAGAAGCAGGAGGCGGCCTTGAAAGAAGAGATCAAGGCCGACAAGGCGCTGCTGGAGACTGTCGCCGCCACCCAGAATGCTTTCCGGGAGACTGTGGAGCACTGGACGGAGAGTCTTGTGGTTGTTGCCGCAGACATTGACAAGGAGCTGGCGCAGCTGGGGATGGAGGACCTTGGGTATCCCTTCGACGAGAACCTCCAACCCAGCGCCAAGCTCGTCTTGTTCTTCAAGGGCGTGGTGACGGCCCTCCAGCGACTCCGGGAGAGGGTCCCAAAGCATCTGGCCGACGAGTCGCGCAAGATCTACGCGGGAGCCCTTCAGAAGGTGTTGGTGAAGGTGGACTTCCGCAACCCGGGCCTCAACCTCACCAACGTCCTCAAGACCCTGCTGCCGGATGCTGATCTGGAGGCGCTCAAGGCCCTTGTCGCACCCATTGTGGACAAGGTGAGCGGGATCAAGAGGATCGAGGGCGATCGCGTAGATTAGGCCGCCCGTTTCTTCTTTTCTTGTCGCTGTTTGTCATGTTACGAAAACAATCTGTTAGAGCCGCGACAAGCTATTTTTGTAATATAACTCTATTCTGGGTATTAATTGCAGTGTTATTCCCTTTACTTGATTCCTCCCTTTGTATGTCTTTTTACCCTACGCTTTTAGGGAACTTGCCGGTGCAGGCACCTGAGCCGCGAGCGCTGAGTGCGGGACGTCAGCAGCCTGCTGGCGGTGCCGCTACCGACAAGAAACCTTGTCGCAACTAGTTGCAGCTCACTTAAGTTGTTGAGCGGACTCGAAACAAAATAAGGGCGCAACTAGCTACGAATTGGTTCCTCCACGCACAGGTTTTCCATACAAAGTGGGGTCGTTCAAGGGAGATAACTTAAAAATTAAAAAAATCTGATTGCTCAAACTTTGGCAACTTAGCTTTTCTGTTGTTTGCTTCCCGGCAAGGTGAAACTTTCTTGAACGACGCCTGGTCCATACCATTATCTTCTCCTTTCCCCCTCGGCAAACTTGTGGGCGAGGGAACCTTGCTTTCCTTGAGAAAAAAGAAAGAAGAGAAAATAAAGACATGGAGCCTTACGGCTCGTTATTGCTTACCGGGGAGTAGGTGCTGCACAAAGTGTCAGATCACATATGCAAAAAATAGAATGCATGAAATTGACAAAATGTGCGGAGCACATGAGCTTTACTTATGCACGGGGTCTGCGCCCGGCTTTGTACGAAGGATTACATGCAACAGCGGCAAGACTTGTACAAAAGGTGGTTGCCGGAACAGGTTCCGGCAACCGCGCCTTACGGGTAAAACTTACGAAGATGCTCGATGTTCCAGGAGTTGCTCACCGGAATGGCATCTTCGGTCTCAAGGCGGACAGCGCCAGGCCTAGTGACTCGTTTCACCCGGTAAGGGCCTTCCCACTTCGGCGTCAACTTGTTGGAATTCTTGGCGGACTGAACACGCCGAAGAACAAGGTCGCCTTCCTCGATACTTCTGGCATTAACTTTGCGGCTATGGTAGCGGCGCAAAGCTTGCTGGTAGCGAGCAGCTCGCACAGCAGCCTGAAGACGGTCTTCCTCAAGGAGCAGCGCGTCATCTTGTTGCAGCTGCTCTTGCTCGAGCTCATCATAAGCGAGCACTCGAGGTGACCTGTATACGAGTTCTGTGGGGAGAACTGCCTCTACTCCATAGACTAGAGCGAAAGGTGTCTGGCCAGTGGCTCGATTTGGCGTCGTCCTGATCGACCAAAGAACCACCGGCAGCTCGTCGATTCAGTTTCTTCCGCACTTGTGTAGCCTGTCAAAAGTCCTGGTCTTGAGCCCGCGTAGCACTTCAGCATTTGCCCTCTCCGCTTGACCGTTGCTTCTTGGGTGAGCAACAGAAGCGAAGCAGACCTTGGCGCCAAGATCTTGGACGTACTGCATGAAGGTGCGGCTCGTGAATTGTGTACCGTTGTCAGTGATTATCCTGTTAGGGATCCCGAAGCGGCAAACAATCGACCTGAAGAACTTGACTGCTGACTGTGCTGTCACCTTCCTCACTGGTTCCACTTCCGGCCACTTTGTGAACTTATCGATTGCAACGTACAAGTACTCAAAGCCCCCGACTGCTCGGGGAAAGGGGCCGAGGATGTCGAGCCCCCAGACCGAAAATGGCCAGGATAAAGGGATCGTCTGGAGAGCTTGAGCTGGTTGGTGTATCTGCTTGGAATGGAACTGGCACGCTTCACACTTGGTTACTTGTGCAGTTGCATCCTGGAGGGCTGTTGGCCAAAAGAAATCTTGCCAGAATGCTTTGCCGACAAGTGCTCTTGCGCCAATGTGGTGGCCACATATGCCTCCATGTATTTTTGCCAACAGCTTTTGTCCGTCTTCCCGGTGAATACACTTCAATTTCACACCGTTGAGTCTTCTTCTGTACAGTGTCTTGTCGACAAACTGGTACATACTTGACTGCCGGGCTACTCTTTCCGCTTCTTCTTGTTCTTCGGGAAGTTCTCCTGTCTGAAGGAAATGGACAATCTGTTGTGCCCATGCTGGAGCTTGTGGCTCGACAACAAGGACTAAAGGCAAATCTGCTGCTGCGGGAACATCCGCTTCTACGGCGAGAACCTGCGGCTCTGCCGGAGCTTGACGTTCCCCGGCAAGCTTTCCGGAGCAAAACTTGTCGGGAGCTTCTGCTTCAACGGAACAAACCCTAGGGCTTGCCGGAGCAGACTGCTCCTCAGCGCTCTTGGCGTTGATCTTGGGGACCTTCTTGGCGGCGGCTTCGAGAAGCTCTGCCGGCAAATAGTCACCAGAAATCAACTTCCTCTTCTTGCTCTGTCCAGTTGATGGCGTTACAGACCGTTGAGTCAGCTTGAGCACAAAGATCCCTGGTTCCACAGGTAACTTAAGTGCGGCGCACTTTGACAGGCCATCGGCAATGGCGTTCTGAGCTCTTGGAACATGCTCCATCTGTAGGCCTTCAAAGTGCTCTTCTAGCTTTCTCACTTCGTCGACATAGGCTTCCATCAACGGACTTTGATAGCTCTTGTTCACTTGGCGGACGACAAGCTGCGAGTCACCCCTGACAATGAGCTTCTTGATCCCAAGGTCTGTCGCGATCCTGAGACCGGCAAGCAAGCCTTCATACTCTGCAGTATTGTTTGTTGCTTGCTCCTTGGGAAAGTGTATCTGGACTACGTACTTGAGGTGCTCTCCGGCGGGTGCGACAAGCAGCAAGCCAGCGCCGGCGCTTTGCAGCGAAAAGGCACCATCAAAGTACATCAGCCATTCTTTGTCTACTTCCTTGACGGGGATGCTCGTCTCTGGAATTTCTTCATCTGGTGTTGGCGTCCATTCTGCTATAAATTCTGCCAATGCTCTGCTTTGGATAGTTGAAGTACTCTCAATCTTGAGGCCAAAGCTTGACAGTTCCAGTGCCCACTCAACAATCCTACCTGTCGCTTCTGGATTCTGTAGTATCCTCTTCAGCGGAAAGCGAGTAACAACTGTGATCTCATGTGCTTGGAAGTAATGGCGCAGCTTTCTTGAGGCCATGAGAAGGCCGAAAAGCAATTTCTGCATGCCAGAGTACCTTGTCCTAGCCCCCTGCAGAAGGGAACTGACAAAGTAAACTGGGCGTTGCACCATTCTCTTCTGTATCTCCTCGCTCATCTGTGCAGATCCATCTTTGTCCGGACCAGAGCTTGCTGGGGAAGCTCCTTGCTTGTCGCTGGATGTGCCTGCCGTGGTTGCTGGCTCGTCATCTGCCTCCCTCTCTGCTACTAACGCAGCACTAACCACTTGATTGATCGCCGCTATATACAGCAGCAACTTCTCTTGTGGTTTAGGTGCGACAAGTATTGGAGGGGAGGACAGGTATCTCTTCAAGTCTTGCAGCGCAGCCTCCGCTTCCGGAGTCCATGTCATTGGACCTGCCTTTTTCAATAATTTGAAAAACGGCAGGGCGCGCTCAGCAGACCTAGAGATAAACCTGCTGAGAGCAGCCACGCAACCGGCAAGTCTTTGTACATCCTTGACACGCTTTGGTGCTTCAATCTGCTCAATGGCCTTGATCTTGTCGGGATTGGCTTCAATTCCCCGCTGAGACACGAAGAACCCGAGAAGCTTGCCGGAGGGGACCCCAAACACACACTTCTCTGGGTTGAGCTTGAGGCTGATCTTGCGCAGATTTGCAAAGGTCTCGTCTAAATCTTGGATCAGAGTTCCTTTGTCCTTGCTCTTGACCACTATGTCATCCATGTAGGCTTCCACATTTCTGTGTATTTGTGGCTCAAGAGCGACCTGGACTACTCTTGCAAATGTTGAACCAGCATTTTTTAATCCGAAAGGCATCCGTATGAAACAGTACGTGCCACATGGAGTAATAAATGCGGTCTTCTCCTCATCCTCTTCTGCCATGAAGATCTGATGATATCCTGAGTATGCGTCAAGAAATGAAAGCAAATCACATCCGGCTGTGGAGTCAACAATTTCGTCAATGCGCGGCAAAGGAAATGGGTCTTTGGGACAAGCTTTGTTAACATCGGTAAAGTCGATACAAAGTCTCCATTTCCCCTTTGCCGTGCGCACGACTACAGGATTGGCCAACCACGTAGGATGGAGCGCTCCTCTGACAAGGCCTGCTACTTCCAACTTCTTGATCTCTTCTGCAATGAATTCTTGGCGCTCCACTGCTTGCTTCCTGACCTTCTTCTTGACGGGCCGCGCATGAGGACAAACGGCAAGATGGTGCTCAATTACTTTCCTGGGAACACCGGGGATGTCAGACGGTTGCCGCGCAAACACGTCGACATTCGCCCGCGAGAAAGCAATGAGCGCGCTTTCCTATTTAGGGTCGAGAGTGGCACTGATGGTGAAGGTACCACCAGTGCCGTCCTCCTTGGCGGACACCTTCTTCGTCTCTGGCGGAGCTGCCATTGTCTTCTTACACTTGCCGTTGGAGCTCGATGGTGCGTCCTCGACGGTAGCGCAACACTCCGAAGAGGTGCGCTTGCCGGAGTGGGCATCAGAACTCTTGCCGGACTTGGTCTTCTTCCCCCGGGAGCTTCAACGGCAAGTGACTTGCAATCTGTTGCGGCTGCCGCTTCCCGGTAGATCTTGTCGGCGCAGATAAGAGCATCTTTCTTGTCGCCAGGGACAGAGATGACGCTTATCAGGCCTGGCATCTTCAGCATATTGTATGCATAGTGAGAGGCCGCCATGAACTTGGCGAGTGCTGGACGGCCAAGTATCCCATTGTAAGGCAATGGAATATCGGCAACGTCAAAAGTGACCCTCTCAGTCCTGAAGTTCAGCTCGCTGCCAAATGTTACTGGCAACGTGACCTTCCCCTTCGGCTTGCTCCTTCCCGGGTTGATTCCTTAGAATGTGCCGGTCTCTTCGAGCTCGCTGTCAGGGATCTGGAGTTTCTGGAGTACAGTGGAGGAGATCAGGTTCAAGCTGGCCCCGCCGTCAACTAGCATCTTGGTGACCTTGACGTTGTGGATAGTTGGTGAAACCAACATCGGCAAGCACCCGACCGCAGTTGTGCGATTAGGGTGGTCCTCAATATCAAAGATGATAGGCGTGCTGGACCATTTCAAAAGCTTGCGTGACTCGATAGGTGGCTCTGCTGCATTGACTTCCCGCACCCACTGCTTGAGTTGGCGGTGCGAAGTATGCAGAGAAGCACCGCCGTCAACGCACAAGACCTCCGTGGCTTTCTGGAACTCCTGCTCACTGGACTCGACATCATCCATGTCTTCGTCGTCGTCGTCATCTTCATCATTGTCGCGGCCGCGGGGAGGTCTGTCTCCTTGTCGCTGCTTGGCCTTGCCGCGGCGTCCTCCCCGGCCGGCGCGCTTCTTGCGGATTCTCCAGCACCTCCTTGGGCCCTCTCCTTGTCGCGTCGCTCGTATTCAGCCTTTTGCTGCAGAACAAGCTGCTCGACTTTCTTGCAGCTCTGGAGGTCATGGCCCTTGGTGCGGTAAATCTTGCAGTACTGCTTGTCGGTGCCGTCCTGCTTGTCGGCGACCGCCACAGCCTGGCAGTTGGTGCACGCGGCAATCTCCTTGCCGGAGCTACCAACTTTGGCTTTCTTGGCGCCACCCTCGTTGCCGGACTGCTCAACGACTAGCACTTCTTTGCCTTTCTTCTTCCTGTTCCGCCGCCGGTTTTTCTTTGCCGGGGCAGCATCTTCGCTGTCAGATCCTTCTGCTCCGGTACTCTCTTTGGGAAGTTTCCTCCCTTCCTCAGCGCATACAGCTCACTGACGTCTCTGATCCTGCACATCGCCATCTCCTCCCGCATCCTGCGGTTACACACGTTCTGATGGAACGCGCTGATGACCGCGGCGGGGTGGACATCTGCGATGTTGTACTGTACACGGCTGAACCTCTGAATGTACTTGCGCAGGGGCTCTCCTTCCTTCTGGGCGAGCAGATGAAGGTCACTCTCTTGGCCATGAGCTTTGTGGCCGCCTGTAAAGGCGCCGACAAACTGATGGCATAGGTCTGCCCAGGAGGATATGGAGTTGTCCGGCAAGTGCATGAGCCAGGACCTGACGTTGGGCTTGAGCACCAGTGGGAAGTAGTTGGCAAGGATCTTGTCGTCCCGCCCCCCGGCAGCCTGCACCGCGATGGTGTAGATGCTGAGGAACTCTGATGGATGCGACTTGCCGTCGTACTTCTCTGGTACGTCTGGCTTGAAATTCTTCATGCTGGGCCACTGGACTTGCCGCAGCTCACGAGTGAACACAGGGCAACCTACCGCGTACGGCAAGTCGCCTGGTTCCCCTGGCGCATGCATGTCGACAAAGGGCCCAGCGCGCTGGTCCGATTGACGCCGCGCTTCTCTTCGGCGCTCGATGCAAGTACGAGCGTCTTCTTGCTGTCGTTCGTGAAGAACTTGGCGCTGATCGCGACGAGCTCGCGGATCTGATGATGCGGTGGAGTCGCTGTCGAGGTGGATCTGGCGAGTCGGCGATCTCGGCCTTCGGGGCGGAGAGTGCACGGTGGTTGCACCCCCACCGGTGTTGTCGTCACCGGCTCGTGCCTGGCTGACTTGGCGCGGCTACGACGTGCTCGGCTGCCGTTGAGTGTCGCAGTTGGCGAAGCCGATGAGACTCTGAATGGTGGCCCTCCAGTCGTCGATCTTGCCTGCCATTGGAGGGTAGTCCAGGAGCAGTTGGGCTCGCGCCAAAGCTTCTGCTGCAGTGGCGGGTGGTGGTGGCGAACGGCGTGAGGAGCGGGATATGCTCGGACTTCTAACCACGTTAGAAGGAGCAGTATCCCGTCCAGGCGACCGTGTCTCGCTCGCGCCAGCATGTTGGCGTGCATGGTGGTCCTGAGCGCTCCGAGATCCACCAGCTCAATCTTGGTCCAGCAAACGCATGGTACCGTGAGTACCATGACGCTGCCGGTCCCGCGCCTCCTGAGATGGGCGCGGTGCATGTACGGACACCAAGGTCTTGGAGTGCGCTCGGTCGTTGTGGGAGCCGGCTACGCCGCCGATGGGCAGCGCAGCCTTGTCCTTGGACCTGGCAGCACCGTGAGCTCCCTCGTTGACGCCTGTTCTTCCGACGGCGCCTGCCCCATCAGCCGTTTGCTCCGGCGGTGGTGGGTTCGGCGCGGACGGAGCAGCCGCCTCCGAAGTCTTCTTCTTCGGCGGCATGTCGATGAAGATGATGAAGATCTAGCTCGCGTGAACGCCGGATCTGGTTCACACAACCTCGACGCCCCCTACCTGGCGCGCCAAAGATGTCGGGGGACTGATCCACGAACACCTATGGGACCGGTGGGCCGCGTCCCTTTCGGTTCGGCGGGGGCGGACGTCGCGCAAAGAGCAGATCGAGGCGAAGCACACGAGCAGTTTACCCAGGTTCGGGCCGCACGGATGCGTAAAACCCTACTCCTGCTTTGTGGTTTGTATTGAGTTCTTGCTCGGGAGCATGGAGTGCTACAATACACACCAGCAGCTAACGAGACCGAGCGTGAGTGTTCGAAAAAAAACCCCTCTACATTGCACATGGGCCTCCTTTTATATGCTCAAGGGGTCACCGACAGGTGGCAACGGAGGCAAAGGGTAAAAATGGAAAGGTTTTGTGGTAGGTACAGCTACCTGCTACAGTGTATCATACCTAACCCTGACGGCAGGGGACAAGGGCATTAAATGCCCGTCTGTGTCGCCTAAACAGTGCAAAAGGGACCGTCAGGGACGCCAACGCTCGGCACGATGGCAATCTTGTCAGCCCCGCTTGCCACCGCACACCGCTGGCTGCACAGCCTCCCGCCACGCATGCCTGGAAGGGTCCCAGAGCGACACGTTGGTGAATGTGCTGGAGCGCGGGCACAGAGTGGTGGCTTGCTGCAGCAAGCGCCTTGCCGCGGTCGTTGTCTTATCGCGTCCGGGAGCTTGTCGCTCACTGGGCCTTGCCGGGGCGCGTGGCGCGTCGCGGCAAGTTCCTTGAGGTGCCTTGGTTGGCCTTCCCGGCAAGCTCCTCTTGCCGGGGTCTTGAGATGCCTTGGTTGGCCTTCCCAGCAAGCTCCTCTTGCCGGGGTCTTGAGATGCCTTGGTTGGATACTTTGTTCTTGAATGGCTCCAAAGTAACCACGGAGGACCTTGGCGGTCACCCGGCAAGCCTTGCCGCGGGATGCTGTGACTGCCCGTGCACAAGTTCGGGATACTAGGGTACCCCTACTCTAGTACACTGACACCAGCCCGGTGAGAGCGTGGTGTTCATGTCTCACTTCCTTCGGGGGTTGGGCTTCCCAATGGATCCCTTTGTGAGGGGACTGCTGTTTTATTACGGGCTGGAATTCCATGACTTAGCTCCGGAGTCCATCCTCCATATCTCCTCGTTTATTGTCGTGTGTGAAGCGTTCCTCCATGTTACCCCTCACTTCGATTCTGTCTCAAGACCTTCAAAGTGGAGCCGACGATGATCAAGGGACGGCACGCAGAGTGCGGAGGCGCTATTATAAGCAAAAATGTTGATGCTCCATGGCCCGAGGGCTCTTTTCAAGAGAGCTAGGCTTGTGGCAATGAGAGTGGTTTTATATCACCGCTCCCCGGAGTACCAAATGGCTGGCGCCTCCTGCCTTTCGCTCGGGTCCCCCACCATGGCTAGCGTCATGGGTCAACAGAGGGTTAGATTGGGGTTTGCCCAAAGACGTGCCCTTGTTACAGGGCCGCATTAAAGATCTCTTGGAAGGAGACCTCAGCCTGGTCAAGGTGACGCAGGTCATGTTGATTCGCCGAATATTGTCCAGCAAACATCGCCCCCTTCGCCTGTGGGAGTTTAATCCAGAGGGACCGCGAGCTCTCCAGAACTTTATGGGCGCAACGCCCGCGGAGATGTATAAACTATTCTTCGGATTACAAGAGATGTGTCTGGATTTAACCGAGGATGCATGCCTAAGCCCCAATCGCCCGGATACTCAAGTAAGCAACCTTGTGCCCAGACCTTCTATCCGTATAATTGTCATAAACTTGCCCCTAAAAGAGCCGTCCTTTTAAATAGGAGTGGATAGCGAAGGCAAAGCTGATCAGGTGTCCGGCTCCCCTACCAGAAGCCAGGCCGGATCCCGTGCTGGTCAGGATGCTGGAGATAATGCCTTTGGAGGGGGAGGACAAGGAAGCTATGGCCTCCTCGAAGGAGGCTGCTCCGAAGGGAGGAACCGACAATTCCTCTCCTAACGGGAAGAAGAGAGCCGCCTCTGACGACCCGGAAACCATGGCCTCGAAGCGGGGGAGAAAATCCTCGTCATAGGGTCCGATGCCGGGGAGTTCCTCGGCCGGACTACGCCCTCAAGGGGATCAGCCCTCCAGCGAGCCGTAAGTGGAGAAAGATTTTTCTTTTGAGGGATGAGGGAAATCCTTGATTTATATCTGAGAAGATTAACCAAACCTTTACCTTGTAGCTTGGACCTCAGCCCTTCTCAGCAGAGCTCGTCTTCGGGGGATCTCCTTCTGGAGATGATGGAGAGCGGGACGCCTCCCCTTGCCGTGCCGCCTAGCGAGGCAGGCGACCCTGAGGTGTCGTCGCGGAGGGTTTCTCCAAATCCGGCAGGGGTGGAAGATAGCTATGTGGCCCCCCGAGGTTCTCCGTGTCCGGCCTTCGAAAGAGGTCATGGGACAAGTCCGGCACCGTCTGGTGCTCGGTCGGAGGAGCTAAAGATTCTGCTGGGGCGAGCTTGTATCTCAGGGGAGCACCGTGCATTGATGGGCACGGTGATTGAAAGGATTTCATCCGCAGAGAGCGGATTGCATGAGGCCGTCAAAAGTTTGATGACGGGTTTCGAGGTACATTAGATAGTGTACACTTATGGCAGTTGCGCATGAATAAGATGCGCCCTGTGTAGATAATAGCCCCTGAGACTCTGCGCGTCGTCAAGAAATGACGGCACGCCGAGGATCATAATCCCAGGTCTAAGATGTCGCCTTTGAATGTAGGCGGCAGGGTGTCCGGAATCGAGCCGAACTGACGATTTTGCCGAACTAAAGCGGCAACTGGACGTGGCAGATGCCGACATCACGCTTGTCAACAAGCGGCTTGGTGAGGGTCAAGGTATGTAATTCCTCGGGCGGCATTAGGTAGGAACCGTTTTATGCCTGTGTCTTACGATGTGTGTGCTTGACGCAGATGGTGCGGTCGCCGTGGAGAGTCTTAGGGCAGAACTCGCCCGAGCTAAAGAACAAGCCAGAGAAAGTGATGTGGCTGCCAAGAAAGCCCTTGAAGAGCTGAGAGCCGAACAGGCTGCTCATTGCCGAAGCAAGGAAGAGATGGCCGAGATGGCCAAAAAGTTAAAAAGCACTGCAGACCGTTGTAGACTTCTTGAGAAAGAAGACCAGGCGAAACAGACGGTCTTAGAGAAGGCCGTTGCCAATGCCAAGGACGCGCGCTCTGCAATGAGAGCTGCGAAGGAGGAGCTGCGTCAGGCCGAACAGATTGCGGCTGGAAAGCCCTTCATGCTGCGAAGGAAATTTTGCGATCCGAAGTTTTCTCCGTTGGACCGGATGTGGAGTGTGGAGGATACCTATCCGGATTTGGCAGCGAGTGCTGCTGATGCGACTGAACACTTTCGAGATCAGAAAGATCGCGAAGTGGAAAAGCTTTTCTGGTCGCAGTTTCACAATCCAGAGCGTCCACTGGCAGTGGACGATCGTTTGGCTCAATGGGCCAAACTGAATAGGTTGTCCGGACTCGCCATGAAGTACATCATGGGTCATCTGTGGCCGGGGAGATCGGAGCCGAAGAGTTATTTCAGCTTGGTGCAGCAATTCCTTAATGCGGTGCCGCGTATAAATGCAATGAAGAGGTCAGCATGCATAGAGGGCGCAAGGATGGCTCTTGCCCGTGTTAAGACATACTGGGCAGAGATGGAGACCACCGTTGTTGCGTCCCGAGATTCGGACAAAAGTCGAGTACCCTCCGAGCACTATTTTCAGGAAGTCCTTGAAGGCGCTCGATGTTATGATAGCATATGTAATTATAAAGTAATATTTTGGTAAACTTTACTGGCCTTTTTATACTTGTGCCTTCAAGTATTGGGAACACCTCCTGTGCGGCCGTTTTAATTATATATATATATAATCTGAAAGATGGCAGTCGTTAGCTTCAGCCCCCACGCACATAGTGCGGGGGTGCTCGCAGAAGACGCATTTTCACACTTAACCCAACGTCTTGGTCCTACAAAGGAGGTGATAGCGCAGCGGGCCAGGCAACCGGACTATAATGCTTTAACACTTTCACTTAGCCATAGGAGCTTGACAGTGAGACTATTTAAGTAGCTCCTTGGTGGCGACTACGCTCATCCGAGTTCGGGGCGCGTATGTGCCTGACCGGGAAGTGGCCCTTCGTTAAAGCGGAGTAATCCGATAGATTCCGATAGGCCATCGAGTGGCTGACCAGTCTCACGCTACATCATGATAGTCAGTTTTCGGCTTTCTCTACTAAGGTGCTCGCCCGGCCGAACCGGGGCACAATCGCAGTAGTTCTCCTGGTGCTACCTTAGCCGATAGAGCGGAACGTAAGGTAGCCGAACTCAGGAGCCGGGCAACCCAACATTTGACCAAAGACATGATTCGGAGCTGATGCATATAATGCCAAAACTCGCGACGCCGAACACTCCCTAAGGTGTTCGGTATTTATGAGTGCGGGCGAAACAACACTCTTTATTAAAAAAGCCCCTAGTGTCCAGGTACGTGCAAAAATTCTAACGTGGCCACATGCCAAGACGCCAGCCTCCTCCTTGGTTATATCAGAAAAAACCAGGGGATGTGTAGCAACAAGAGACAGTAAAAAAGGTTTACGCAGGGTCTTAATCTAAAAAGAATCCTTTAGGACGGGTCCCTACTGCACGTCTGCGCCTGTGTCTCCGTTGTGCCATATCCTGGACGGGCGCCGCACGACGTTCATCTGTAAAAGAGAGGAACTGAGTTGAAAACGGGTCGTGCCGAAAAAGTTTAAAATAAACAAAGTATAAAGTAAAATATATAGGATTGAGCTTTATTGTCTCTTATTGTATATGCGTGAAGCCCCTAGTGCAGGGATATATGGCCACTAAGCCTGCATTAATGATGATTTTGCACCGAACTCGTCTATCCGCATTCGTGGTCTTGAATGACCTATTTCGAAGTTTTTTGGCCGGTGAGGCCATTTTGCTGTGGGGCTGTCAAAGCGGACGCACAGTCCTCCGCTTGGGGAGGCGCACTTTAGTGCTTCCCCTTCAAAGAGATGATGCCTCGTGGACCGGGCATCTTAAGCGTAAGAGATGCATAGTGCGGTATTGCATTAAAGTGAGCGAAAGTTGCGCGTCCCAGTAGTGCTTGATAGCGACTTGAGAACGGGACGATATGGAAGGTCAGCTTTTCATGGCGGAAGTTATCGGCAGAGCCGAATATGACTTCGAGCCGGAGAAAACCCATACAATGGGTGTCCGGACCAGGTATTACCCCTTGAAAGGAGGTTTTGCTGCGGCGGATTCTTGTTGGGTTTATCCCCATGTGCTGGATTGTATCCTGATATATCAGGTTTAGTCCACTGCCTCCGTCCATAAGGACATTTGAAAACTGGAGTCCGCCAATTATTGGATCGAGTATCAAGGCAGTCCAGCCTGCATTCTTGATATTTCTAGAATAATCTAGCTGATCGAAGATGATCGGTTTTGACAACCAGTGGCCGGACCCTTTGGGGGTGAGCCGTGTGGTGCGTACCTTTACGGGCGCCGCATGTTTTGTTATGTGAAGTGAGTTCACTGTTTTTACTTCTTGTGGGAAGTTCTTTTGTTTCCTGGTACTCTGCTTTTGGGGTTCGTCCTCGTCTTCGCTTGGTGTGTCGAGCCCCTTGTGTTCGGCATTGAGTCTGCCGGATTGTTTGAAAACCCAACAGTCTCTGTGGGTATGGCTAGCAGGCTTCCCGAGAGTACTGTGTATCTGACATATCCTCTCCAGGATTTTATTTAGGTTGGATGGATCGTCCCTGTTATCCTGGGGGCAATTTTGCCTGATTTTGTCGTGAGCCTTTGAATCCGGCATTGACTGCCGTGCTCTTCGGACTTTTGTCCTTAGTTCGGCGACGGTCTTTGTTGCGTCGCGGTTTTCCGTTTCCATCCCTAGTTTCGGATGTACTTGGGTCACTGGGGCTGCACCTTACCAACCAGTTGTCCTCCCCTGCACAGAAGCGGGTCATGAGGTTTGTTAGTGCGGCCATTGTTCTTGGCTTTTCTTGGCCGAGGTGTCTGGCGAGCCATTCGTCTCAGACGTTATGCCTAAAAGCTGCTAAAGCTTCGGCGTCCGGACAGTCGACTATCTGATTCTTTTTAGTGAGGAATCTATTCCAGAACTGCCGAGCTGATTCTCCGGGTTGTTGAGTTATGTGACTAAGATCGTCTGCATCCGGAGGGCGGACATAGGTCCCTTGAAAGTTTGCTCAGAAAGCATCCTCGAGCTCTTCCCAGCTTCCAATTGTGTTTTCGGGAAGGCTTTTAAGCCAATGCCGGGCTGGCCCTGTAAGCTTAAGGGGTAAATATTTTATGGCGTGGAGATCATCTCCTCTAGCCATCTATATGTGGAGGATATAATCCTCGATACAAACTCCAGGGTCTGTTGTTCCATCATATGCCTCTATGTTTACGGGTTTGAATCCCTCTGGAAATTCATGGTCCAGGACCTCATCGGTGAAACATAGAGGGTGTGCGGCGCCCCTGTATTTGGGTGTGTCGGATTCTGATGATGGCTTCATGGTATTGCTTACGAGAGCTTGCTTTCTTAGCCCATAAATGGACCTGACTGGGCCATGATGCGAATCCTTAAGTGGGTCGCATGCCGATTTAAGTGCGGCGCCGCTTTATGGGGTCTTCTATCCGACCGTGTGGCTTTCTCGTTTTTGAATGCGAGGGCTCTAGGGCCTGTTCATCGAATTCAGGCAGTAGCTTTCTTTTCGGATAGCTTTTAGTGTGGCGACTGTCGCCGTATTTATCTGCGGTATTGATTACTTTGCTCCATCTAATCCGAAGTGCATCTTCCGCTGTTTTTATCTTGCGCTTCTGCTTTTTTAGGCTGCGTGCAGTTGCAACGAGCCTGTCGTGGAGATTCTTCTGCTCCATAGGTATATCCGGCGTGAGGTTGTCCGGAATGCCGTTTTCGCCGGAGGAGGGATGTTCGGTTTCTCTATCCGTGTTGCCCTGTTCGGACGGTTGCTCTAAGGCCTGCTCATCGTCTACCGGCTCGTCCTGCTCTATGGCTGGGTTTTATCGAGGCGGGGCTTGGATCGGCGTTTACTCCGACGCTTTGATTGCTTTTCGGGGGGTCGATCTCCCGTTCCATCCCCTTTTTCCTCGTTTTCGCTTCCTTTAGGAGTATCCACCATGTACACATCGTGAGATGAGGTGGTTGTCCAATGCTCTATGGGCGTTGGTTCATCGGTATCTCCTGCATCGTCATCCATGCTGTCGATGTCTCCGGAGTCGAAGTTGAGCACGTCGTTTAAATTGTCGACAGTGGCTACCAAGTGGGTGGTGGGTGGGCTTTGAATTTCTTCATCGTCCGTATCCCACCCTTGTTGACCGTAGTCCGGCCAGGGCTCTCCTGATAAAGAGAGAGACTTAAGGGAATTCAGGATGTCGCCAAAAGGCGAGTGCTGAAAGATGTCTGCGGCGGTGAACTCCATTATCGGCGCCCAATCGGATTCGATTGGCAGGGGCGCGGGGGGTTCGGAGTCCGGGGAGGAGTCCGGATCCTCGGAGTCACGGGTCGTGCAGAGTGCGGGGCTAGCATTCGGCTCGATCGCCTTTGAGATCGCAGCCCCCGAGGTGGCGTCCAACCACTCGTCCTCGATTGGCGTAATAGGCTCCGAGTTAGGGGTCGGAACCGATACGTGTGCGGCCTCCAGGACACTGTCCGGAGGCAGAGCTAGATCATGCCCCTCGAGATAGTGCGGTACGTTTGGCCGTGGCTCGAACCCGTCAAAGATCAAGTCTCCGCGGATGTCAGCCGTGTAGTTTAAGCTTCCAAACCTGACTTGATGGCCATGGACGTAGCTTTCGATCTGCTCCAAGTGGTCAAGCGAATTGTCCCGCAGAGCGAAGCCGCCGAAGACGAAGATCTGTCCGGGGAGAAAGATCTCACCCTGGACCGCATCGTTGTTGATGATCAAAGGAGCCATCGGGCCTAAAGGCGACGGCACAGAGGAACTCTCAATGAAAGCACCAATGTCGGTGTCAAAATCGACAGATCTCGGGTAGGGGGTCCCGAACTGTGCGTCTAGGCCGGATGGTAACAGGAGGCGGGGAACACGACGTTTTACCCAAGTTCGGGCCCTCTCGATGGAGGTAAAACCCTACGTCCTACTTGATTAATATTGATAATATGGGCAGTACAAGAGTAGATCTACCACGAGATCAAGGAGGCTAAACCCTAGAAGCTAGCCTATGGTATGATTGTTGTATATGGAGTTGATTGCCTACGGACTACAACCCTCCGGTTTATATAGACACCGGATAGGGTTAGGGTTACATAGAGTCGGTTACAATGGTAGGAGATCTTGAATATCCGCATCGCCAAGCTTGCCTTCCACGCCAAGGAAAGTCCCATCCGGGCACGGGACGTAGTCTTCAATCTTGTATCTTCATAGTCCTGGAGTCCGGCTGAAGGTATAGTCCGGCTACCCGAACACCCCCTAATCCAGGAATCCCTCAAGTCCCGTTTTGCGGTACACCACACCCCTCCCAATGAACAGGACCCCCGTTTCGACCGTAGCGCTCCAACACAAGTCTGTTTCCTCCGTTTTGCGGTACGCCACACGCCTCCCGATCAACAGGACCCCCATTTCGACCGTAGGAGGTCCGTTTCCTTTGTTTTGCGGTTCGCCACACCCCTCCCGATGAACAGGATCCCGTTTCGAACGTGGCCGGTCGAACACAAGGCCGTTTCCTCTGTTCTGTGGTACGCCAGGCCTTATTACCATCGCCTGTTTCGTCCAAGCCCTACCGATGAACACGAGGCATTCCGTTGCCTCCCCATGAACACGACGCATTCTGTTGCCTCCCCATGAACACGACGATGACGCTGTTTCTCCGTTCCGACCCAGCCATGTACACGAGCCCTGGCCGTACGTATGCGCGAGTAGGCGTTCGAGACCCCGCCCGTATATACACATACGTGGCCGTATTTTCTTTCTTGCACCCTGGCCGCTGTACGTACGTGTACATGCTACGTGCGCGCCTCTACTACGACACGAATGGGCTCTGAGAAGGCCGGAAGATAACATGGGCCGGAAATGGCCCAATGGAATAACGGTCCATTAATGGGTATAAAGTGATACACTGTTCATTACGGGTCAGTTTCACCATGGGCCGTTAATGGGTGTAATGTGATACACTGTTCATTACGGGCCAATTTCACTACGGGCCGTTAATAGTCCAAGAGTTACATAGGGCCTCATATGGGCCGAAAGACATCATGGGCCATACATGGGCCAGAAGTGAAAACGGGCTGGAATCATATTGGATGGCCTAGATGACGCTACTGGGCCTAATTCGGATAGGGCGTAACGGGCCTTGCGGTAGCGGGCTGTAAATGGGCTATATGCGAACAGGCCATTAATAGGCTTTGCATGGGCCGGCCCGCCACCTTTTGACCAAGTCAAACGGGCCGGCCTTTTCACAAGAATGGGCCTCTGTTGGGCCGTGCCATGTGTCGACGTATAATAGGCGCCTATCTGACCCACTAACGAGCTGACACGTGTTTCGTCCGGCCAATAAGAATTTTACACGTGGAAATTTCCCATTGGTCGGGGCTATAAACGGGTTATCGGATCCAAAACCCGACCCGAGAGCTTAACGGCGTTCCGTTACGGTGGATGCCACGTGTCGGTCACCCTTGACGAAAGCACTTTGGTGACGCGCGATTTATCGTCATGGAAGTGGACACTTTCGTGTTGATAATTTTGGTAATGTCATGGAACACTTCTACGACAGCATAGGTATGACTACCTTGATTCTGTCATAAATTTGTCATGGATGTACATGCATGACAAAAACGCGACTTACTGTGACAAACACGTATCATCACGGAAGTGTATTTTCTTATAGTGGGAGAAAGAAATCAGAGAGAAGGATTCATCGGGTTTTACGATACAGAGCCGCCGCGAAGCCCTAATCTTCCTCGGGAGGGCTGATCTGGAGTCCGTTCGGGGCTCCAGAAAGGGGAATCCATCGTCATCGTCATCATCAACCATCCTCCATCGCCAATTTCATGATGCTCACCGCCTTGCTTGAGTAATCTCATCGTAGGCTTGCTGGACGGTGATGGGTTGGATGAAATTTACCATATAATCGAGTTAGTTTTGTTAGGGTTTGATCCCTAGTATCCATTATGTTCTAAGATTGATGTTGCTGTGACTTTGCTATGCTTAATGCTTGTCACTAGGGCCCGAGTGCCATGATTTCAGATCTGAACCTATTATGTTTTCATGAATATATGTGAGTCCTTCATCCTATCTTGCAGGTCAATAGTCACCTACTATGTGTTATGATCCGGCAACCCCGAAGTGACAATAATCGGGACCACTCCCGGTGATGACTGTAGTTTTAGGAGTTCATGTATTCACTAAGTGTCAAAGCTTTGGTCCGGTACTCTATTAAAAGGAGGCCATAATATCCCTTAGTTTCCAATAGGACCCCGCTGCCAAGGGAGGGTAGGACAAAAGATTTCATGCAAGTTCTTTTCCATAAGCACGTATGTCTATATTTGGAATACATGCCTACATTACATTGATGAACTGGAGCTAGTTCTGAGCCACCCTATGTTATAACTGTTGCATGAGGAATCACATGCGTCATAATTATCCATCATTTATCCATTGCCTACGAGCTTTTCACATATTGATCTTTGCACAATTACTTTTCCATTCCACTGTTACGATTGCTACAAAAACTACTACTGTTACTTTTGCCATCGTTACCGTTACTTCCATACTACTTTGCTACTAAATACTTTGCTGCAGATATTAAGTCTTTCAGGTGTGCTTAAATTGAACACTCAACCGCTAATACTTGAGAATATTCTTTGGCTCCCCTTGTGTTGAATCAATAAATTTGGGTTGAATACTCTACCCTCAAAAACTATTGCGATCCCCTATACTTTTGGGTTATCAAGACTATTTTCTGGCGCCGTTGCCGGGGAGCATAGCTCTATTCTTTGATTCACTTGGGATTTATATCTGTTGATCACTATGAGTAACTTGAAAGATGAAAGAACCAAGATTTTTTCCTCAACTACGAGGGGAGGTAAGGAACTGCCATCCAGCTCTGCACTTGATTCACCTTCTATTATGAGTAAATTTGTGGCACCTACACCCGTTATTGATTCTGATATGTTGCATGTTATTTATGATGCCACTTCTGCTATGCGTGATGCTTATGATGAAACTACTTCTATGCTTGATAATACCGTGCCATTAGGTGAATTTCTTGATGAACAACTTGCTAGGGTTAGAGAGAATGAGATTATTGAAACAGATAATATTGATGAAAGTGATGATGAAGATTCTCCCCCTAGATATGAATTGCCTGATGTGCCTGAGGGATATGTTATGGATGAAGAAACTGCTAGAGACATTTTTGCTTGCGAAGATAGATATGATTTTAAGAAACTGTTAGCTACGCTGAAAGAAAAGTCTTTGAATGCTAGAATGAAATATGACACTGCTTTTGCTACTTCACCTATCTGTATTTCTGATAAGGATTATGATTTCTCTGTCAATCCTGAGTAAATTACTTTCGTTGAATCTGATCCTTTTTATGGCTATGAATCTGAAACTATTGTGGCATATCTTACTAAATTGAATGATATAGCCACCCTATTCACCCATGAGGAAAAAATTTGTTACTGCTATATCCTTAAGTTATTTCTGTTCTCATTAAAAGGTGATGCTAAAACATGGTTTAATTCTCTAGCTCCTGGTTGCGTGCGTAGTCCCCAGGATATGATTTATTACTTCTCTGCTAAATATTTCCCCGCTCATAAGAAACAAGCTTCCTTAAGGGAAATATATAATTTTGTGCAAATTGAAGAAGAGAGTCTCCCACAAGCTTGGGGGAGGCTTCTCCGATTACTTAATGCTTTGCCTGATCATCCTCTCAAGAAAAATGAAATTCTTGATATCTTTTATAATGAACTAACCGATGCTTCCAGAGACCACCTGGGTAGTTGTCCTGGTTGTGTTTTCAGGGAAAGAACTGTTGAGCAAGCTGAATTGCTATTGAATAATATATCGAATAATGATAATGATTGGACACTTTCTGAACCAACTCCTAAGCCAACTCCGAAGAAAGGGGGTATTCTATTTCTCAGTCCTGAAGATATGCAAGAGGCAAAGAAATCTTTGAAAGAGAAGGGTATTAAAGCTGAAGATGTTAAGAATTTACCACCTATTGAAGAAATACATGGTCTTAATAACCCGACACAGGTAGTAAAGGTAAATTCTCTCTGCATATTTGATGAAGGTAATATTCCTCGTAATAAGTCTAGTAGCCAATGTTTGGATGAGTTTGATAATTTTATTGTTAAACAAGAAAGCTTTAATGCTTATGTTGGTAGACAATTGAAATTTAATGCTTATATGATTGAACACTTGGGTGATTATATGTCTAGAGTTAAAGGTGACCTTAAACTTATTAGTAAACATGCTTCTATGGTTACCACTCAAGTAGAACAAGTGCTTAAAGCACAAGATGATTTGCTTAATGAATTAAATAATAAGAAAAGTGATAATGTTGTTAGAGTTATGACTAGAGGGGGTAGAATGACTCAGGAACTTTTATATCCTGAGGGCCATCCTAAGAGAGTTGAGCAAGATTCTCAGAGAACTAATGTTGATGCACCTAGTCCTTCTAAGAACAAGAAAAAGAAAAATGATAGGACTTTGCATGCTTCTAGTGAACCTGTTGTTGACACACCTGAGAATCCAAATGATATTTCTATTTCTCATTCTGAAAGACAATCTGGTAATGAACATGAACCTAGTGATAATGAAGATGTTCATGTTGATGCTCAACCTAGCAATAACAATGATGTAGAGATTGAACCTGCTGTTGATCTTGATACCCCACAATCAAAGAATCAACGTTATGATAAGAGAGACTTCATTGCTAGGAAGCACGGTAAAGAAAGAGAACCATGGGTTCAGAAACCCATGCCTTTTCCTCCTAAACCATCCAAGAAAAAGGATGATGAGGATTTTGAGCGCTTTGCTAAAATGATTAGACCTATCATTTTGCGTATGCGTTTGACTGATATGCTTAAAAAGAATCCTTATGCTAAGTATATGAAAGATACTGTTACAAAGAAAAGAAACATACCGGAAGCTGAAATTTCCACCATGCTTGCCAATTATACTTTTAAAGGTGGAATACCGAAGAAACTAGGAGATCCCGAAGTACCAACTATACCATGCTCCATTAAAAGAAACTATGTTAAAACTGCTTTATGTGATCTTGGAGCTGGTGTTAGTGTTATGCCTCTCTCTTTATATCGTAGACTTGATTCGAATAAGTTGACACCTACTGAAATATCTTTGCAAATGGCCGATAAATCAACTATTATACCTATCGGTATTTGTGAGGATGTGCTCACGGACATGACAAGGAGTCTCGAAATGGTCTAGACGTAAAGATCGATATATTGGACGACTATGTTCGGACACCGAAAGTGTTTCGGGAGGTTTCGGATATATACCGGAGTACCGGGGGGTTACCGGAACCCCCCGAGGAGTATACTGGGCCTAATGGGCCTTAGTGGGAGAAGAGGAGGGCCGGCCATGGCAGCCGCGCGCCCCCTCCCCCTCTAGTCTGAATTGGACAAGGAGGGGGGCGGCGCCCCCTTTCCTTCGCTTCTTCTCTCCCTTCCTCTCCTACCCCTACTACTACTTGGAAGGGGGGAGTCCTACTCCCAGTGGGAGTAGGACTCCTCATGAGGCGCGCCATAGGAGGCCGCCCCCTCCCCCTCCTCCACTCATTTATATACGGGGAGGGGGGCACCCCTTGGAGACACAACAATTGATCATTGATCTTTTAGCCGTGTGTGCCCCCCCCCCTCCCCAATAATCCACCTAGGTCATCTCGTAGTGGTGCTTAGGTGAAGCCCTGTGTCGGTAACTTCATCAACACCGTCACCACGCCATCGTGCTGGCGAAGCTCTTCCCGGAAGCTCTACTGGATTGTGAGATTTGTGGGACGTCACCGAGTTGAACGTGTGCTGAACGCGGAGGTGCCATACGTTCTGTACTGAGGGTCGGTCGATCGTGAAGACGTACAACTACATCAACCATGTTGTCATAACGCTTCCGCTTACGGTCTATGAGGGTATGTAGACGACACTCTTCCCTCTCGTTGCTTTGCATCACCATGATCTTGCGTGTGCGTAGGAAAATTTTGAAATTACTACGTTCCCCAACAATTGTACCCCTAGGGGTTAGGCCTATATAAATCCCCCAGGGCATCCATGCAAAGGGTTCAGATTCTTAGAGAAACACACACACATAGAGAGAGGGAGTTAGGGCTAGCCTTGTTCTTCTTCCTCCTCTAGAGAAACAGCTCAAGGAGCATCTTGTAGCCACTCTTGTTGAGTTAGTGATCATGCGGAGACCCCGCAGAGCAGGACTAGGGTTGTTATCTCCTATAAGAGCCCCGAACCTGGGTAAGATTTGCCGGCGTGCATGTCATCGCCTCATCCCGTTTTCTGGCACCGACGACGTCTTATTAGCCCCCTCCATGATAAGCCATCCTTTGGCATATGTCGCAAGACACCCCCGACAGGACCGGCGGCGGCACCGGCGGGAGGAGAAGAGCTTCTTGTGAAGGAGGAAAGAGGAGCCATATTTAAAAAAAGTACTTGTCATAATTAATGTTTTCTCTTAGTTGTTCAGTCAGGTTTATGCTAACAATTATTTTTCTGCCATAGGTGTAAGAGGGATGGTGCGCAAAATCTGCAAGGCTGACTGTTGTGGCGGTACCTGGCGAAAACCATAGATTGTGCATTCCACGACTACCGGAGCTTTATCACCTCCTGGCAGCCCCATTTCAGTTACCACATCTCGGAAGCCGCTATTAATGGCGAAGATCATCTCATCCCGACATGCTAGTAGCTCCATGAAGAACGGGTAAGGGAATGCCTCATATTTATTGCAACTTGCCAAACCAAATACTCAACAACAATTGCTAGAGTATTACTCAATCTTATTGCACAACTGTATTTCCACACACATATCAGGCATTATATTTATTTCTCGGGACAAGTAAAAATGCAAGAAAGCCAATTTGACTAGGCTGGAAAATTAAGGAGCAGGTAAATAAGGAGGGATGTCATCGCCCGTAGTATGTCTTCTGAAGACAAGGATTTTTTACACTCTCTCTCGCACTCATCCATAGTCGGATAGCACATATGATCTACCAAACAACAGTCGCAATATCCCTCAACGCTACAATGAAACCGACCCACATGAGCGCATAGTCCGTGTGGTAAAGTAATCTTCTCGATATCCATGTCAGACATGATTCGGCCTATGAAATAACAAACGAACAGTTAACTCTTTGCAACTTTTAGAGTGGAATAAATAAACGCACAATAGATTAGACAAAAAAAGTAAAAGAAAAAGGCTCCTCTATGGGAGGGGTTTTTTGGCTCCCGGGTGAACAGTATCCTAAAAAAAGAGTAAATATTTTTTAAAAAAATCTAATTTATTTTGTAGATGATGGTGTTGGTGTCGCAAGCATGTTTGAAAATTTGGTCTTTGTGGGTGGTGAAAAAAATATTGGGGTGAAATTTGGTCTTCAATTTGTTTTTTTTTTTTGTGCAGGCCAATATGCTTAACCTTTTTGCATCAAAATTTACAGGTAGCATTTGTATGAGATAAAGATCACAAAAGAAAATTGTCTCAAATTTTTTGGCATTTGAAAAAGAAAATTGGCCCCGCTGGAGCATGTGCTCCCCGGAGCCAAATTGAATTTCCGCTCCTTCACTAGCTATACTACATATATACTTCCAAGAGAAGTGAAAAAATTAAACTCAATTAGTGTGCTTACATTGAACAACAGTTGTAGAGCATACGAGATGTAGAGACAGTAGGGCTAGTGCAAGGATACGAATTGTGTACTTGTCCATACTCCACCCGATACAACACTAGGTTGTTGATCACTTTGATTGCTGATGCGAAATATTTGCTAGCAACACATGACATGACCCGTATATATAGAGAGAGAGGGGTTAAGAGAAGAGAGATCCGGTGCTATAGCTCATCCTGATCCTGTGCAGTAAACTTCGAGAAATTAAATTGGAATTATTTATTATCTTTCCATAGTATGAACCCTCGTTCTATAGACATAAATCAAGTAAAATTAATTTTTCTCCTCTTTTAGACAAGTTTACAAGATTAGGAAGTTATTGTTTGTCAAAATTATCTCGTACTATGTTTATATTTCTGAATTGTAATTCTCCAATATTTTGGGTGTATTACCATTGCCAATAGCATTAATTAGTTCTATATTTTGAACGAGAGATTTAAGTAACATTTTTCCTAAATTTGTGCCATCTAATTTTCATTTATCTTTAGGTTGTTTTTGTGGCCGTCTGTTCCTTACGAATCTCGGCGCTCGAGGGGTCGCCTCATTCGAGTGTTTGCATGTTTGCAGGTCACCCGGGTTTTGCTCCCGACTCGCATGCACAATTGAGTTTTGATATATTTTTTTTGTTCAGCTAGTCAATAGCCTATCTGCCTATGTTTCACTTTTTTGTCTTTTTTTGCAGGAAATTGGAAGATTTCATTACTCAAGGCGGCTTTTCAGCCATATACAAATTTACAACTTCGTATGTGCCCGTATCAGACCAAATGGCGGTATGGGGTGTGCTCTGTCCGTAAGCCGCGAGACTATGACTGACTTTATTTTGAGTATGTCTAATATGCGTAATTGAAATCTCCCGTGGGTCCTTAGAAATCAGTAACTAAATGTCGCGCACAAGAGTCATGTATGGAGAGCGATCCTCATGACTCGTATTTAGCATCAAGACTGCCTGAGCGCAGTCCAACTCGACCGCAATGGGTAATCCGGTTCGATGAAGAGCAAGATCAAGGCCTTCTCTGCACGCCATGAGCTCTGCCTCTACTCCATCATCACATGTGGTGATCTGCCTGCATGCAGTAAAGATAAGAGCATCTCCAGCCGCGCCCCCAACAGGCCTCCCTGGCCACTTTTTCGGCGTCGGCGCCAAAAAACGCACCAGTCGCGCCCCCAGGACGCCGAAAACCGCCGGTTCGGCCCTTTTTTTCCTCCCGGCGGTCACAGGACGAACCCGGCGCACTAGGGGGCGATCGGGGGCTCCGGTGCAAGGGAAAAGCGCGGCTGGCCCATACCGTCAGGCGAAAAGTCAATATTTTCTTCCCCGACTCGCCTCCCACCCCCCGCGCCCTTGGCCGCCACTAGCAATATCCCGGCGCCGCCCGCCGCCCTTGCTACCTCTTGAGCTTGCGTTGGATTTCCCCGAAGAGGAAAGGATGACGCAGCAGAGTAGCGTAAGTATTTCACTACTAGGAAAAGGGCTACTAATGGCACACCAGTTTTGCCTACTAATGGCGCATCACTGGTGCGCCATTAGTATCACGCCACTAGTATTTTTTACTAGGGTTTTATCATTTTTGCCACTAGTTATGTCCCACTACTCGGTTTTGCCATTAGAAGTTACAACTACTCAAAAATGCCATCGATCCGTGAGATGTTTGCTCAAAAATGTCATCGTTCCGTTAGATGTTTCCTCAAAAATGCCATTAGACATCGTTATTTTCACATCAAACTCATTGACCATGTTATATGAAAAAAATAAGCCTAGACTCACATGTCAGTTCTCTCTATCTCACAATGATAAGTGTGGCCCCACTTGTCAGGAGTAACCAAGCGAATAATTTTATAGAAAAATAAGAACGTCATTGAGATCAAGTGGGCCCCACACTTTATTGTAGTAAGATAGAAGAAGAGCTGGCATGCTGGTTCATAGGTATTTATGTCATTATAACATGGCAAAAGAGATTTGAGATCACAATAATGGTGCCCAGTGGCATTTTTGAACATGTGTCTAACAAAGCGATGGCATATTTGAGCAGTTGAAATTCCTAGTGGCAAAACCGATTAGTGGGACACAACCGATGGCATAAATGATAAAAAAACATTTTTACTAATGGCGCACCACTGGTGCGCCATTAGTATAGGTCACGGTGCGCCATTAGTATAGGCCACTGGTGCGCCATTAGTATAGGCCACAGTGCGTCATTAGTATTTTTGAATTTTGAAGGCGGGAAAATAATAGTGGCGCACCGTCTAACCCCCACCGTGCGCCATTGCTATTTTTGAATTTTGAATTTGGATCTGGATCGTGATTTTTTTTGCCCATTTTTTGCTTGTTTTTTTTGCTCGTTTTTTGGCATGATATTATTTCAAATTTTGTTCCTGTTTTTGGATCTTGTATGTTCTTTTGCCGGAGAGGAGTTCGCCGGAGAGGAGGAGGAGGTCACCGGAGAGGCGCTCGCCTACATCGCCGGAGAGGAGGAGGAGGTCACCGGAGAGGAGTTCACCGAAGCATCGGAGAGGAGGAAGGAGAAACCATGAGGGAATGGGAGGAGAGGAGGGAGGAGGAGCTCACCGGAGAGGAGGGAGGAGGAGGTCGCCGAAGAGGAGGAGGAGGTCGCCGGAGAGGAGGAGGAGGAGGTCGCCGGAGAGGAGGAGGGTAGTATGGTGGAGAGAAGGGAAGATGGAGTGGAGGAGAGGAGGAGATGGAGTGGAGGAGAGGTGGAGTGGAGGAGAAGAATGAAGAGGTAAGGAGGAGAGGACCACGCCCAGCCATATATACGGCATAGTAATGGCGCACCTTGGGCAGGTGCGCCATTACTAACTTTTTTTATTTTTTTTATTTTTTTTTTAATTTTGAAGGCCGGAAGATACTAATGGCGCACCATGGGCAGGTGCACCATTAGTAACTTTTTTATTATTATTTTTTTAACTTATTTTGAATTTTGAAGGCGGGAAGATACTAATGGCGCACCATGGGCAGGTGCGCCATTAGTAAGTTTGAATTTTTTTGAATTTTTTTTGCCTCTCCAGATCTTAAAAGCCCCTATCTTTTTTTCTGTTAGGTTTTTGAGGATTTTGAAAATGTTTAGTAAAAAAATTTTGAAAATGTTTTTGAGGATCTTAAAAGCCCACATCCACGGTGCGCCATTAGTAGTTTTGAAAAAAATAAAAAAAATTACTAATGGTGCACAGTGGATGTGGTGCGCCTAGTAATGGCGCACCACTCCCACGGTGCGCCATTAGTAGTTTTGAAAAAATTAAAAAAAAATTACTAATGGCGCACCGTGAATGTGGTGCGCCATTAGTATTTGCACACTAATGGTGCACCAACACATGGTGCGCCATTAGTATATAGTAATGGCGCACCACATCTCTGGTGCGCCATTAGTGTCAATTCCATCTATAGCCCTTTTCCTAGTAGTGTTTCCCTCAGTTTTTGAGAACCAAGATATCAATCCAGTAGGAGGCCATGCTCAAGTCCCTCGTACCTGCACAAAACGACAGCTACTCGCAACCAACACGATTAGGGGTTGTCAATCCCTTCACGGTCACTTACGAGAGTGAGATCTGATAGATATAATATTTTTGGTATTTTTGGTATAGAGATGCAAAGTGAAAAGTAAAAAAGCAAAGCAAGATTAAAGTGATGGAGGTTGATATGATGAGAATAGACCCGGGGGCCATAGGTTTCACTAGTGGCTTCTCTCAAGAGCATAAGTATTCTATGATGGGTGAAGCAATTACTGTTGAGCAATTGACAGAATTGAGCATAGTTATGAGAATATCTAGGCATGACCATGTATATAGGCATCACGTCTGTGACAAGTAGACCGAAACGATTCTGCATCTACTACTATTACTCCACTCATCGACCGCTATCCAGCATGCATCTAGAGTATTAAGTTAAAAAACAGAGTAACGCTTTAAGCAAGATGACATGATGTATAGAGATAAATTCATGCAATATGAAATAAAACCCATCTTGTTATCCTCGATGGCAACGATACAATACGTGCCTTGCTGCCCCTTCTGTCGGGAAAGGACACCGCAAGATCGAACCCAAAGCTAAGCACTTCTCCCATGGCAAGAACTACCAATCTAGTTGGCCAAACCAAACGGATAATTCGAAGAGACTTGCAAAGATAACCAATCATACATAAAAGAATTCAGAGAAGATTCAAATATTATTCATAGATAGACTTGATCATAAACCCACAATTCATCGGTCTCAACAAACACACCGCAAAAAGAAGAAGATTACATCGAATAGATCTCCACAAGAGAGGGGGAGAACTTTGTATTGAGATCCAAAAAGAGAGAAGAAGCCATCTAGCTAATAACTATGGACCTGAAGGTCTGAGGTAAACTACTCACACTTCATCGGAGAGGCTATGATGATGTAGAAGCCCTCCGTGATGACGGCCCTCTCTAGCGGAGCTCCGGAACAGGCCCCAAGATGGGATCTCGTGCATACAGAAAGTTGCGACGGTGGAATTAGGTTTTTGGCTCCCCCCTGCTCGTTTGGGGGTACGTAGGTATATATAGGAGGAAGAAGTACGTCGGTGGAGCTTTGGTGGGCCCACAAGGGTGGGGGCGCGCCTGGGGGTATAGGGCGCGCCCCCCTACCTCGTGCCCACCTTGAAGCTTCCTTGGCGTAGGTTCCAAGTCTCCTGGGTCATATTCGGGAAGAAAATCACGTTCGAGAAAGGTTTATTCCATTTGGACTCCGTTTTATATTCCGTTTCTTCAAAACACTGAAATAGGCAAAAAAACAGCAATTCTGAGCTGGGCCTCCGGTTAATAGGTTAGTGCCAAAAATAATATAAAAGTGGAAAATAAAGCCCAATATAGTCCAAAACAGTAGATAATATAGCATGGAGCAATCAAAAATTATAGATACGTTAGAGACGTATCAGGCATCCCCAAGCTTAATTCCTGCTCGTCCTCGAGTAGGTAAATGATAAAAAGAGAATTTTTGATGCAGAGTGCTACTTGGCATGATTTCAATGCAAATCTTCTTAATTGTGATATAAATATTCAGATCCAAAAGATTCAAGACAAAAGTTCATATTGACATAAAGAATAATAATACTTCAAGCATACTAACAAAGCAATTGTGTCTTCTCAGAATAACATGGCCAAAGAAAGTTATCCCTACAAAATCATATAGTCTGGCTATGCTCTATCTACACCACACAAAGTATTTAAATCATGCACAACCCCGATGACAAGCCAAGCAATTGTTTCATACTCTAACTTTTTCAAAAAAATTCAATCTTCACGCATTACATGAGCGTGAGCCAAGGATATAGCACTATATGTGGAATAGAATGGTGGTTGTGGAGAAGACAAAAAGAGGGGAAGATAGTCTCACATCAACTAGGCGTATCAACGGGCTATGGAGATGCCCATCAATAGATATCATGGTGAGTGAGTAGGGATTGCCATGCAACGGATGCACTAGAGCTATAAGTATATGAAAGCTCAAAAAGAAACTAAGTGGGTGTGCATCCAACTTTCTTGATCATGAAGACCTAGGGAAATTTGAGGAAGCCCATCATTGGAATATACAAGCCAAGTTCTATAATGAAAGATTCCCACTAGTATATGAAAGTGATAACATGAGAGACTCTCTACTCTGAAGATCATGGTGCTACTTTGAAGCACAAGTGTGGTAAAAGGATAGTAACATTGTCCCTTCTCTCTTTTTCTCTCATTTTTTATTTATTTTTCTTTTTTATTTGGGCATTTTATCTTTTTTATGGCCTCTTTTCTTTCTCTCTTTTTTGGGGCTTCTTTGGCCTCTTTTATTTATTTTTCGTCCGGAGTCTCATCCCGACTTGTGGGGGAATCATAGTCTCCATCATCCTTTCCTCACCGGGACAATGTTCTAATAATGATGATCATCACACTTTTATTTTTCTTACAACTCAACAATTACAACTCGATACTTAGAACAAAATATGACTCTATATGAATGCCTCCGGCGGTGTACCGGGATATGCAATATGAAAATGATGGAGTGTGTCATAATAAACGGAACGGTGGAAAGTTGCATGGAAATATATCTCGGAATGGCTATGGAAATGTCATAATAGGTAGGTATGGTGGCTGTTTTGAGGAAGGTATATGGTGGGTGTATGATACCGGCGAAAGGTGCGCGGTATTAGAGAGGCTAGCAAAGGTGGAAGGGTGAGAGTGCGTATAATCCATGGACTCAACATTAGTCATAAAGAACTCATATACTTATTGCAAAAATCTACAAGTTATCAAAGCAAAGTATTACGCGCATGCTCCTAGGGGGATAGATTGGTAGGAAAAGACCATCGCTCGTCCCCGACCGCCACTCATAAGGAAGACAATCAATAAATAAATCGTGCTCTGACTTCATCACATAACGGTTCACCCTACGTGCATGCTACGGGAATCACAAGCTTCAACACAAGTATTTCTCAAATTCACAATTACTCAACTAGCATGACTTTAATATCACCATCTCCATATCTCAAAACAATTATCAAGTATCAAACTTCTCATAGTATTCAACCCACTCAAAAGAAGGTTTCACAAATCTTGAATACCAAGCATGTTATTATTAAGCATATTACCATGCTATTAAGACTCTCAAAATGATTTAAGTGAAGCATGAGAGATCAATAGTTTCTATAAAACAAATCCACCACCGTGCTCTAAAAGATCTAAGTGAAGAACATAGAGCAAAATTATAGTGCTCAAAAGATATAAGTGAAGTACATAGAGCAAAACTACTTAGCTCAAAAAGATATAAGTGAAGCACATAGAGCAAAACTACTTAGCTCAAAAAGATATAAGTGAAGCACATAGAGTATTCTATCAAATTTTAATTCATGTATGGCTCTCTCAAAAGGTGTGTACAGAAAGGATGATTGTGGCACACTAAAACACAAAGACACAAATAATACAAGATGCTCCAAGCAAAACACATATCATGTTGGTGAATAAAAATATAGCTCCAAGTAAATTACCGATGGAAGTGGACGAAAGAGGGGATGCCTTCCGGGGCATCCCCAAGCTTTGAATTTTTGGTGTCCTTGGATTATCTTGGGGGTGCCATGGGCATCCCCAAGCTTAGGCTCTTGCCACTCCTTGTTCCATAATCCATCGAAAGAATTCACCCAAAACTTGAAAACTTCACAACACAAAACTCAATAGAAATCTCGTGAGCTCCGCTAGAGAAAGAAAACAAAAGACCACTTCAAGGTACTGTAATGAACTCATTATTTATTTATATTGGTGTTAAAACTACTGTATTCCAACTTATCTATGGATTATAAACTATTTTACTAGCCATAGATTCATCAAAATAAGCAAACAACACACGAAAAACAGAATCTGTCAAAAAAAGAACAGTCTGTAGTAATCTGTAGCTAGCGCAAGATCTGGAACCCCAAGAATTCTAAAATAAATTGCTTGACGTGAGGAATTTATCTATTAATCATCTGCAAAAAGAATTAACTAAATAGCGCTCTCCAAATAAAAATTACAGCAGTTCTCGTGAGCGCTAAAGTTTCTGTTTTTTACAGCAAGTTCAACAAGACTTTTCCCAAGTCTTCCCAACGGTTCTACTTGGCACAAACACTAATTAAACACAAAAAACACAACCAAAACAGAGGATAAATAAATTATTTATTACTAAACAGGAGCAAAAAGCAAGGAATAAAAATAAAATTGGGTTGCCTCCCAACAAGTGCTATCGTTTAACGCCCCTAGCTAGGCATAAAAGCGAGGATAGATTTAGGTATTGCCATCTTTGGTAGGCAATCCATAAGTGGCTCTCATAATAGTTTCATATGGAAATTTTATTTTCTTTCTTGGAAAGTGTTCCACGCCCTTTTTTAATGGAAATTGGAATCTAATATTCCCTTCCTTCATATCAATAATCGCACCAACCGTTCTAAGGAAAGGTCTACGAAGAATAATAGGGCAAGAAGGATTGCAATCTATATCAAGAACAATGAAATCTACGGGCACATAATTCCTATTTGCAACAATAAGAACATCATTAATCCTTCCCATAGGTTTCTTAATAGTAGAATCCGCAAGATGCAAGTTTAGAGAGCAATCATCAAAATCGCGGAAATCAAGCAAATCACACAAAGTTTTGGGGATAGTGGAAACACTAGCACCCAAATCACACAAAGCATAAAACTCATGATCTTTAATTTTAATTTTAATAGTTGGTTCCCACTCATCATAGAGTTTTCTAGGGATAGAAACTTTCAACTCATGTGTTTCTTCATAAGATTGCATCAAGGCATCAACAATATGTTTGGTGAAGGCTTTCTTTTTACTATAAGCATGTGGAGAATTTAGCACGGATTGCAACAAGGAAATACAATCAATTAAAGAGCAACTTTCATAATTAAATTCCTTGAAATCCAATATAGTGGGTTTAGCAACATCTAGATTTTTATTTCTTGAATCCCACTTTCATCAATTTCATCATAAAGATCTAAATACTCCAAATTTTTAGAACGCCTTCTAGGTAAAGGAACATCATATTCCGTTTCATCAAGATTCATATTGCAAAACAAAGATTTAATAGGAGACACATCAATAACTTTTAGATCTTCATCTTGATTTTCATAGGAATTGGAAGAACACGCTTTAATAAAGGCATCTTTGGAAGCACGCATCCTAGCGGTTCTTTCCTTGCACTCATCAATGGAAATTCTCATGGCTTTGAGAGACTCATTGATATCATGCTTAGGAGGAATAGATCTAAGCTTTAAAGAATCAACCTCAAGAGAAATTATATCAATGTTCCTAGCCAAATCATCAACTTTAAGCAATTTCTCTTCAAGCAAAGCATTAAAATTCTTTTGTGAATTCATAAACTCTTTAACACTATTCTCAAATTCAGAGGGCATCTTATTATAATTTCCATAAGGGTTGTTGTAGGAATTCTCGTAATTATTAGAAGGATTACTAGGATATGGCCTAGGATTAAAATTCCCTCTATAAGCGTTGTTACCAAAATTATTCCTACCAACAAAATTCACATCCATAGATTCATTGTTATTCTCAATCAAAGTAGACAAAGGGATATCATTAGGATCAGAAGAAACACTCTTAGTAGAAAATAATTTCATAAGTTCATCCATCTTTCCACTCAAAACATTGATTTCTTCTATCGCATGCACTTTTTTATTAGAAGATCTTTCAGTATGTCATTGAGAATAATTAACCATAATATTATCTAGGAGTTTAGTAGCATATCCTAAAGTGATTTCCATAAAAGTGCCTCCCGCGGCCGAATCTAAAAGATTTCTAGAAGCAAAATTCAATCCAGCATAAAAATTTTGTATAATCATCCACAAATTCAAACCATGAGTAGGGCAATTACGTATCATTAGTTTCATTCTCTCCCAAGCTTGTGCAACATGTTCATGATCAAGTTGCTTAAAGTTCATAATATCGTTTCTAAGAGAGATGATCTTAGCGGGAGGGAAATACTTAGAGATAAAAGCATCTTTGCACTTGTTCCAAGAATCAATACTATTTTTAGGCAAAGACAAAAACCAAGCTTTAGCACGATCTCTAAGAGAAAAAGGAAATAGCTTCAATTTAACGACATCATTATCGACATCTCTTTTCTTTTGCATATCACATAAATCAATGAAGCTATTCAGATGAGTAGCGGCATCTTCACTAGGAAGGCCGGCGAATTGATCTTTCATAATAAGATTCAACAAAGCAGTATTGATTTCACAAGATTCAGTATTGGCAAGAGGAGCAATCGGAGTGCTAAGGAAATCATTATTATTGGTATTGGTGAAGTCACACAATTTGGTAGTATCTTGAGCCATCGCGACAAACAAGCAATCCAACACACGGGCAAGCAAAAAGGCAAGCGAGACAAAGGCAACCGGAGAAAAGAGGCGGAGAAGGAGAAGGAGATTGGGAAAGAGAGGGTGAATAAAATGGCAAGGGTGAAGTGGGGGAGAGGAAAACGAGAGGCAAATGGCAACTAATGTAATGCGAGAGATAGGGATTGTGATGGGTACTTGGTATGTTGACTTTTTGCGCAGACTCCCCGACGACGGCACCAGAAATTCTTCTTGCTACCTCTTGAGCTTGCGTTGGATTTCCCCGAAGAGGAAAGGATGATGCAGCAGAGTAGCGTAAGTATTTCCCTCAGTTTTTGAGAACCAAGGTATCAATCCAGTAGGAGGCCATGCTCAAGTCCCTCGTACCTGCACAAAATGATAGCTACTCGCAACCAATGTGATTAGGGGTTGTCAATCCCTTCACGGTCACTTACGAGAGTGAGATCTGATAGATATAATATTTTTCGTATAGAGATGCAAAGTGAAAAGTAAAAAGCAAAGTAAAAAAGCAAAGCAAGATTAAAGTGATGGAGGTTGATATGATGAGAATAGACCCAGGGGCCATAGGTTTCACTAGTGGCTTCTCTCAAGAGCATAAGTATTCTACGGTGGGTGAACAAATTACTATTGAGCAATTGACAGAACTGAGCATAGTTATGAGAATATCTAGGCATGATCATGTATATAGGCATCACGTCCCTAACAAGTAGACAGAGACGATTCTGCATCTACTACTATTACTCCACTCATCGACCGCTATCTAGCATGCATCTAGAGTATTAAGTTAAAAACAGAGTAACGCTTTAAGCAAGATGACATGATGTAGAGAGATAAATTCATGCAATATGAAATAAACCCCATCTTGTTATCCTCGATGGCAACGATACAATACGTGCCTTGCTGCCCCTTCGGTCACTGGGAAAGGACACCGCAAGATCGAACCCAAAGCTAAGCACTTCTCCCATGGCAAGAACTACCAATCTAGTTGGCCAAACCAAACGGATAATTCGAAGAGACTTGCAAAGATAACCAATCATACATAAAAGAATTCAGGGAACATTCAAATATTATTCAATGATAGACTTGATCATAAACCCACAATTCATCGGTCTCAACAAAAACACCGCAAAAAGAAGAAGATTACATCGAATAGATCTCCACGAGAGAGGGGGGGAACTTTGTATTGAGATCCAAAAAGAGAGAAGAAGCCATCTATCTAATAACTATGGACCCGAAGGTCTGAGGTAAACTACTCACACTTCATCGGAGAGGCTATGATGATGTAGAAGCCCTCCGTGATGACGGCCCTCTCCGACGGAGCTCCGGAACAGGCCCCAAGATGGGATCTCGTGGATACAGAAAGTTGTGGCGGTGGAATTAGGTTTTTGGCTCCCCCCTATTTGTTTGGGGGTACGTAGGTATATATAGGAGAAAGAAGTACCTCGGTGGAGCTTCGGTGGGCCCACGAGGGTGGGGGGCGCGCCCCCCTACCTCGTGCCCACCTCGAAGCTTCCTTGGCGTAGGGTCCAAGTCTCCTGGGTCATATTCGGGAGGAAAATCACGTTCCAGAAAGGTTTATTCTGTTTGGACTCTGTTTGATATTCCGTTTCTTTGAAACACTGAAATAGGCAAAAAACAGCAATTCTGGGCTGGGCCTCCGGTTAATAGGTTAGTCCCAAAAATAATATAAAAGTGGAAAATAAAGCCCAATATAGTCCAAAACAGTAGATAATATAGCATGGAGCAATCAAAAATTATAGATACGTTGGAGATGTATCAGCCCTTCACCGCTAGATAGCCATTCCCCGCCGGAAAAATTGCAGAGGTTCGCCGCGGCAGCCCCTCCAACAGTAGTTGGGTGTTTCCGCGCGCCGTTTCCGGCCACGGAGGGGCAGTTTAGCAGCGGGTACACGCCCACTGGGCGCAAGGTGTTCGGCGATTTGCCTGCCTCGGCAATGGACTCGGATGACGAGGAAGTGCTCGCTGCGCTGCTGGAGGAGGAAGCCGAGGCCAACGTCCAGGAAGAAGAGCATCTCATGGTGCTCGCCGCCCTCGCCCAGCTGCTGGAGAGCAATGAAAAGCCGCGGTGAGGTGGCTCGGCTCCGGGGCGGGTGAAAGCAAAGAACCGGCATCGTCTCGAAAGCTACTGCATGCTCTACTCCGACTACTTCACCGATGCTCCACTTCACAGCGACAAAACATTTCAGCGCCGTTATCAGATGAGCCGAAAGCTCTTCCTCAGGATTGTGAATTCCATCTGGGAGTTCGACAACTACTTCTAGTGCAAGATGGATTGCACCGGCAAACTTGGATTCACCTAGATCCAGAAGTGCACGACAGCGATGAGGATGCTTGCATACGGAGCTCCCGGTGATTCACTCGACGACTATGGGCACATGGCCGAGTCCACCAGCATAGAGTGTTTCTATAAGTTCTGTCTGGCAGTGGTGCCAGTGTTTGGACCGCAATACTTGAGAACACCCAATGTGGAAGACATTGCTCAGATCCTAGCACAGATGCAGCAAGAGGATTTCCTGGGATGCTTGGAAGCATCGGCTGCATGCACTGGAAATGGAAGAATTGCTCATTTGCTTGGTAGGGCATGTACAAAGGCGCCAAAGGCAGTTGCAGTGTGGTACTTGAGGCAGTGGCCACACAGGACCTCTGGATTTGGCACTCCTTCTTTGGTATGCCAAGAACTCACAATGACATCAACGTGCTGCAGTGCTCTCCTGTCTCTGCCAAGCTTGTTGAAGGTCATTCTCCTCCGGTGAACTTCGAGATCAATGGGTGGCACTACAACAAGGGGTACTATCTAGCTGATGGCATCTATCCGAGATGGTCGACATTTGTGAAGACCATCTCAAACCCTGTGCCAGGAGGCAAGAATGCCAGGTTTGCAAAGATTGAGGAGGCTTGCGGGAAGGATGTCAAGCGGGCATTTGGTGTGCTCCAATCTCGATTTGCTGTTGTCCGGTACCCCGCTCAGACCTAGTCGAAAGATCAAATGTGGGAGATCACGACTTGCTGTGTCATCTTGCAGAACATGATCATCGAAAACGAGCAAGAAGACCCAGTGTTTGACACTGAACCATACTACAGGCAAGGCCCTCTAGCCGAAGTTTATCACCAGCTACCGGCAACCTGGACTGCCTACCTCAGTATGCGTCAGGAGATCCGAGACCCACAGGTGCATCATCAGCTGCAGCATGATCTGGTGAGCACCTATGGAGGCTCAAGGGCGACGCCGGGCGCGACGTGTAATGAAATATGAGTTTTTATTTGTTGAACTATATAATTTGTATTGAACTATTTATTTTTGTACTATTTCGTTGAACTATTTGATTTTTCTATGATGAACTATGTGATAAAAAAATTATGTTCATAATTCAATGTCGAGCCACAGCGAACCACGCCGAATATGGGCCTATTCTCGCCCATATGGGCCCTTTATTCACCGAAAGTGGGCCAAAAAGTGGGCTAATTTCGGCGCCTGGCGGCGACAACCGGGCGCAAAACCGCCCCCAGCACCGATTGTATCGCTGGCTCGACACCAGGGGCGATTTATATGTGTCCTGGGGGGGCAACGGCTGGAGATGCTCTAATAGCACAGGTGTCATCACGTAGCACCATTCCATCACCAGCCGCCCTTGTTTCATTGATGTAGCTCCCATATGTATTCAATTTAATTTGGTCCAGCCATGGGCGGGCGGAGACCAGGGCATGTCCAGTCGCTGATCCTTAGCTTGTTGCATATCGCTGCTTGTCGGGTGGTAGGTGCGACATGTGCCAACGGGTGGCTTATCATTGTGGGAGCCAGTAAAACATCGCCGGTGCCTGGAAACAGGATGAGGCGAAGACATGCACGCCGGTGAATCTTACCCAGCTTCGGGGCTCTTCGTGGAGATAACACCCCTACTGCTGCTCTGCGGGGTCTCCGCATGATCACTAGATGAACAAGTAGCTACACGATGCTCCTAGAGCTGTTTGGTGAGAGGAGGAAGAAGGGCACGGCTCGCTCTCTTCTTCTCCTTGTGTGGTGTCTAGAACTAGCAGGGATCAACCCTTTGCATGGGTGTCCCGAGGGGTTTATATAGGCCTATGCCCCGGGGGTATGATGGTAATCCGGCTAGGCGCGGGGCCCGGCCGTCTGTGACTACGCTCGCCGGCTTCTGCGCCGACTGCTGGGGCCCGCCGGCTGGTGGGTCCCGCCGGCTGCCGGCTCCTCGGCCGGCAGGCAGGTCCCACTATTCAGGGCCTTGTCGGCGGCTGGTTACTGTTGCTCAATCCTGGTGACGAGGGCTTCGTCGAGGTAGGCGTGGCTACAGTGCCGCCGTCCGGCAGGTGATCACTGTAGCCTCACCGCGTCTTATCTCCTTAAGGGGGCGTCTCCTTCAAGGGAGGCGGCGGGCCGGCTGTGGAAAGCCGGCTTTGTCTTGGGCCAACTGGGGGATGCACGGCCGCCTTCGGATGTCTCTCTGCCCGAAGGGGCCCACCGCCCATGGGCCGTACTGGTAGTCCATCGTGGATGACATCAGGGTCAACGTAGCAATAGTGCCGCGCCGGACGGCTCATGGCCACCCGTACGGCACACTGTGCCAGTCGTGCTCCGGGATTCAGGGGTGGCAGGCTCCACTATAGCCACAACCAGTCACATCGCCGTTAAGGGGATGCAAACTCTGAGGGTACGGTCTTGACCACTTTGTGGGAGCCGGCTTCTTGGAGTCCGCCTTCTCGCGGCCGGCTTCTCGAAGCCGGCCCTCCCGTGGCTTTCTTCACGAGGGCTAAAGTCGGGCTGCCTTCCGATAGCCGGCCTGGGAGACAGCCAGCAAGGGGAAGGCGGCCCACGTCTTGGATCCTTGAGAGCCGGATGGGCTCGTAATTTTTTTAGAAGGGCCAGGGGAAGCCGGCTAGGCTACCCATGGCTATTTACTCCGACAGTAGTCCCCGAAGCTGATCGAACTTCGAGGCTGGTAAAGGGACGAGAATCTTAGTCAGCTTCCTATCCTGAGGGGCCGGCTTTGCTGATGTGTGCCGACTTCGGAGAGCTCCGTTTCTTGCGGGCGGGAACGCGGCCGACCTGCGAGCTGACCGCAGGCTTTCCTGCATGCCACGTGGCAGTGAAACCCTGCCAGCGCACGCGCGCGACGAGACACCATTGCAGGCCCGGGCCCGCCACTCCTAGGCCTCGGCCCGAGCGCAGATCTTCTGCGGCCCACGCGGACCGCTCGCCTTCCCGCAGTGATTTTATTACGCCATTAGGGCACAGTAATCGCGGGACATGGGGGAGTGGGCACAGTTGATCCCCACGTTCCCCCACGCCGCGCCTCCTCGGCTCCGCCGTGCGGTCTATAAGTAGGGGGAGGAGGGGGAGCGGCAGAGGCTTCGAACGCTCTCCCTCGCTCCGCCCCCTTACGCCTTCATTCTTCTTCTCTTCGTCGCCGCAGCCACCCACCACCGCACCGTTCCGCCGCCGCATCGCCTCACTTCCATGGCGCTGTCGAGCTCATGGGATGGCTCCAACGTCCATGAGGACCACGTCGAGTTCCTCCGCCAGGCGCGATGCCCGCTCGGCGAGTGCTTCGTGCGGGTCCGTCAAGCGCCGTAGAACGAGGTTTCGCCGGCACCGGAGGAGGGCGAGCGGGTTATCTTCCACTCGCACTGCCTGCGCGGCTTCGGCCTTCCGGCGAGCGGGTTCCTCCGTTCCTTCCTCGAGTTCTACAACCTTCAGCCGCATCACCTCACGCCCAACACGGTGATGCTGCTGTCGGCCTTCGTCACCCTCTGCGAAGGTTTCCTTGGGGTCCTCCCCACGCTCGAGCTCTGGGGGGAATTCTTCCAGAGCAAACTCGGCACCATCGTCGCGGGCGTGCCAGCCCCCTGCGGGGCCTATATCGCCATGAGGCGGTCAGGCGAGAACAACCCGTTCCCGCCCATCCCGCTGATCCAGTCGGTGAAGCTCTGGCAGAAGTCGTACTTCTACGTGAAGAACGTCGCCCAGCAAGGCGACTACGTCAACCTGCCGGCTTATGTAGCCGGCCCGCCGGCTGGAAGGCAACCCTCGTGGAGCTTCCGGGCCAGGTCATTGTCTTAGGCCGGGAACGCAGCCGTCTCCCGGCTTCGGGTGATGATCCAGGCGGAAGGCCTGACCGGAGCCGACCTGGTGGCCGCCTTCGTGGAGCGCCGGGTACTTCCTCTTCAAAGCCGGCCTCGCATGATTTGTCAGATGAGCGGCGGCTTCGACCCAAGCCGGCTGAACACCAGGGAGATGCCTCATGCTGAAGTGTCGTACATGGTGAATTACATCTCCAACTGCAAGCTCGCCGAGGACTGGCGATACGGCAAGGTGCCGTACTCTCGCGCCAACCCTCCGCCCGTGGTAGGTTTTTCCTTCTTTTCTCCTGTTGGTGGCCGGCCTTATGATAGCCGACTTCTGATTGGTTGGTTCTCCCCTAGCAGAACCCTCTCCTTCCGCCGACGACCGGGGCCGCAGGGGTAGAGCACCAGCTCGTCCCCGACCGTGCGGTGGACGACGCCGATGACCCGGACTTGGGAGCAGCCGCCATGGAAGACGCCATCGTGGGGGAAAGCGAAGAGCCCAGAGGCGTGGGGCTCATGGCCGGCTTCGAGGACTGGCCGGATGATGCCGAGGTCGAAGTCGCCCCACGCCACCAGCCGGCGCCTGATCATCAAGGTGCGAGCTCGTCCGCCGCGCCGGCTGCTGGCGGCGGCGCCCAGAAGCGCCGGGCCGTGTCGATCCTCTTCGGCAGCCGGCCAAAGAAGCCCAAGGCTTCCACAGCGGCGACCAAGCGAGATGAGGCGGCCGCGAAGGCGGCCCGCTTCCGCAAGGCGGTGAAGCAGCCGCAGGCGATCTCACCGTAAGTCGTCGAATGCTTGGACGCATATTTTTTGTTGTTCTTTTCGATTGAAAACTCTTCTAAACCTTTCTTTGCTCGCCGGATAGGGCGCCGCTTTCCCTTGAGCGGGGTCTGGGCGGCTCTGTAGTCGGGCCGATTGGAGGGTCTTCAGGATCCCACCGCGTGGACCCCCGCGCCGACCTCAGGGAGGCCACGGAGCGGAACGCTCATGAAGCATGGGAGGAACGGGAGGCGGAGGAGCGAAGGGCCGCCCAGGCGGCAAAGAAGCGGGCTGATGCGGCAGCCAAGGCCCGGGCGGAGGCGGCAGCCGCGAAGACGGAGGCAGAGGCTTCGCACAACCAGCCTCTGCTGCTCGCCATTCTCCTCCGCGCCGTGGCCCCCAATGTCCCAGTACCCCCGTCGGAGGAGGTCGACCAAGAGCCGCCGGTGATGGAGAGGAGGGAGGTCCAAGTGGCCTCCGTGGAAGGAACGCCGCAGACGGCACCGACCGGAGCGGGCCAAGGCGGCCAATCTGCCGCGGCGCCAGAGCAGCCGGCCAGGGGTGAGCCGGTAGTAGGAGTCGGCCTCGAGGTGCAGCCGGCAACGCGCTGGCGTGCGGGGAAGGCACCGCCGCGCCGGGGCCACACCGAGTTACGGGTGCCGGCCAGACGGCGGAGGCCTTGGAGGCGGCCAGCACCGCCACGTCCGAGTGGACTCCCAGCGGGGGGACGGGCGAGCTGAACATGGTGGCCCAAGAGGTTCGGAACCGGCTTCAGGCCCAGGCCGCCTCGCTGCAGCAGTACACCCAAGAATTCCTAGCGACGCGGGGCGTCATCCGGGTGAGTCTCCTAGCCTTGTATGTTTTGTTTTCTTGATTTCTTCCGTGGGGGCGCGTCAGCGCAACCACTGGGTGTAGTCCCCGAGTTCCGAGTCGGCTGCTGGGCAGGCGGCTCGGAACTTACTAGGTCCTGACAACCATCTTATACCCGCCTCCTGTCTGTCCTTTCAGGAGTATCATAACCTCCGTGCTGCCGCCTTCAATTCCCAGGCTCAGAAGTTGGGCCGGAGAACCGAAGACCTGGTCAACAGCCGGAGTGCGTACTTGTTTTCGTTCATCTCCTGTGGGGGCGCGTCAGCGCACCCACTGGGTGTAGTCCCCGAGATTCGGGCCGACTGCTGAGCAGTCGGGTCAGATCTTCCCTGACGACTTCTTCGTTATTGGTTTTTCTTTTGTCTTTCGTGCTTGCAAGGGCCAATGCCGACTTGAGGGGGCAGCTCAGCGAGGCGCAGGCCGCCCTTCGCGTCAAGGAAACCGAGCACGCCACCTTGGTCCTGGAGCATAACCGCCTGGCCAAGAAGCTGGCTGACCAGGAGGAGAGCCACAAGGCGGCCCTGAAGGAAGCGCAGGATAGCGAAGCCGCCTTGAAGGCCGAGTTCGAGACTGAGGCGGTGGGCTGGGCTGAGACCAAGCAAGCGCTGGCTGCAGGCTTTGGCCGTATTGAGGACTTGATCGACGGTAAGCCGCCTTCCTCGCTCCTTGCCTGGCCCTTGCCGCCTGATTTTTGCTCTAACTTGTGCTGCTTTTTATTCTCCGTGCAGACTACTTCCCCGGCTACTCCGCCTTCGCCGCCCAAACCATCGAGGCCCATCGCGAACCGCGCCGTCAGGTGGGGGCCGACATCGCGCCGGACGCGAATCGGACGCTTGAGGAGCAGCTCTTGGCGGTCCAAGCGCGGCTGCAGCCGGCTCATCGTATGCTCCGCCGCCTCCAGCGCATCGGGGCGCAGGTGCTGGCCGCCCTCTGGCCCGACGAGACGATTCCCCGCCCCGAGCCGGACAGCCGACTGGCTGGAGGTTGCGGTTGGCCGCTTCGAGGCCTGGAAGGTGTCGGCGGCCCGGCTTGGAGCTGGGCCAGCGTTGGAGTTCGTCCGAGCTTGGTATCCAGGGCTGAACCTAGACCAACTGCGCACCTGGCGGCTGGAGGCCGGTGCGGATCTGGAGGAGGTGCGACCGGCTATTGCAGCGCGCTTCGATGATCGCCGAGTGCACCGACATCAGCGTCTTTGCACCTGAGATAAATGATGACGGCATTGCCCAGCCGGAGGAGTGGTTCGGGCTGAACCCGGCAGCGGGTCAGGACTCGGCAGAGGAGATCGCCTCCAGCGACGAAGGCGAAGACGACGAAGAAGAGGAAGGCGAAGACGTCGAGCCGGCCGGTGGAACAGCCGGTCAGCCTCAGTCTGATCGTGCCTCCGGCAACGAGGCGCGCACAAGCGAGCCCTCTACGGGAGGCGGTGATCATGCCGAGGTTCGCTAGCCGGCCACTCCTCCAGCCGGCGCTGCCGTCTCCACCGACCTGCCCGGCTCGTTAGTCGCTCCGCCGGCTTAATCTACCGCCCTTGTTTTTTCCTGTTTGTTGCCTTCTGAACAATTTTATTAAGCTTTCGCAGTTCCACCCACTGGGGGTGTATCCAAACTATGTTGAATGCTGGCCTCTTGGAGGTATTTTATGTAAATATTATCGTGTGTATGTTTGGTTTCCCTTCACGTATGCTTTTTATCCTTAGGCTTTTTCCTTTGCCGCATTCCCCTTTTGGGGAGGTAAGTACTCGAGCTTTCTTGGAATGAAGTGAAGTGAATGGAAGCCGGCCGGTCGGCTACTCTGGTAGTCGGTCGGCGGTAGGAGGCAAACCGGCTTTCGTTATATTAGTCCGTTAGTCCCTAGCCATTTTTTGTGTGGGCATCCTTTCCTGCTTTTAACTCTCGCCAGTCGGACAGCCGGTTCTTCGAACTGCGACTTTTGGTCAAGAGAAAGCTTGGGTGCCGGCACGCTACTTGTCTGACTGCGGGTAGGACTTCTAATATAACTCTAGGCGGCCAGTCCCCGGGCCGATGCATTTCAATTGTAAAATCTTCGGAGGAGGTTGGCGTTCCATAGTCGTTCCGACTCCTTGCCAGAGTCGTCTCTCTTGCGTGCCTTGGGCTTCTGTGCGTCGATTAGGTAGTAGGAGTCGTTTCCTAGAGCTCTGCTGATGACGAAAGGGCCTTCCCAAGGGGCCGTGAGCTTGTGCTGGCCGGCTGTTCGCTGGATCAGCCGGAGCACAAGGTCGCCCTCTTGGAAGGATATTGGGCTCTTTCTCAGTCGGGGCCGCCAGGACAGGTGGTGTGGCCAGCACCTTCTTCAGCTCGTGAAAAGCTTGGTCGGCTTGGTCATTCCATTCGAAGTGTGTGGTCTTCTTCATGAGGCGGTAGAGAGGGAGGGCTTTCTCTCCGAGCCGACTGATGAAGCGGTTCAGGGAAGCCAAGCATCTAGTGAACGTCTGGACGTCCCGCAGCTTGGTGGGGATCGCCATTCTCTCAATGGCCTTGATCTTTACCGGGTTGCATTCGATGCCGCGTTCGGAGACCAGGAAGCCTAGGAGTTGGCCGGCTGGCACTCCGAACATGCATTTCTTGGGATTGAGCTTGATTTGGAATCGGCGCAGGTTCTCAAATGTTTCTTTGAGGTCTTCCAGCAAGGTGTCGCGCTTCTCCGTCTTCACCACAATGTCGTCTACATAGACGTGAGCATTTCTGCCGAGTTGCTTGAGGAGGCACTTCTGCGTGCAACGCTGAAAAGTGGCACCGGCATTTCTCAAGCCGAATGTCATAGTCAGGTAGCAGAAGGCTCCGAAGGGCGTGATGAAGGCGGTCTTCAGGCGGTCAGCCGGATCTAACTTTATCTGGTGGTATCCTGAGTAAGCATCCAAGAAACTCAACAGCTCGCATCCGGCCGTGGAGTCTATCACTTGGTCAATCCTTGGCAGGGCAAAGGGATCTTTAGGGCAGGCCTTGTTGAGGCTCGTGTAGTCTATGCACATGCGCCACTTGTTGTTCTTCTTTAACACAAGGACCGGGTTGGCAAGCCATTCTGGAAAGAAAACTTCCATAATGAAGCCGGCTGCCAGAAGCCGGGCTATCTCTTCTCCCACAATCCTTCTTTTTTCCTCCGACAGTCGGCGGAGGGGTTATTTGACTGGTTTTGCGTCTTCTCGGACGTGTAGTTTGTGCTCGGCGAATTCCTTCGGAACACCCGGCATGTCCTTGGGGGACCATGCGAAGATATCCCGATTCTCATGGAGGAAATCGGCGAGCTCGCCTTCCTATTTGCTGTTCAGGCCCGCCCCGATGACGGCAAACCTCTCGGGGTGCTCGGGGTCAAGAGGTATCTTCTTTGTCTCTTTGGCCGGCTGGAAAGATCCTTGGGCATCATACTCCTTGGGGTCGGGGGACAGGACCGGCTGCTTGCCGGCCATGGCCACGACCCGGTCCAACACCTTCTTCTCTTCGGCAATCACAAGGGACTCGGCCAGCCGGCTGCTGGCGGCAGCGCACTCGGAGGACTTCTTGTAATCGCCGGCTATGGTGATGATGCCCTTGGTGCTCAGCATCTTCATCTTGAGGTATGCATAGTGGGGAACCGCCATGAACCTGGCCAAGGCAGGTCAGCCAAGCAACGCATGGTAGGGGCTCTCCAGGTCCACCACTTCAAACCAGATCGCTTCCCGGCGGAAATGCTCCTTGTCCCCAAAGAGTACATCAATCTTGATCTTGCCAATGGGGGCGCAGGATAAGCCGGGTACGATGCCATGGAACACTGTCCGAGTAGGCATGAGTTGCTTCGTCTTGACATTCAGCTTCTCCAGGGTGTCACGGTACAAGATGTTGATGCTGCTCCCGCCGTCTATCAACACACGGGAGAAACGGGCGGCGCGTTTGTCCGTTGCAAGGGTGGCATCCAGAACCAATGCATAAGAGCCGGGAGATGGCATCACCTCTGGGTGGTCGGCCCGGCTCCAGCTGATAGGTTTTTCTGACCAATGCATGTGCTCGGCGGGGTTGGCAGCGACCATGCTAACTTCCTGGTGCTCTCGGCGTTTCCCGCGCCGATCTTCGGGCTGGCTTGTAAAGACGATATAGGCCGCATGCTCGTCGGGGAACTCATCACGCACGGCTCCGACTGCGGGCCGAGCGGCAGGCAGCGGCGGAGCTGGAGGCGGCGGGCCGGCAGGCGGAGGCGGTGCGAGCCCTTCGCCTTTGGAGATTCGGGTGAGCCAATGGCACTTCCGGGTTGTGTGGTTGGATGGTTTTGCGCCGCTGTGAAATTTGCACGGGGCGTCGAGAGTTTGCTCGTAGGAGAAGGGCGGCTGCCAAGCTGGCCGGCCGGCCTTGGGTTTCTTAGGCGCGGGCCGCCCTTCGGGCGGCACGTCTTCGACTGTGGCCACCTGCCGACTGGCGGGAGGCGGCGCGGGGCCCTTGCGCTTGTGATCGTTCGGGTGTGGGCGTCGGCCGGAATCCCCAGCCGGCGTCTTGGGCGCCGGGTTGACTACTTTCCCGAACGCGTCTACCCGGAGCTCAGTCTTCATCGAAGAGTCGGCGGTGGCGCACTTGTCCGCTATGTCCAGAAGCTCGTCGAGGGTAGTCGGCTCGTCGCAGAGAAGCTTGTGCTTGAGGAGGCTGCCTTCTTGGCACCCGACAGTGAAGTATTCTATGGCTTGCACCTCGTGCACCCCCTCGCAAGAGTTGCGGAGCTCGGCCCAACGCGTGAGGTAGTCGCGAGTAGACTCGGCGGGGCCTTGTACGCACAAGGAGAGCTATCTGGGCTTGGGAGCCCGCTTGTAGGTGCTGGTGAAGTTGCGGACGAAAGCTTCCGTGAAATCTAGCCAGCTGTTGATGCTGAAGGGCTTGAGGCTGTAGAGCCAGGTCCGCGCCATGCCTTGCAGCATGAGGGGCACGTACTTCACGGTAACGCGCATGTTGCCGTTGGCTATGCTAACCGCCGTGGAGTAGTCGATCAACCAATCTTCGGGCTTCACGGAGCCGTTGTACTTGGGCGTGTCTCTCGGGAGTGAGAACCCTTTGGGGAAAGGCTCGTCGCGGATGCGGGGGCCAAAACAAGGCGGATCGACATCGTCTTCTTCTTCCAGCGCCAGGGATCGCGCCAGCCGGTCGATCCGATGGCGGGCGTCGTTCTCGCCGACTCCTTCACGGCGACCTAGTCAGCCGCTGAGAGTCGGATGCATCACAAGCGGCGGGGTGGGATATCTCTCTCCACGGGGCCGAGGCGGAGGCGGGTTGCCCCACCATTCCACGGCCCGGGGATGGCCTTCTGCGTCTCGCTCGATGGAGACTCGGGTCCGGCTTCGGCTGGCAGCCGGCTCTTTCTCACGCCGAGCGCGGGTGTTGCCCGTAGTCGGCGTCCGGGACATCGCGCCGTGATCTCGGCGCGGGGGAGGGCTTTCCGCACGGGCGTCGGCTTCGTGCCGCCGCGCGGCCGCATCGATTAGCTGCTGGATGCGTCTGGTCATGTGGGGAAGTTCTTCGGCCCCCAATCCGTCTAGCTCGTCTATGGCCGCCTGGGCGGCACGCAGGTTCTCGAGTGGTGTGGCATAGACTGGGCAGTCGACCCCCAGCGTGTCGGCGATGACAGCGCCGCGCTGCCTGACAACACCGGCCCGACTCGGCCCGCTTGGAGCTGGCATGCCAAAGGCGACGCAGTCGGCTTCGCGCTGATGGGCCTCAGTGAGGCGTCTTATGTAGGCCAGCCTCCGGCCCTCCGCGAGGAGAGCGAGGCGGCGCGCCTCCAGTGCTTCGTCGTCGGCATCAGCCGGGAGCGGGATGGACAAGTCGTGGACCACCGCGTGCGAGGCGTCGTGGGTGCTCTCGTCAGCGGCGCCGCCGTGGCCGATGACCATCACCTCGGTGGTGACAGCGTCGCAGCCATCGGTCCCGGGAAGCGGGTCGTTGTAGATCGTGACATTGGTGGGGAAGGTGCCGAGTGAGGCCGTGTCGGAGTCGACAGGCATCGGGTCGGTGGAGCCAACCGACTCCAAGTCCACAGCAGGCTCGCCGGAGACACGGAGCTGGCCGAGGAGGTTGACGAGGTGGTCGGTGCCCGCATCGGAGGCGAGCTCGTCGGAGATGAGGGTCTTGTCGAGGAGATCGGCGAGGCTGCTCGCCGCGCAGATGTTGGTGACGCCTTGCAGCGCGTCGTGGCAAGTGCCATTGGGCGTGCCGGGCTGGCTACGCTCGCTGGGGAGGAAGAGGGTTCCCGTCCAGAACAGGTCTCCGGACGACGGTGCACCTGGCCCCACGGTGGGCGCCAAATGTCGGGTGGTAGGTGCGACATATGCCAACGGGTGGCTTATCATTGTGGGAGCCAGTAAAACATCGCCGGTGCCTGGAAACGGGATGAGGCGAAGACATGCACGCCGGCGAATCTTACCCAGCTTCGGGGCTCTCCGTGGAGATAACACCCCTACTGCTGCTCTGCGGGGTCTCCGCATGATCACTAGATGAACAAGTAGCTACACGATGCTCCTAGAGCTGTTTGGTGAGAGGAGGAAGAAGGGCATGGCTCGCTCTCTTCTTCTCCTTGTGTGGTGTCTAGAACTAGTAGGGATCAACCCTTTGCATGGGTGTCCCGGGGGGTTTATATAGGCCTACCCCCCGGGGGTACAATGGTAATCCGGCTAGGCGCGGGGCCCAGCCATCTGTGACTACGCTCGCCGGCTTCTGCGCCGACTGCTGGGGCCCGCCGGCTGGTGGGTCCCGCCGGCTGCCGGCTCCTCGGCCGACAGGTAGGTCCCACTATTCAGGGCCTTGTCGGCGGCTGGTTACTGTTGCTCAATCCTGGTGACGAGGGCTTCGTCGAGGTAGGCGTGGCTACAGTGCCACCGTCCGGCAGGTGATCACTGTAGCCTCACCGCGTCTTATCTCCTTAAGGGGGCGTCTCCTTCAAGGGAGGCGGCTGGCCGGCTGTGGAAAGCCGGCTTTGTCTTGGGCCGACTGGGGGATGCACGGCCGCCTTCGGATGTCTCTCGTCCCGAAGGGGCCCATCGCCCGTGGGCCGTACTGGTAGTCCATCGTGGATGACATCAGGGTCAACGTGGCAACAGTGTCGCGCCGGACGGGTCATGGCCACCCGTACGGCGCACTGTGCCAGTCGTGCTCCGGGATTCAGGGGTGGCAGGCTCCACTATAGCCACACCCAGTCACATCGCCGTTAAGGGGATGCAAACTCTGAGGGTACGGTCTTGACCACTTTGTGGGAGCCGGCTTCTTGGAGTCGGCCTTCTCGCGGCTGGCTTCTCGAAGCCGGCCCTCCCGTGGCTTTCTTCACGAGGGCTAAAGTCAGGCCGCCTTCCGATAGCCGGCCTGGGAGACAGCCGGCAAGGGGAAGGCGGCCCACGTCTTGGATCCTTGACAGCCGGATGGGCTCGTAATTTTTTCAGAAGGGCCAGGGGAAGCCGGCTAGGCTATCCATGGCTATTTACTCCGACACTGCTGCTCTTGCTAGTCAGTACATGCACCACCATTTTACCTTTCTCAATATTCCTCGATGGATGCTGGTGAATGCACAAGAGCGAGTTTATATAGAGCCACCCGCAAAAAAAAGAGCGAGTTTATATACCCATGTAGAAAACGACAGGATGCTTCCATCGAAGGGGCTGGCTTGCCATGCGTGAGTTCGTTCCGGACGTACCACACGCGCCACATAGTCATCAGGGCCACCATGCGAATATTGTCTGAGAGCGGCTCGAGCAGTGTAAAGAGCCACTCCGGCCCGGTAATGCGGACATCATCAATGTCTGGCAACGGCCAGTCGAAGGCCATGGCACGCCAGAGGTTCTTCGTAAGGGGGCACCTACATATCGCGTGGAAACCGTTCTCTCATTCCACATCACAAATGAGACATGTGTCAGTATGTTCGAGGTGGTGTGAAAATTTATTTTTCCAAGTGGCCAGAGAATTGGAGACAAGCCTCCATGCAAAAACGTGTACCTTTGGGGGAGCAGGGCACCCTCATATGATCTTTCAGATGATGCGACGACCATCCGGTACCCTGCTCGTGGCGGTTGCCGATGGAAGCTCGCGCTCGTCCGGCTAAGCGATAGGCGGATCGGACGGTGAAGATACCGTTCTTCTCCGGCGCCCAGGCGATGATGTCATCAGTGATACGGGGTAATGTGCGAATGTTGGTGATGGTGTCAACATCCACCGAGAGGAAATGGTGTCGAACAAGATCCAAACGTCATGTGCTAGACTCGTCTAAGAGCTCTGCCACTCTCCTGAGGCGGCAAGTACCTTGCTGTGAGATGGGCTGGCGCGTCGGCTCCGTAGGCAGCCAGGGGTCTCGCCAAATTTTGATCTTTTGCCCATCCCCGACGCGCCACACGGTGCCTTTCTTTAGCAATTCGAGGCCATACTGAATGGCCTGCCAAGTCGGGGAAGCGTTCCCCGAGAACATTGTGTCTTCAAGGCGGCCATCCAGATAATAACGAGCCTTGAGTACCTGCGCACACAAGCTATTAGGATTAGTGAGCAAACGCCATGCCTGTCGTGCAAGAAGGGCTTGGTTGAAGAGACGGAAGTCCCTGAAACCTAGACCACCCTTCGTTTTATGTGCCAAGATTTTCGGCCAAGCCATCTAATGAGTTTTCCGCTTGCCTTCAGAGGAACCCCACCAAAAATTCTGAACCATTCTGTTTAGATCATCACACACTGACATTGATAGTTTAAATACACAAATGATATAGGTCAGGATGGCCTGTGCAATAGCTTTTATCATAAACGTGGATATCAATCAATCGTACCATAGGAAGGCCAGCTTCAAGAAACACCAACATTACTCCATGTGCATCTTTCTACCAGACACATGCATTGCCTTGGCGAGGGCGAGAAGGTGGATAGGCGGATGCACTGATGTTGTGTTGTGTTGAAATAGAGGATATTGGACATCGGGGCTTTTGAACCACGTGATATTTTTTTCCTCCCGTGTACGGACATGTTTGCTAGTATATAGAATAATACAACACGGAGTAGTAGATGGCCCTTCTCACTCTGATAAAAAATAATGAAATTTTAAGTAATGAAATTTTTTAAGTGAATGTGCTGCTCTACGGCTTTAAACATTTCTTTGGCTCTATATTCAGGTTCAAATTAGTATGCATGCATGCGGAGCAAAGGGACACAACTTTCGAGGCGATAAATGACACAAACACATATGCAATGATAAAATCAGAAAGAGTGTTCTTCATGAGGCCTCACGCAGTGCTCTATCTTGTACAGATGCTAATTAAGCCTGCCATGTAGGCGAAAAATCTGATGTGAGAACGTAATTAAGAGAAGAGAGATGAGTGTGGTGGCCACAGAAAGAAACAATGTCAATCACATGAACCTAGGCAAAAAAAATGAAAGAAGCTCACCTATGCATGAAGAACTTTAGTTGCTAAATCATTAAAGAAAAGAAGCTTAGCTACAAGAAGCTAAGCACCTATGCATTGAGAAGTATAGTTGCTAAGCTATTTAATGCGATTAACATCTCATCTAAGCATCGGTGCATTGACAGCAGCCTGAGAGTTTCCTTGTTGGACACCATACGTGCAACCTTGATTTTTTTTTAGAAAAGGATGTTAAACCCCCGACCTTTGCATCAATCATGCATGCATCCATCTTTGTTAATTATTTCACAAAGGTCTGACAAGAACATATATCAATTCACTCGAAGCCACCACTCACACTTACAAACTCGATAATGTGAAGTGCTCTCACTCCCCATATCTAAAACCGGTGTCATCGCTGATCCATCCATATAATGTCGGGACCAACAGCCGGTGTAGCCTATCTAAAGCGTACATCACATACATACGTTTTAGAGGCCGCCATCATTATCGGACCACTGACCCATCTTCGGAAGAGAGATCTGCATCATCCTTGCCATGCCAGACATCCGTCGACGCCACCACGGCGCCCAACAGCGCCACCGCCCTGCGCTCGTCCGTCCAGATGCGAAGACTCTGGAAGATCTATCGTGCGTAGCACCTGCCAACCAGGTATGACTCAGCGTAGCACCTGTAGGTCATGCATGACTTGGCATCTCCACTGAAGCATTGTGCAAGACGAAGCCGCTACACCTCCTGCCTCTGTCTTCCAGCGTTGCTCCACAAACGATGCTCCCAAGAAAGAAACGGCACCGCAGTACCGCCATCGTCTAATCTGGAAGACCAGATCCTAGGGTTTCCCCTAAAGCAGCACGAGTGGGTCGACAACAGTTACATGATGATGCCTTCATCAAGGTAACGGCGCAAAACGCTGCCAACGGCTCGGTTTTCACCGTCAACTATGTCTCCCCGACTCTCGTAGCCGGGACTAGATGATGAATCTCGAGATCCGACCACCCAGCCGCAGGCCAGCCACCTCTGACAGAAGAGATGACCACCACCGTCGGCTGCACCAATCAGAACAGATCTAACTGGAGGTGTCGTCGACGTGACCACCAGGCCCTCCACGCCGCCGCCGCCGATCCAAAGGCAGATGGTGCGCCGCTCCAGCCGCCGACCGCAGCGATGCCGCCGCGCCCGCAGCCCGCCCCGCCTCTGACGCCGCCACGCCATAGCCATCGCCGTCGCCAACACTGCCATCACAGCCGCCATTAGGACGCCGGCCGGCCGCCACACCACCGTAGTCCAGATCTAGGCCGTCATGAACCAGATTGGCGCCACTGCAGTCTAGATCGGGGTCACACCCTCGAGCCAGGGCGCCCCGCGTCACCCTATGACCCGCGACCGGGAGGAGCGCCTCTGCCACCGCCGTCGCATGCGCATGCTATGCCCGATGCCAACCAACAGCGGCGGCGGAGGGGAGGGACAACCTTGATAGTGCATTTTCACCACCAAATATCATTAAGATGGCGAACGCAACCAGGTCAACGCTAGGAAGTGGTTCTTCAATTATGGGTTTTGGAGCCTTGAACAGGTCCTTTCTCCTCCAATGTCATACTCTTTTACTTTTAGGTATCCTCTAAGGAAGGTCGTACTTTAACGAAATTACAAACACTAAATTTTTTGGCAATTAAATTGAATCAAGGTCTTTAGGGATGGCCCATATGCCGGGCAGAAGGAGCGACCGCCCAAGGCCCCAACTACAACTTATACTAGTAACACTATATAATTATGCATTACATCTTCGGCAGTCCTTCAAGCTATAACATGTCGTGATGTGTTGGCTTTAACTGATGATTTGTCTTTGAACCGTTTAATGATCGCGTGTGATTGCAAGCCACTGGTGGAGGACATCAACAAAGGGTTTGGAACAGTGGCGGAGCTTGGGCTGAAATCTAGGGGGGGGCAATGGGCTGGGGGGGCAAACAATATGTATTTTGGGCTGATTTTGCTTGAGATATGGGCCAAATACTAAGGGGTATTTCAGAAAAAATTCATGGGCTGGGGGGGCAACGGCCCAGGTTGGCCCCTGAGAAGCTCCGCCACTGGTTTGGAAGCCCTCATATTACAATGGTGAAGGAAATAGAAAAAAGAAGATCAAAATTCGAGAGATGTGATATTATGTTCGGAGGTCGTGATTCGAACCAGGAGGCACACCACCTTGTAAAATTTTCAATAGTGCTCCCGCAAGGTCACCATTTGTGGCTAATATCCCCTCATGACCCTCTTTGTATCCCTTTAATGTTGTTTCATATCAACTATATCTAAATACATAGCCCCCACTACTAGATTTCTCTCAACATGTGTATGTTCACATCATCTTAATTATTTGTAGCCACCTGATCAAAATTGTGTGACTATAGAAGTCATGCATGTAGTCATAAGTTACACTTCTTGCATTAACCTATCCATGCAAACCATGCCACTTCATTAAGTCATGCATGTCTTTTTTCTCGAGGGAATTAATTCATGAATGTTAGTCACAACTTAGATTTTTTGTGCTAATTTATGTGTATTCGTGAACGGTATATGTGTTAGACGCTTGGAGTAAAAATATATAGTTTATGCTTCACAATATTTTTTTAAAGATATCGTCACATTATGTCAACTCCAAAAGGTTTATTTTTTTGTGCATCAATTTGTCACATAGTTTATGTGCTTTATTCTTTGTTAAAACATAAACTAAGAGCGCTTTTACATTTGTATTTTCATTAGTTTTAAATCTTTTTAAGCACTTATTGATGGATATGTTTTAACACAGTTCCCACGGCAACCCGCGGGGCATCATCTAGTTAATAAAATTTGCGATCCCTGCTCTCGACGTGGGTTCTTTTGGGAAGACCATGTGCGGAGCGGAACGCACCTTGTTTTTCTAATTGGTTATCTTTTTTTTGCTTTTTTTATTTTTGTTTCTTTTCTTCTTTAAAATAATTCAGGACTTCAAAAAGTTCCAAATTTCAAAAGAAATGGCCAATATTGACAAAACAATGCAACAAATAATAAAATTTTCGTGAATTAAAAAATATGTTCATGGTTTTGAAAACTTCTCAGGAAATCATAAACCATTCGCGGATTAAAACAATGTCCCTGATGTTGAAAAAATGTTCCCATATCCAACAATATTCATGATTTTGAAAAAAAAATGTTCAGGACATAAAAGATTTCATGATTTTAAAATATTTATCATATTAAAAATGTTCAGGAATTTAAAGTAAATCTTTGTGAATTACAAAACTGTACAAAATATCTTCACAGATTTTGGAAATTGTTCCCAAATTTTGAAAAAATTCATCGCTTCAACAAAATGTTTTCTGATTCAAAAATAATCATGCATTTCTAAAAATGTTCATCAAAACAAAAAAGGCTTTTAAATTTCACAAATTCCAATAATTTCAGATTTAAAAAACCAAGAGTTTCGAAGAAATGTTCATGAATTTACATAAAAATATTCATGAATTCAAAAGATGTTCACAATTTAAGAAAAAGTTAACAAAAATGAAATTTTTCAGAAAAGAATATTCATGAATTTGAAAAATATTCATGATTTCAAAAAATGCTAACAATTTTAAAATATGTTCATGAATTTTAAAGATGTTTGCACAATGAAAAACATAAAGAGAAAATAGAACATAAAAACATAAAAGAAAATAAAAACAATACAAAACAAAAAATAATAAATAAAAAGTAAAATGAGAAGAAAGGAAAAAACTGGAATGGAAAACAAGGGAAAAACGAAAAAATCAGTTCAGGAAGATACCGAGAATGGGCCGTTCCAAACAGAGAACCAGACGTTGTTCGCCAAATAGGACTGGCCAGGAGAGTCTTCAATATTATCTAAAAATAAGGAGAGTCTTCAATATTCCCCTAAAAAAGGAGAGTCTTCAATAAATCTAAAAAAAGAGTCTTCAACGCCACGGCACGTGTAACGCCCCGTATGTAACCTGTCATATTTATATTCCAACTCTTGCCATTTTCGTCACTAAGTTATGATATTCCTCGTTGTTGGGTTTTGTCTTTGTTTTGCATTTTGTCCTTTGTCATGCATCTCATATCATGTCATCATGTGCATCGCTTTTGCATACGTGTTCGTTTCATGCATCCGAGCATTTTCCCCGTTGTCCGTTTTGCATTCCGGCACTCCAATGTCCTCCAGTGTCCCCTTTTGCCTCTTTTCGTGTGTCGGTGTTAAACGTTTTCGGATTGGACCGAGACTTGCCAAGCGGCCTTGGTTCACTACCGGTAGACCGCCTGTCAAGTTTCATACCATTTGAACTTCGTTTGATACTCCAACTGTTAACCGAGGAACCGTAAAGGCCTCGTGTGTGTTGCAGCCCAACACCTCTCCAAAGTGGCCCAAAACCCATATAAACCCCCTCCATCATCCCGGTCGTTCAATCACGATCGCGTGGCTGAAAGCCGTGCTAAATTTGAAGCCTCCTAGCTCCTTCTATGTATAAATAGGCATCTCCCCCAAAAATCCCGAAACAATTCCACCCTAACCCTAGCCACTCTTCCCCGCCGCCGCCGGACACGTCCAAGACGGCCGGACGTGTCCGCCACCGCCCACCGCCGCCACGTGTCGTCCGCCGGTTCGCCCCGCCGCGCGCCCCACATCACCGCCGGCCCGCCAGGCCCGTCGCGGGCCCCCGAGGCCCAAGCCTCCGCTGCCTCCCGCGGGTCGCATCCCCGCCACCCGCGCCGTCAGCTCCGCCGCAACCCGCCTCGGCCAGCGCCGCTCGCCGGCCTCCGTCGCCCGCCTCGACGTCCGCCGGCCGCTGCCCTCGTCGCATCGCCCCGCTCCTCCTCCGCCGCCCCTGTGACCGGATCCGGCCAGCCCCTGCCTCTTCCTCGAGCTCCGGCAACCGTGCTCCGTCATCTACAGTAGCTTCGGTGAAACCCCGGCGAACCTCGGTTCGCGTGCCGATCCAGATCTGGGACGAACCCTAAGGGTTGACCTCGTTTCTCCTCTAAGTCTCTATTATTTTTAGCATACTTCATCCCATCATAACTTTGCATCTGTGGCTCCGTTTTGGGCGTGTAGCATATCAAATTGTTCGTCTAGATGTGCACTTCATTTCATTCCATTGCACCATGTTCATTTGAGTTCATCTTGATGCCCTAAATACTGTTGCAAGAGTGCTATGTAATGTTAGTGTCTGTTTCCTAACAGATTATGGACATTTGTCATTTTTGCCATGTTTAATGTGTGCCTCCTATGATCTTGAGCCCTACATGTGTTTTGTTATATGTCATGCCATCTTTACAGGGGTGTATGCCATGTATTTTTGTGATCATTGTGGTGACTAGCACAAGCATGCAAAGTAGCTCTCGTGATGTTGCTGATTTCAGGGACTTAGAATTCTTCTAAGTCATTTCCCTGATGTTATTTTTATGCCTTGTATTCATGCTGCTACAGAGTGATCCATGCCTCTTTTGAGCATGTTCAGTAAGGATTATTTTGAGATATTATTATGTTCTATCCATCCATGTCTTTGTTTGCAATTATGGAGTACCATAGCATGACTCAATCTTGCTCTACTTTTTCTATAAAATGTTCCTGGCAGATTGTTTACATGTTAATCAATTTTGCCAAGGTTTTTGTAGTTGTTCCATGCATGCTATGAGAGTGTTCTTGCCATGGTTAGCTTATTTATCATGTCTTCCTTCTGGGTGTATGCTTAGTTTGTCATGGAATGCCTTGTGTTGAGTGCATCGACTCGTAAACATGCCTACGTAACTCTGTTTCTGCCATGTCCAGTTTTCTGCTAAGTCTGAATCTGTTAACGAAACTTGCTATGTTCACATGGTTGCCATTGTATTTTCTGATCCCTTTTGGCTTATGGGCAGTAAGGGACTTTTGTTACATGCTTTGTGTAGTTTCATGCCATGCCTTGCTTTGCCATGATATGTTCCTATAGCATGTTGTTATCTTGCTCTAAACATTGCTTCCTGATGTTAAATCATGTCATGTTGTTATTTTCACTAAGTCTGTGAACCTGATATATTTTGCACTTTTGCCATGCTCGTTTGAACCTGCTATTGTGTGAATTAGCCGTAGCTTAGTGTTCATCTTTTGTCAAGCATCTTGAGTGAATCACTGCCATGTGCTTTATTGCTATGTTAGAGTGTAGTAGTTTATTTTTCTTGATGCATTTAGATGGCCTCGTGCTGTTAATCGCAGCTTTGTGCCATTACTGTTTTGCTTGCCATTTGCAAACCATGCATCCGATTCTGGTGATCTTTATATCGATTTCGACCGAAATCAACTCATCTTTCCAGCAGCACTCTTGGTTTGCCAAGTTGAGGCCTGGTTCAATCTTTCCCTTCTGAAGCACGCATATGCATTGCATATCACATCCCGCATACCATGCCATGTTTTGCATCATGCTGCTTGCGCATTGCACCGTGGTTGATTTTGTCTCCCTTTGCTTGTGTTCTTGCTTTGGGTAGAGCCGGGAGACGAGTACGTGATCGAGGAACCCGTTGAGAACGCTTACGAGGATCAATCATACGTCAACTCGGAGAACTTTGCAGGCAAGATGACCATACCCTCGAAATCACTTCTATCTTTGCTTGCTAGATGCTCGATCTATTGCTATGCCTATGCTATGATACCTACCACATGCTTTATCATGCCTCCCATATTGCCATGTCAAACCTCTAACCCACCTTGTCCTAGCAAACCGTTGTTTGGCTATGTTACCGCTTTGCTCAACCCCTCTTATACCGTTGCTAGTTGCAGGTGAAGATTGGAGTTTGTTCCTTGTTGGAACATGTTTATTGTTGGGATATCATTATTATATCTTGTCTACTTTAATGCACCTATATACGTGGTAAAGGGTGGAAGGCTCAGCTTTATGCCTGGTGTTTTGTTCCACTCTTGCCGCCCTAGTTTCCGTCATACTGGTGTTATGTTCCTTGATTTTGCGTTCCTTACGCGGTTGGGTTATAATGGGAACCCCTTGACAGTTCGCCTTGAATAAAACTCCTCCAGCAAGGCCCAACCTTGGTTTTACCATTTTCCACCTAGCCTTTTTCCCTTGGTTTCTGCGGACTCAAGGGTCATCTTTATTTTAAACCCCCGGGCCAGTGCTCCTCTGAGTGTTGGTCCAAACTAGAGCCCCTTGCAGTGCCACCTCGGGGAAACGCGAGGGTTGGTTTTAGTTGTACGGATTGCTTATCAGGTGTGCCCTGAGAACGAGATATGTGCAGCTCCTATCGGGATTTGTTGGCACATTCGGGTGGCTTTGCTGGACTTGTTTTACCATTGTCAAGATGTCTTGTAACCGGGATTCCGAGTCTAATCGGGCCGTCCTGGGAGAAGGGATATCCTTCGTTGACCGTGAGAGCTTGTGATGGGCTAAGTTGGGACACCCCTGCAGGGATTTGAACTTTCGAAAGCCATGCCCGCGGTGATGGGCAAATGGGAATTTGTTAATGTCCAGTTGTAGAAAACCTGAAACTTAACTTAATTAAAATGGATCAACAACGTGTGTAGCCGTGATGGTCTCTTTTCGGCGGAGTCCGGGAAGAGAACACGGTCTCGTGTTATGCTTGAACATAGGTTGTTCTAGGATCACTTCTTGATCATAGATTCTCGACCGTTGTTGGGGATATTACTATCAGCTGAGACCCGCCCAGGAGGGGCCGGGTCAGCTTCAATGGCGGGTTACGCGAGAAGTTCAGTAAACATCCAAGTTTGTAGTTTATTAAGTCTTATAGAAGGCCCAAAGGTCAGGGGTCGTCTTAAGGCCCGATATTGTAAAACGCCACATGTAAGGAAATACTTGTATAGAAAGACATATAAATAAAGTCACCGAGCCGGACACGATTATGAGCCGGCCGGGACTCTGTAGGCCACCTGGCGTCAACCCGTGTATATAAGGGGATGACCCGGTGGCAGTTTAGGGTAAGAAACAACAAGTCAATAACCAAGCCGGCGAGTTAAGCCTCTTGGTGATCGAAACCCAAGCAATAACAAACCCAACTAGACGTAGGCTTTTACCTTCATTGTAAGGAGCCGAACTAGTATAAAACTCTCTCGTGTCCTTTGTCCCGATTAACCCCTTTAAGCTTCCTAGTGCGATGGCCCTACGACTAAGTCCTTGCTCTAGGACATCTGCCGTGACAATTCCACGACAGTTGGCGCCCACCATGGGGCCAGCGCATGGTGGATTTGAGTTCTTGAAGGGCAACCTCGAAGGGCTCAAGGGATACGCTGTGGGCCGGATGACCAAGAGTCGTCGCAGCAAGATCTACATCGACGACGAAGGCTGGGGCCCCGAGGTCGCCTCAATCGAGTACGGGTACCGGGTCCCCTTCGGCAGAATCCACGTCTTCATCGGCCGGATCGGCGAGTCAGGCCCTGAGCCGGATGTCCACACCGACCTCATCAAAATAGCTCAGCGTGTCGGGTCCGCCCGTGTTCAATCTGTCGTGAAGCATGCCTTCGTAGGCTGCGTCCATGGTGGTGAATACTCCGAAGGATCGATGGAAGGCGGGAAGACGGCCATCTGCTCTGATACTGCATCTTCAACGGGTGAGACGGACTCATTGTACCAACTGCAAGACGACATGCTCGAGGGTTGTTCCGATGGCAGCAGTATTCCGGACCCCCTTGAGCCGCCAAATTGGGCCGGAGTCTTCATGGCAGGGACGCAGCCCGGGCAGAACTCCACCGCAGCGACAGCAGCCGCCACCAGGTCGGCAGCTGCCGGGTCGGGAGACCCCGCGCGCCCCCCGGCTTAGGTTCTCATGGACCTCATGCATAAACTGACGACTCTATTAACCGCTGCGGTAGAGCCGGCAGATAAAGCCCAGCATGACGCGGAAGTGGCACGTGTGCGGGAGCACTACTAGGGAAAACCTTATACACAGAATCTTAGCAGCGGCGCGGCATAAAAGGAGGCGGTGCTACTAAAGAGTAGCAGCGCGGCTATGGAAAGCTCGCTACTGGTGCAAACTTAGCAGTAGCACGTGATGCTTAAACCGCGCTGCTACAAAAATCAACCGACAGTACACAACGACATAAGTTTACTAGTAGCGCGGCGTCAGGAAGCGCGCTGCTGCTAATGCCATAGTAGTAGCGTGCTTTTTATCACTTCGCTGCTACTAATTTTGAAATTGTGCACGGGGTTGGCCCGTTTAGCAGTAGCGCGTGACAGGAAAGCGCGATGCTGCTACGCTCTTAGCAGCAGCGCGCTTTTGCTCCCGCGCTACTGCTAAGACGCAACACCCACCACCTTTTTCCACCTCCCCCTCCCCATCTCCTCTCCTCCCTTTCCCCTACCTCCCACATCCTCCCTCTCTCACTCTTCTTCTTCCTCAATACTTCTCCCCCCATTACTCTCCCTCTTCTACCTACCTTTCTCTCGCTTCATTACTCCTAGCTATAACTACACCACCTCCATTAATTCATCTCCTTTCTCTTTTTCCTCCCCCATCCACTAGTTGCAGTTGTCTCCTCCCAAATTAGCTAGCTAGGTAGATGTAGCATTTAGTTAAGTGACCTATTTTCCCCCTAACTAGATCTTTCTTTGTCAAGAAGAGCTTTGTGCACTTTTGACCTCCCTACATCATCATCTCCACCGTGTGCTCGATCTCGAGATAGAGGTGTGATTAATATTTCATGCTTTTGCAAAATGGAAATATGTTTATGTGTGTGTGATATGTTTATGGAAATTGTGTGTGTGGCATGAGTTGACGCCAAATTTTGCTTTTGAGTTGCCTATGTTTTGCCGAAATGTCGATTTATTTCCGTTTCGGCGAATTCCAGGCAAACTCTAGATCTATATATGTCCTATTTTTAAGGAAGGTCATGCTGAATTTTTGTATGACTTTGATGAATGCACGCATTTTTATAATCAGTTTGTTTATTATTACCGTGCAGAGTTGACGATGGTCAGTGGAACGATGGTGGACAGGTGGTTGCGGTCAGTAGTGCAGGACATGAAGGAAAATAACCTGACAGAGGTTTTATGTCCGTGTCGAAAATGCAAAGGAATAGTTTTGCTTGAACCCCATGACGATGGTCGTGTCGAAGCGCACCTGCTCATGACTGGTTTCATGGATGGCTATACTCGATGGATAATTGAAGATGAGGATGACGATGTTGAGGATGTCGACGGGGCAGGCAATGATGACACGGGGCAAGATGAAGAGATGATCGATAATGGCGGCGGGGAAGAGGCCGGACATGGCGGCGGAGAGAACGACATGGACTCCACGCAGCAGAGTTCGTCGGTACTAAGTTCAATCGTGCGGGACCCTCATGTTCAAGCATTGCTTCGCAAGGAGACGAGTACTGAAAGAGCTGCTTCTAGAGAGGAGGCTAAGCTGGAGCAACTGGTGGTAGACTCGAACACTCCATTGTATGATGGTTGCAATCCTGAGGTGACCCGCTTGAGTTTCATGCTCCAACTCCTGAAGACGAAGGCTAAAAACAAATGGACTGACACTAGCCTCGATGAGCATCTCAAGTACCTAAAGGATGTTCTTCCCGAGGGTAATCTATGTCCTAGTAGTGTTGATGAGGCCAAGAAGATCGTGTGCCCTCTTGATCTGCCACATGTTAGATACCATGCATGCATCAACGATTGCATAATTTATCAGAAGGAGCACGCGGAAAAAACAAGTTGTCCGGTGTGCAATGCTTCTCGATACAAGAAGGCCGGGAAGAAATGTCCCCAGAAAGTGGTATGGTACTTACCGATCACTCCTCGTCTCCAGAGGTATTTTGTAGATCCCAAGGAAGCAAAGCTAATGCGCTGGCATGCGGAGAGGAAGAAGCCCGACGATGGAGATGATCCGAAGCTGAGACACGTCAAGGATGGAAGCCAATGGAGAGCGTTGTACAGCTTCTATCGGTATTTTGAATGTGATGCAAGGAACATCATGCTCGGCGCGTGTACCGATGGCATGCATCCGTTTGGCAACCAGAGCACCAACCATAGCACATGGCCCGTGTTTGTATGGATGTACAACCTCCCCCCTGGTTGTCCATGAAATCGAAGTACATTCACATGAGCATGCTTATTCAAGGGCCAAAACAACCCGGAAATAATATTAATTTGTATCTGGGGCTACTTCAGGAGGAGTTAGACACGTTATGGAAAACACCGGCCAAGACATAGGACGCCAGCAAAGGCAAGTATTCAACATGAGAGCTGCGCTGATCACGACAGTGCACGACTATCTCGGTTACGGATATGTGGCAGGCCAGGTGTGCCATGGATATTGCGGATGCACGCGGTGCATGGATGATACGACGTCTCAGCAGCTAACGTCAAGGAAAGATGGCGGGTCTGGGAAAATCGTGTACATGGGGCATCGAAGATGGCTCGAATAGGACGACCCGTGGAGAAACCGTGGAGATCTATTCAATGGTCACGCTGAGCATCGAGGACCTCCACGTAAGCGGAGCGGTGCCAAAATCGATGAGCTGTTGAAAAACTGGAAGGAGTGCCCCGCGCCGAGAAAGACGATGAGAAAGGCGCCGGAGCCGCTTCTGAAGGTATGGAAGACGAGGTCTGTGTTCTGGGACTTGGACTACTGGCACAAACTCGATACACCTCATTGCCTTGATCAAATGCATATCTGTAAGAATGTCCTTGAGAGCTTGCTCGCAACACTGATGAACATGCCGGATAAGACCAAGGATGGGCCGAAGGCAAGAAAAGACTTGCAAGATTTGAAAATCAGGGAAGATCTGCACATGCGCCCCGTAAAATGTCAGACGAGACAGAGCCGGAGACAGAGGCACGGGAGAAGAAGGGCAAGAAAATAAAGAATGAGGATTATTGCCCCCCTTCTTGCTTCACCTTAAGTCAGGCTGAGATCAATCAATTCTTTAAGTGCCTTACCGGAGTCAAAGTTAGTTCCGGTTACTGTGGCAAGATAAGTAGATATCTAGACATGGACAAGAAAAGGTTCAGCGGGATGAAGTCTCATGACTGTCATGTGATGATGACGCAGATACTACCTGTTGCCCTTAGAGGGATAATGGACAAGCTCGTCCGTGACACGCTTATTGGTCTCTGCAACTTCTTCGACGTCATCTCTCGAAAGTCGTTCAGTGTGAAGCAGCTCCGAAGGCTACAGGAAGAGATCGTTGTGATACTGAATGAGCTTGAGATGTACTTCCCGCCCGCGTTCTTTGACGTGATGGTGCATCTGTGTGTCCATATTGTGGATGACATAATAGACCTGGGGCCGTCATTCCTGCACAACATGATGCCGTTTGAGAGGATGAATGGGATCATCAAAGGATTCGTTCGTAACATGTCCCGTCCGGATGGAAGCATCGTCCAGGGCTATTTGACACAAGAGTGCATCTCTTTCTGTGAGAATTTTCTATATGGCGCAGACCAGCCGCTTGGTGTTAGTGTTGGTTTGCCCGTTAACAAGCACGATGGGAGGCTCGAAGGAGAAGGTCATTGCAACGGTCGCAGGGAACTGCACGTGGCATACTCAGATCGACGCAGCGACTTTGAAAGAGCAAACTTGGTAGTGCTACAACACCTAGACGAGGTAGATCCTTTCGTGGCACTGCACAAAGAAATTATTGCAAAGAAGTATCGTGACCGGGGGGTATGCAGGACGGACGCCGAAGTTACTAGAGAGCACAACTCCACTTTCCTGCATTGGTTCAAAGAGCATAGTATTGCTAATCCCCCAGAGGAGGGCTCTAAGGAAAGATTGCTCATATACGCCTTAGCACATGGCCCCTCGCCCAACCTCGTAACCTATCAGGCATATGATATCAACGGATACACGTTCTACACGGAGGCCAAAGATATGGACAGTGATGATCAGAACTCAGGGGTGACGATGGAATGCATGACCGGCAGCGACAATGGCGCAACTGAACGATTTTATGGAAGGGTCGAGGAGATCTGGGAGCTTGACTACTCTGGACTGCACAACAAGACGATTTTCCATGTCAGATGGGCTAAGAATGTCGAAAGAGAAAGCCGGATTTTCACTACCATGACTATACCCGACGCCAAGAGCACTACCGTGAACGCTATCGCAAAAAACGAGCCATGGGTACACGCTAAGCACGTGACACAATGCTTCTTCATAACCGACCCATGCAATCCCAGTCGTGTTGTCGTGAGGAAAGGCAAAAGAAACATCATTGGAATGGATGGAGTCGCCAACGAGGAAGACTATGATCAGTACAGCAACCCAATGAGGGAAGATGACGATGATGATGAAGTATACGTCAAAAGAAGAATCAATACTACATTACCAAAGAAAAATCGTACTCCATGGAAAAGGCAAAGTCACAATGAGGGGCTCAATTATTCTTCGACGAACAAGAAGGGAAAGAAGCTGACTCAAAAACGAAAACGTCAGCGCTGAGGAATCGGTCAAATGATGTAATATATATATATATATATAT
>LT934111.1:576373632-576421744 GCA_900231445.1 Triticum turgidum subsp. durum
ATTTTGTATACACACTTAGCCATTATTATGCAAGGGTCCAATGATGTAATATATATATGTTCCTATTTTGCATACATATTTAACCGTCAAATGATGCAATATATATCGCCTTCCCTTCGTTCAGCGCTGAGGAAAAGAAAAAGGGAAACTGGTTATAGCAGTAGCGCTTTTCTGAGAAAGAGCTACCGCTAGTCAAGGTAGCAGTAGCGGTTTCTGTAGAAAACCGCTATAGCTGCCCGTAATAGTAGTAGCGCGCTTTGTGTAAACGGGACCCAGGCGCGCTCGCCCCCGACCCCGCCGCGCTCGCCCCCAACCCGTCGGCCCTCGCCTCCCTCCTCTGCTTCCTCCCCTCCCAACATCGGTCGTCGTCGGGCCTGCCTCCTCGCCCCTGCACCCTTTGTAAACCACCCCTCTCTCTCTGCTAGCTAGGGTTCTTCGTTTAATTTACTTAGGTTTTAGTTATGTTAATTAGGTTATCTATTTAGTTATGAATTTAGATAGGTTTCAAAATTAGCTGAATTTATATGCAAATTTGAACTGGACATGTGATATGTGGATATGTCATGTTTTGGACATGTCATGTTTTGGTAAATGATCCGAGTGGCCTATGTTACGCCGGAATGTTGATTCATTTCCGTTCCGGTGAATTTCAGGCGCTCGATATGTCCATTTTTTAGCAAAGGTCATGCCGAAATTTCCCGTGAATAAAGGCATGATTTGTGCTACATAGTTGGCATATCGAGTGCTGGCACATAGATTTCTTTTTTATGTCATTTCTCATTTAGTCATACTTTTAGAAATTAATGAGGACACTTCATCATAGGAAACATGTCGAACAACGAAGAAACTGGGCCTTCTGACCAAGATGCATACGAGATGGATTATCAGGGTGAACAAGACTACCTCGACTTTTTGACTGCTAAGCAAGGTTTGCAGGTCCGCCTCGATGATGGTACTGACGCCGACATCGACACTGACAACGCCGGCACCGATGGCGGCGCCGAGACCAGTGGGGAAGGTACCGACGGGGAAGATACCGGCGGGGAAGGTACCAGCGCCGATGCCAGTACCGAAAAGAGGAAGCATAAGCAGCAGAGGATACGAAAACCTAACAAACTAGGGATTGGACGACTTGTGATCACAAATATGGCACCTGGCAAGTTTGAGCTGTTAGAGCTGGAAGAACCTCGCAAGTGCTATGGGAACCAAGTAGGATGCATCCTACGGGAATGCGCGAGCATCAACGATGATGACTTAAGGAGTAAAGAACATTTGACGCAGTTGCTCCTAACGAAGTTGCACAAGAGATTTAAGTTCCCCGACCGGGATGATAACATAGAACAACCGTGGGATGATCCGAAGATGAAAAAGATTAACAATCACGCCATGGGCATGTTCAGCAATGATTTGGCCTCCTGGAAAAGGAGGGTGAAAAAAGCTATTGAGGCTGAGGAACCCCTATCCAAGATTCTGGAGGAAAAACCGACACTTACGGAAGAGGAGTTCGAAAAGTTCAAGGACACTTGTGCTACCAAGGACGCCAAGTCTAAGGCTGCGAAATTCAAGAGCCTTCAGCAAAGGAACACGGGGAAGCATCGCCTCGAAAGTCATGGCTACCTCGGTAAAAGGCCCATATGGGATAAGGAGGACGCGGAACGTGAAGCGGCCGGTCTCCCAGACCCCTTCGCGAAGTTCACCAACCCCTTGGAGCGTGACTTCATCAGGGCCCGCTACAAGTGGGACAAGGAGAAAAAGGTTTTTTACACGGACCAGATCACGAGGAAATTGATTAGACTACTGGAGAAGCAACACCAGCTTGCGGCCGAAAGCCCTACTTCTCCGATGAGGCCCAAGTGGGACACCCCTCTCAACCAGGCCTTGAACAAACTTAAGGGACTCCCTTTGGGCCAGCGGCCGCAATATGGTCATGTGCACATCGCTGGAGACGGCGCCACGTGGAAGGTGTTTTACAACGAGGGCCCAGAGGCCAAGAAGCAGAAAAAGAAGTTTAGTCAGGCGGACATCGACGTGAAGGTGAAGCTTGCGGTCGAGAAAAAAGCAGTCGAGGACGCGAAAAAAGCAGCCGAGGACAAATATGAGTTGTTACAGCAGGCAGTCAATGCAGTTGTAACTGCCTGCAGAAATGATTTTGCTACTAACTTGGTTCTAGTTATCATCAACTGGACGAAGCAAAATCCTGACAAGACGGTACATGATTTCTCGTTGCCCAGTTTCGTCGGGAGTGTCACGACCGGTTTTCCAATAAAAATGTTTATTGAGAAACCAATCTTTTGAGTCCAGTATGAGAAAAATCCTCCTTACTGGCAGACAAATTCTTCATACAATAAGCCAGTAGCATAAAATATATTACAGGGTCGAGCTACGGTTGCTCAACCAAATTATTACAAGCACGCCAATAATTATACATAATGGCTGACATGACACAGTGATGTGGAGGCATACTACTGACTCGAAGATAGGGTGGTGGTGGAAAAACACAGCGGGGAGTGAGATACAAGACTCTAAAACTGGCATCTCATCGAGCGTCGAGATGAGGCTCGATGAATTTATTTGGTAGCGGAAGCGGATATAATACAGTCACCAAATCCAGGGTCGCACGAGACTGACTGGGATTCCTCTAGGCGTCGGACTCGCTATCAAATTCTTCATCCATGAGATCGCCTTCGTCAGCATCTGGCCAAATCAACAAGCCAGGTGAGTACTTTGAAAGTACTCGCAAGACAGTTCGGACGTAAGATATAACAAATGCATGCATGGATGCGTCATGAGTATTTTAACAGTGGCACATTAATTCGTAAAAACAAGACAGGTAAAAAGGGGGTCGGCGGTAGTCCGCTCGAAAACCCAACAAAATAACTGTAAACCCAATCGGGTGTCTGAAGCGACACCTCGATAGGAAGATAAATAAATAAAGCACGCCGCAGTCGGGAATCTAGGCGACACCACATAAAGGGCTTAAAAAGAAATGCCACAGGCGGGCGTCTGAGCGACGCCACATAAAGGGCTTTAAAAGAAATGCCACAGTCGGGCGTCTGAGCGAAGCCACATAAAGGGCTTTAAAAGGAATGCCACAGTCGGACGTCTGAGCGACGCCACATAAAGGTCATTAAAAGAAATGCCACAGTCGGACGTCTGAGCGACATCGCAGAAAGGGCTTTCATTGAAAGTAAAATATAACAATGCCACAGTCGGACGTCTGAGCGACATCACAGAAAGGGCTTTTATTGAAAGTAAATAATAACAATGCCACAGTCGGACGTCTGAGCGACATCACAGAAAGGGCTTTTATTCACAAGTAAATAATACTCATAATAAATATTCAATTCATGAGAATAAACGGGTTAGTCCATCCACAGGAATAAACATTTAACCGGACTTAGCACTCATGTGATTCACCGGAGTCTCTGTCATCAAAACTGACATTTGTCAGGATAAGATAATACCGAACTTGGACATGGAATAGATGATTCAATGGAATATATGACTCTGCAAAGTTTGTACGAAAAATTTTCCCACAGCCAACGGATTTCCGTAGTCACGAAGGACTAGTTCCGTTTACGGTATTTCGGAAGAAAACACAGCTAACCAGTACACACCCATCCTACCTCTCGATGCCGGGAATCACCCTAGACATCGTCCAACAAAAACTTTTGAGACGGGGAGATCACAATCTCGAATAGCATGGGATCAAATTTATATACGCGCGCTCTAAGGGGTGCCCCCCTCTCGGTCCCAACCGGAAACACCCATGCCCCCTGACCGGATGACTGGCTTTAATCCAGGGCCATGGAACCATCATCACAGCCTCTCCTTTTGGTGTGTACCAGGAAAGCGGTTTGCAACTTACTAAGCCATATTCCTTGCGGAAAACATGTGGTAGTACAGGGAAGGAAGAATGGAAGGAACTGGACTGATACGGGTTGACACTGAAGTCATATAGCCTGGCATAAGACTGGCATGCTACAACACTGCCATCTTACCCATCCTCATGCCAACACATGGCCATGCATACTCACATCCATCCACTTATGGATTTTCGAAACTCACTTGCCTCATCGTTGCATGTAACATGACATTCGTCGGTATGCTCATCAACATGCCATGAAACTACTTAATGCAAACATGCCAAAAAATCATCATATCAAAAGTTCAAACATGCTTGCCTGGTTCAGAGTAGTCGGAGCCTAGCTCGGTGAAGTTTGTGGTCCCGTCACCTCCTTCGGTATCTACGGTATAAAGAAAATATACGCGCTATCGTGAATACCGTGAGGTGCACAAAAATTATTCCAAATTTTTTTCAAATAAATATGATAAAAAAACTAGACAAAAATTTGAAGAGGACAGAAAAAGAATCACTCAAAAATTCCTTTCCGTCAAAAAGAATCACGCGCCGAGGAGGGCTGCAAGGATCGAATTGAAGTGGGGGTTAGCTCTCTGGTTGCTCGAGGAGGGTACTGATGAGGTTTGGGCGCCGGGGACGGCCTTACCGGAGCGAATCGAGATGGAGGCCGAGGCGGAACGGGGCGGCCGGAGTCGGGGGAGGAGACCTCCTCGAGGTCCTCCTAGTGGCCTGGCGGGGCTTTGGTGAGGTGCAGTGGTGGTGCGTGCTCGAGGGTGAGCTCGGGGTCCCCTTTTATAGGCGATCCGAGGCGGTGGCCGTGAACAGTGCTTGGTCGGGAAGGTTCAGAGGTTGAGCGTCGTCGTGGATGTTCCCTGGTTCCATTTAGGTGCTAACCTCAGCGGGATTTGGTTGCTTAGAGGGAGCTCGACGGAACGGGGCGGCGCGGGCCCGTCGGCGGCAAGGAGTGCGCTCTGTGCGTGCCGCGCCACGGTGACGGTGCTGCCTGCGTGCGCTGGCGAGGAAATGGCCACATGGAGCCACCAGGGGGTTTGGGCGGCGCCGAACGGTGTTATGCCGCCGTTCTGCTCCCTGTCGGCCGCTACGGGGGTTCGGCCGCCGCAAGACACGCCAGCGCAGGCGGGCCAGGATGCCACCGACGCCAGGAACGTGCCAAGCGCGCGTGTGAGGCTCCGGACAAGCAAGCTAGGCCGTGAGCAACGTGCCATGTGCACTGTGAGCATGTGACTGAAATTCTGACGAAGATCGACACTGAAACTCTGAACTTAACTGAAGATGAACAGAAACAGTGCATGCAAGGTGTTCGACAGAATGATCTAGGCATGTAGGCATTTTTCCTTCAGCTAAAACTTGGTGGAGTGGCCTCTCATTGCACCAGGAGACTGCCTGAATTTTTGTGGAATTTTTGGAGAAGTGTAGATATGAATTTCACCAAATTTGGCAAATCTGGTCCAAACTTGCAGTGAGTGAAATTTGAAAATTTTGAGAAGAAGAAGAGTGGATCAAGATGGTTCTAGGTTGTGGATGCTAAGGACAATCCAGAGGAGTTGGTTTGAGATAAAAACTCAAAGGCAATGAGGTACTTGCTTTGAAAATCACTCAGGCTCAAAATAATTGGCAGGAATGATTTGAGAGATAAAATAATTGAAATAAAATCCAAAACTTGTTTGGACTTGTTGAGACAGAGAGTTTAGATTGCTCAAAGGTGGAGGGAGGGATTTTGAGAAGATTTACTATAGGAGACATGGTAAAACCATGGGTGGTTTCAAGATAAGAAAAACCTCAAAATTCACAGAGTTCTTTTTATAAGAAAAAGAATAATTTCCAAAAATATACTTTGAGAAGGGAACCATCAGAGAAAGAGTTTTAAATGATCAAACACCATAGTTTGAAGAAGATACAAAAATAAAAATCCTTGCCAAAGAAGTTTTTAAGAGGAAGGTTTTCTGGAAAAAATTTAAATGGCCTCTTTTCAAAAACCAACAAAGTTTTTGCTGAAAAACCAAATAAAAATTTTGGAGTGTCACAGGGAGCAACTCCATGAACAACAACATCATCACACCATCACTTGCCCAAGCAACCGGGCCTCCTCTCGCAGCCGCTCCCGCTCATAGCAGCCCGTCCTCATTCTCTGGCGCGCTCGGTGGGCCTTCGTCTTTGGCTGAGCTCGACGCCATCACGGTAATTACATGTCACACCATATATATATATATATAATATTCCATTTTTGTTGCCTTTCGGATGTTTTACGCCACAGACATATGTGTTTGCAGGCGAAAGAAACCCCGTGCACCATACTCTACTTGATCAAAGGCCAGAAGGTGGACGTGGGAAAGGGGATGATAATGGACCCCTTGCAACCCACGTTCCACAACTAGCCGATCCCTGCTGGGCACTTCAGGGTTAGCTTGTCCAGTGTGAAATCGGGGCACAAGGATTTGCCTCCTCCAGTACAGCATGTGGGAGCGGACGGCGAGACCCCGCCACGGATTGGAAGCTGCAAGGGTTGGGTGCTGCTATGGCCGAAGAATCTTATTCATCTGGAGCTGGCCGAGAGCACACCAATAACCACACATCAACAAGCATGTGCGGAGACCACCACCCCGCCTACGCAATTACCAGCTCCTGTAGTGTCGGGTGAGAGCGGCGGACGACATCATGAAGGGGGTGCAATACTGACGGCTGATGTAATTTGTCCTGTAGAATAGAGAATGGATGATGAGACAGAGGTCGACCCTATGGATTTCCTCAATACAAACGCGTATGACTGTGACATAGAATTGATGAGTCAACCATATGACGAATCGGGCTATCAGCTTGCTAATGAGGATATGGATGATATGCCCGGGCAGGAAGGTCGTAGCAGGGATTGCAAAAAGTCTCTCTTCATGAAATCCTCACAGGACACACCTGAAGATGCCGCCTCAACATAGGCTCAACTATCCGGGCGCGAGGGTCGTACAGTACTTAGCCCGGGAACACTGGGGCAGGGGTTAAGGAAGGGTCTAGAAGGTGTGCCCAAGAAAAAGGAGAGAAAGAGATCGGGAAAGATAGCTGCCTCCAAACAAGCCAGAGCACATAGCAGCCAGAAAATGCATTCTGAAGAGCGTGTACCCGTGAAAGGTGCGGCCATGTTCCATCTCATGGGCGAGCCGACGCTACCGCCGAAACCGCTGGAGGCACTATCAGGGGATCTCAGGAGACTGCACGACCATGTGTTGTCGACTGAGAAAAGCCTACTAGCCTCAAAGGATCTAGGATATCCGACATACGCGGCTCGTGTGCCTGAGGGGAAGTGCTATGTCGAGACACGGCCCGCGGAGGTGTTCTTCCTGCGGTTTGACCATATCTTTGAGATGTTTCTGACAAGGCAGCTCGATTTTACAATCGTCCGCCTTTTTGCGCTACATATGAGCTCCGTCATGAAGAATGAAGAAGTCTCGCAAATCTGTGTTGCGGATCCGTACTACATGCACGAGTCTTTCTTGAGTCTCGGCGACTTTCAGCGTGAAACTGCTAGGGACTACCACCAAAACTTCATAGTACAGAATAAGGACCAGGAAATTGTCCTCGTGCCTTATCATCCAAAGTAAGTCAGTTTCGAACAACCCTTTCATACATTTCAATCATTCCTTCTCTCTCTATGGGGAATAATTTGAGGTGTCTTTTCCCCGCAGCAACGGGCGCGCTGTCCTTATTGTTCTTTACCCGCAAGTCTCCCACGCCGTGTATTTTGACCCTTCCAGAGACTACAAGAAAAAAGACTACACCCACATAATGAATATTCTAGATGATGCTCTCCAAGGCTTCAGCTTTAGAGGTGGCCACATGCAGATCAGGAAACAAAGGAACAAGAAGATGGGTTTCGCGCATAAAACTAACTTCTCCTGCATCCATGTCCCAAAACCAAGCAAGAAGGATGGATTATACATCCTCCATATCATGATTCAGTTCAACACGGATCACAAAAAGCTTCGCATGAGAAGCAGAAATGATGATCATATCCACAAGTGGCTAGAATCTCATGGAGAAGCGGATTATAAACTTAGAGATGACTTCTTTTGCATCCAAAGCGACATTGCGACGATCATCATGAAAGAAGTCGTCGATGAGAAGGGGATGTTCCACCACGGCCCTATATCCCGAGCTGACGTCCGAACTCGCATAGGCATGCAACGTCTAGACCTCACGTCGTTCAAGAAGCTAGGGTCCATCCTCGATGATATGGAAGGATGGAACTTCTAGTGATTTATGATGCCGATGATGATGATATGTGTCGGTTGAACTTGTATACTATTTGTAGCGATGAAACTTTGTGATGTCCACGATCCCTACCGAACTTGTGTAACGCTACTTTGTTAGTTTGCGTACGATGACTTGTGTACCTCTAGTTAATTAATTTGCGTACTGTATGTTGCATCTAGTTGCTAACCCTTTCTTTTTCGGTGTTCTCTAGTATATTTTGTTGCATATATATGATTGTACATCCTCTTCATGAACATGCATCTCTAACAGGTACCTAGTTTCTTAATGGCGAGATGGAACTGCTATGTCGTGTACAAAGGGAAGGTTCGGGGGGAGTACAACGAGTGGCATGAGTGTTAGGCGCAAGTGAATGGGTTCTCGGACGCCAGCCATAAAGGCTTCAAAAGCAGACAAGAAGGAGAAGCTAGTTACTTGAGGTTCACGCTAGCGTGAGAGAGGACTCGTAACCGCCATCTCATGTACTGCATAGTTCCGCTCTCACTCATAGTGATAGGTCTTCTCGCATATACCTTTGTTTAGATGGATGACATTGTAGTTGCAAGTATTCGAGACTTGCATGTATCGCTATTTTCGAGATGATGACAAGATACCACTTTGTGTTGGATGATGATTATGACGAGACTATTTGTATGTATATGCTATGATTACACTTGTGGTCTCGCAGGCATTTGTATGTGTATCATGATGACATTTGTATGTGCTAAAGATTCTTCTATTAAACCTGTTCAAATACAAAACAAATATGCCGAAAAAAACAAAAAACTACTAAAATTAGCAGTAGCGAGTGGAGAAAAGTTAGCAGCAGCGCGGTAGTAGCAATAGCGCGCACAGGAGAAGCGCGCTATAGCTATTAGCAGTAGCGAGCTTCCTTTAAGCGTGCTGCTGCTACACTTGTGTAGCAGTAGCGTGGGTGAGCACACGCTACTGCTACGTGTTAGCTGTAGCGCCTTATTAGTAGCGCCAATCCCCGCGCTACTGATACACCTAAAACCCGTGCTGCTGCTACACTTGTGTAGCAGTAGCGTGGGTGAGCACGCGCTACTGCTACGTGTTAGCTGTAGCGCCTTATTAGTAGCGCCAATCCCCGCGCTACTGATACACCTAAAACCCGCGCTGCTGCTAGCCTTTTCCCTAGTAGTGGAGGAGATGGTGCAAGCTAAGGAAAATTTGGCTGCGGAGGAAACCCGGATGGCAGCAGAACGAGCAGCCTTGGATGCTCATGCTCAGCAGCTTCAAGCAGAAACCTTCCGGCTCTCCATGGATCTTAATGCGTCAAACAAAGTCATGAGGAGGAGGCGTCAGAAAACTCAATCGCGTCTGCCTCTAACACTGGATCCGAGGAATCTGTTCCATACACCCGGAGCTGGAGGGAGCAACCCGCCGGAGGTAAACCGGGTCGGGACGCCCGGAGCACCAGTTCATGAATACAGCTCCTCCCCGTTATATATCAACACCCTCGGGTCACTTCTCCAACCTCATGGAGAACCTCATTGCGGCGTTAGCTCATTTGGCAGCTCTCCCGATGGAAGGCGACTCGCCAGCAGCAATTGAAACCCGGAGGGTAAGAGAACTGCTTCAGACAGCTTTGGCCCAGCAAGATGCATACTCCTACAGTCGAGACAGGATTCATTCAACTCCTCGCCCAAGCCGGAGCCCAAGTTACAGTAGGCACATGGAATCTGCATAGATGTCAAGTAATGCTCAACGCTACAACCGGCCATATAGGCATGATCCGGTGCGGGCTGGAGCCCTCAACTTGGCGGGTCAGGAGAGAATTCGTCAAGAGGCGGAACGGGCGGCTCAGATAGCAGCGGAGCAGGCGGCTCACCAGACTTTTCCGGCTTACCCAGCGACTTCAGTGGAGGCAGGTGTAGTTACGAGAACCGGAGGCGTACCTTGCCTGGTCCCAGCCATACGCAATGAACGGTTGCCCAAGGATTTCAAGGGGCCTCGTAAGGTACCGAACTACACGGCTGACTTACAGCCAGGGGCTTGGATTGAGAGTTATGAGATGGGTATGGAGCTGTTGGAGGTTAGTGATGCTGCAATGGCCAAGTACTTTACCATGATGTTGGATGGAACGGCTCGGACCTGGCTGAAAGGATTGCCACCAATTCCATCGGCTCATGGGCAGAGTTAAAAGCACGGTTCATCCAGAACTTTAAAGACACGTGTAAGCAGCCAATTCCAATTGTGGACCTGACCAATTGCAAGCAAAAGGAGGGAGAATCTACGACTCATTGGGTGCTCCGGGTCAAGGAAATAATACATTTGTCTGAAAAAATGGACGTCGGTTCAGCAGTTTTGATGTTGGAGAAGAATTGCCATTTTGAGCCCCTGAAGCAGAAGTTGGGGCGGCTTAAATGAGACTGTAATGACATGGGAACGTTGATGGCGGCTCTTGTCAAGTATGCCGATTCTGATACCACCAAAGACCCGGCGGCTAATGAGGAAAAAGCAACAAAGGGAAAGAAGAATGGCAATGGCAAGGGTCACCAACATAACCCGGCAAATCAAGGAGGTAATAAGCGTAAGGCTGATGAGTTTGTTGCTAATACTAATGCACGGGGCGGTAATCAGCGGCGCAAGGGCAGACAGCCCCCTCGATCGGGCGGGTCAGGTCCCACCCTTGAGCAGCTGTTGAATGAACCTTGTCCTAGACACGGCACCAGGGAGAAGCCAGCTACCCACTTGTGGAAGGATTGTACGATCATGAAGGAATTTAAAAATTCAAATGCGTTTGATGGGGGTCATGGTCCGGGTGGCGGCTCAGGCGGCTTTCAGGGCCCGGGCGCCGGTTCAAACGGAGGAGACTTTCATGGTCATCCTGGTCACCAGGGGATATAATCAGCAACACAACCAAGGGAATCAACAGCAGCAACAATCCGGCTATCAGAGCAACCCAAAGCAGTTGAGTAGCGGATAGTATCATGTCTTTACTACCAGTTTATGTAAGAGAGACCAGAAACTCCACAAGAGGGTCGTCAATGCCGTTGAACCGGCAATCCCACGTTATCTACGTTGGTCAGAGCAGCCTATTGTGTGGAGCAGAGAGGATCACCCACCCCGGGTTGATAATCCGGGTCACTTGGCTTTGGTAGTGGCACCTCTGGTTGGTGGGTACAAGTTTACTAAGGTACTCATGGATGGAGGCAGCAGCATCAACATCCTTTACTATGAACGTTCCGCCGGATGGGATTGACGGATAAAAGTCTTAAACAATCCAACATTGTTTTTCACGGTGTAGTTCCCGGTAAGTCGGCATACCCCGTTGGTAAGATCGAGCTGGAGGTAGCCTTTGGGGATGAGTATGACTCCAGGGCAGAAAAATTAACCTTTGAAGTGGTTAAGATCAAAAGCCCATATCATGCTCTGTTTGGGCGACCGGCTTATGCCAAGTTCATGGCTCGGCCGTGTTACGTGTATTTACAGCTCAAGATGCCGAGTCACAAGGGCACCATTACAGTCCATGGGAGCCGGAAGATCGCCTTGGAATGTGAAGAGGGGGATGCTGCCTATGCTGAATCCGTTTGTGCGACAGAGGAGTTGAAATTCTATAAGGATCATGTTGACCCGGCGGACATGACATCATTAAAGAAACCAACCACAGAGCATGAGCCGGAGTTGAAGTTCAAGTCAGCTGATGACACTAAGATGGTTGACTTTGTGCCTGGCGACTCACCCAAACAGTTCATCATCAGCGCAAAGTTGGATCTGAAATAGGAAAGCGCGCTCATCGAGTTCATCCGTGAGAACCGGGACATCTTTGCATGGAAACCTTCAAACATGCCGGGTGTCCCGAGGGAACTCGCTGAGCACACTCTTAATATCAATCCAAAGTTCAAGCCTGTCAGACAGTTTCTTCGGCGGTTCAATGAAGAAAGGCGTAAGGCCATTGGAGAAGAGGTGGCCCGGCTCTTGGTGGCCGGGCTCATTGTGGAGGTCTTTCACCCAGAATGGTTAGTTAACCCGGTGCTCGTGCTCAAAAAGAATGGCACCTGGCGTACGTGTGTGGATTACACAGATTTAAACAAGGCATGTCCGGCTGATCCTTTTGCTCTTCCCCGTATTGATCAGATTATTGATGCTACAGCGGGTTGTGCATGGTTGAGTTTTTTAGATGCTTACTCCGGGTATCATCAGATTAAGATGGCAGTCAAGGATCAAGAGAAAATAGCGTTCATAACACCTTTTGGGGCTTTCTGCTATGTGTCTATGCCTTTTGGGCTCAAGAGTGCTCAGGCGACTTACCAACGGTGTGTGCAGAATTTTCTTCATGATCAAATTGGGCACAATGTTCATGCCTATGTGGATGATATAGTAGTGAAATCCAGGGAAGAGGAAACCTTGGTCATAGACTTGAAAGAGACTTTTGATAATCTTCGGGTGTACAAGATGATGCTTAACCCGGCCAAATGTGTTTTTGGAGTACCAGCCGGCAAGCTTTTGGGTTTTCTGGTGTCTAACCGAGGCATTGAAGCTAACCCGGAGAAGATCAAAGCAATTACATCCCTGGCCAAACCAACCTGCGTCAATGATGTGCAATGACTGGCGGGTCGTGTGGCTACTTTGAGCCGGTTCATAAGCCGGTTAGGGGAAAAGTCTATGCCTCTGTACCAGTTGATGAAGAAAACAGATGTGTTTGTTTGGAGTGATGCTGCGAACGCTGCTTTTGAAGATCTGAAGGCACAACTAGCTGAGCCGCCGGTCCTAGCTGCTCCAATTGAGAAAGAGCCGCTATTGTTATATGTAGCTGCCAACTCACGGGTTGTTAGCGTGGCTATGGTGGTAGAGCGCAAGGAGGCTGGCAAAGAGCATCCGGTTCAATGGCCAGTTTATTATGTCAGTGAAGTGTTAATTGAGTCTAAGCAACGATATCCACATTGGCATAAGCTTGTTTATGGGGTGTTCATGGCAAGCCGGAAGCTTAAGCATTACTTTCAGGGACATCCAATCACTGTGGTTAGCTCTGCTCCTTTGGGAGACATTATTCAAAACAGAGAAGCTACAGGGCGAGTTGCCAAGTGGGCAATTGAGCTTGGGTCTCGTGGGCTGAAGTATGTTCCATGCACTGCAATTAAGTCTCAAGCCCTGGTTGACTTCATCAATGACTGGACAGAGATGCAGATACCAGAAGAAAAGTCGGATAGCACATATTGGACTATTCATTTTGATGGGTCCAGGCAATTGGAGGGCTCAGGGGCTGGAGTTGTATTAACTTCCCCACGAGGTGATAAATTTTGTTATGTGTTACGATTGATGTTTCCATGCACTAACAACGCAGTAGAGTATAAAGCATTGCTCCATGGTCTTCGAACGGCAAAGGAGATGAGCTTGAGCTGGGTCAGATGTCTTGGTGATTCGGATCTAGTGGTTCAGCAGGTGTCTGGCAAGTGGGATTCCAAAGACCCTCTCATGGCGGCTTATCACCGAGAGGTCGATGCTGTTGCAGGATATTTTAAAGGCTATCAGGTGGAACACATTGACCATCGAAAGAATGAAGCAGCTGATGCTTTGAGCCGGCTGGGGTCTCAACGTAAGCCGGTACCACCCAACACATTTTTATATGTTTTGCATAACCCCTCTGTCAAATTGCCCACAGAAGAAGATTTAGTTGTTCCTGACACGGAGGCGCAGTTGGTGGCGGCTCTTCATGTCATCCCAGATTGGACGGTGCCGTTCTTGGCTTACATGACCCAGGGAGAATTGCCAGTGGATGAGACCCTGGCTCGACAGATAACCCGGCGGTCTAAGTCCATGACGATTACGAATGGAGAGTTATTTCATCGTAGTGTTTCTGGAGCGTTTCAACGGTGTGTTTCCCCCGAAGAAGGTCAAGAAATCCTTCGTGAGATCCATGAAGGTGATTGTGGTCATCACGTCGGGTCAAAATCTTTGGTGGCCAAGGCGTTTCGTCACGGTTTTTACTGGCTGAAGGCTCACGCTGATGCGGAGGATCTAGTTAGTAGATGTGACGGATGTCAGAAATTCGCACGATGGGCGCATGTGCCAGCTCAAGAGCTCAGGATGATTCCAATCACTTGGCCATTTGCAGTCTGGGGGCTTGACATGGTGGGACCTTTCAAAAGGTCTAAGGACAAGAAGACACATCTCCTGATGGCTGTTGATAAGTTCACTAAATGGGTTGAGGCAAAGCCTGTGAGTAAGTGTGATGCAGCCACGGCGGTTCAGTTCATGAAGAAAATAATCTTCCGTTTCAGTTTTCCACACAGTATTATCACGGACAATGGCACCAATCTATCCCAAGGGGCTATGGAAGAGTTTTGTCAGCGAGAGCACATCCGGCTTGATGTTTCTTCTGTAGCTCATCCTCAATCCAATGGTCAAGCTGAGAGAACCAATCAGGAAATTCTGAAAGGGCTAAAACCCCGGCTTAAGGTTCCTTTACAGCGAACGCCGGGTTGTTGGGTAGAGGAGTTGCCTTCAGTGTTATGGAGCATCAATACTACACCCAACAGGTCTACGGGTTACACACCCTTCTTCATGGTTTATGGGGCAGAAGCGGTATTGCCCAGTGACATCTGTCATGACTTGCCCCGTGTGGCGGCTTGTGTTGAAGCTAACAATGAAAAATCCAGACAGGATGCGCTTGACTTGTTGGATGAAGAAAGAGATTTAGCAGCAGCACGATCAGCAATCTATCAACAGGACCTGTGTCGTTATCACAGCCGCTGGGTTAAGACCAGGACTTTTCAGGAAGGCGACTTGGTACTCCAGCTCATCCAAGATCTTTCAGATGCACACTAGTTATCCCCACCTTGGGAAGGACCCTTTGTGGTCAGTAAAAATTTAAACAACGGGTCCTGCTACCTCATTGACGTTCGAGAGCTTGCAGACTCACGTAAGTCGGAAGAGGAGACCCGCCGGCCGTGGAACATTGCTCAACTTCGGCCGTACTATACCTGAGCCACCGGCTCTCATCCTGTATATACGACGATAAGCAATAAAGTAAGACCATCGGTCTCTTTTCTTTTCAAAGATTATGCATCTTTATTACTTTTTCACAAATGACTATTAAGGAGCTGATCATATTTGAATCAAGTTTAACCTTTTTCTAGTCTGTCTTATGATCGTATTCGAATCTAGCTGTAAATATCATGGTCACTTGGGGGCTTCCTGTTCAAACATAGGTCGTATTCGAACCAAACTGAACATAGCTGTCGTAACCCTTTTGATCGGCTCAAGGCCAAACTCACTTGGGGGCTTCTTGATCGTATCCGAATCATAGCTTAACCCCTTTTGAGCTGACTTGGATCGTATTCTAATCAGGGTCGTTAAAACCCTCTCAAGGTCATTTGGGGGCTTCCTGTTCAAACATAGGTCGTATTCGAACCAAAGAGAACATAGCTGTCGGTACCCTCTTGATCGGCGCAACGCCAAAGCCACTGGGGCTATATGGTCGTATTCAAACCTTAGCTTAACCCCTTTGGTCCGATTTATTGATCGTATTCGAATCAGAAACTCCCAATCTTTTAAATACAGAGTTAAAATTATGTTTGTTATCTGTTGCTTGCCTTTGAGTTTTTGTTGTTTCAATATTACAAATGAGATGGCCTGATTCTCTTCACCGGCTCAATTATTGGACAACACAGCCGCCCGGGTTATCCAAGCCGGTGGTCAAAGGATCCGAAGGTACGAGCTACTGAGGTATGATGATTATTGACTGTTCAAGGAGTCTCAACTTTTATATTGAATTCTCAAATTCATCACCCGGTTTATTTAAACCGGCGATCTAAGGATCACCAAGGACAAGGTATGGTTTTTACTTACACGCGCTTATCGGCTGCGTTAACTTCAAAGTTGGTATTAAACCTTATCCTTTCTTTATATTTGTCTTTGTTTTTTGAGGTGGAAATATGGGTTGTAAAAGAGGTGTTTAAACCTAGTTGTTTCTAAACTGCCTTGCCAGGTCTTTCCTTTTTCCTTGTGTTCACAGGAACAGAGTTTAAACATTGCAGAGACAAGTGTTAAACAAGGCATAAGAACAGCATTAAAACATTGGCACCCGGAAGCACAGATTCACATAGAAGCGTTTTATGCGCGATGGCATAAGCAAACATGCGGTGTTTTTAACAGCTAAAGCTATTACAAGGCTTTCTAAAGCCCATGAAGATGATCATTGTCCTTCCCTCACCGGCTCAACATCTTGAATCTGCTGGAAGTTGGGTTTTGACCAGTCATAGTCGTTCATGGCAACAAATTCAGCTTCATCATCAATCAGGCTGACCGGATCAACCTCCGGGGCAAATGTGTCTTCTCTCACCGGTGGGATCAAGTTGGTTACTTTATAGGAAGGAGGGGCCATTGTCGGTGTCAAAACCGGCGGATCTCAGGTATGGGGTCACGAACTGTGTGTCTAGGCCAGATGGTAACAGGAGGCAGGGGACACGAAGTTTTACCCAGGTTCGGGCCCTCTCGATGGAGGTAAAACCCTACGTCCTGCTTGATTAATATTGATGATATGGGTAGTACAAGAGTAGATCTACCACGAGATCAGAGAGGCTAAACCCTAGAACCTAGCCTATGGTATGATTGTTGACGTGTCTGTTGGCCTACGGACTAAAACCCTCCGGTTTATATAGACACCGGATAGGGTTAGGGTTACATAGAGCCGGTTACAATGGTAGGAGATTTGAATATCCGTATCGCCAAGCTTGCCTTCCATGCCAAGGAAAGTCCATTCCAGACATGGGACGAAGTCTTCAATCTTGTATCTTCATAGTCCTGGAGTCTGGCTGAAGGTATAGTCCGGCCATCCGGACACCCCCTAATCCAGGACTCCCTCAGTAGCCCCCGAACCAGGCTTCAATGACGATGAGTCTGGCGCGCAGATTGTCTTCGGCATTGCAAGGCGGGTTCTCCTCCAAATTCCGTGTACCTGTTGAATAAAGTCCGGTTTCTTGTAGATGTTGCGCTCCTTGGCTTTTGTGCCCAATAATGGTCGCTCCCCACGTGTCAAATGAATATGAAAGGTCTGGGTATTTTTACATTCACACCCCCAGCCGCGTAGACAAGCTGACCTATTTAAGGAGACGAGGATTTAGATCCAAACCACACCTCCCCCTTCGTAAGTGTTCATCAGAGCACATTCGACAAAGATCCATTCCACCATGGCCAGCCGTCGTGACTCCTCCTCCCGCCCTTCCAGCCCTAAGCCCGGATATTGGGAAAGATGCTCCATCCCGCATAGCGAGTTAGTGACGCTCCAGACCAAGGGATTTCTCCCCCCGGCCTATATGATCTGGTTCGAGCCGGTCAGGCCGTTTACAATGGCGGAGAGCAAGCGGTGAGTGCCCCTAATCCCTCCAAAGGAGAGCGCGTGTGCCTCGTCCCTTATTTAATAAGGGGGCTCGGATTTCCAATCAATCCATTTCTCCGGGGGTTGCTGGAGTTCTACGGCCTCCAGCTACATCATCTTACGCCTGCCTTAGTACTGCATATTGCGGGCTTTGTAGCCCTCTGCGAGCTGTTCTTGGATGTTGAAGCTCATTTTGGACTGTGGAGGGAGCTATTTTGCCTCGCGCCCCGTTCCAAGAAGGGGTCTATGTATCAAGTGGGCGAAGCCGAAGTATGGCGCATCGCTGGGACCGGTTATTTGTCCGGAACCAGAAAGAAGGCGTCCAAAGACTGGCCCTCGGAATGGTTTTACATAGAAGACGTCCCGCTGTCGGATCCTGTCCGAATTGGCCTCCCTGAATTCAACAATGCTCCCTTAAAGAAGCGCCTAAGCTGGCGCCCACGGAGCCCTCAGAGGGAAAGTGACAGGGATGTTGTTTACCTGATGGGTCGGATAAGATTGTTAGCTCATTCCGGACTAACCATGATCGGGGTCATGGCTGCATGCATCATGCGAGGGGTGCAGCCGCTATAGTATAGAGGCCACCCCATGTGGGATTTCAATGGGGAGGACGACACCACCCGCTACAGCCGTAAGGGGCCGGATTCGGCTGCGGATTAATAAAGACCTTGTCCGCTTTGTACAAGGGAGAAGAGGAGGATTTTCTCCGCGTTGACCCAAAGGGTGGATTTTCCATGTACAATCCTCCAAGCAGGGTGAGTGATCACATTTTGCCCATTCGTTTTATATCCCCTTTGTTAAATATTTAATCTTAGTGATTTCGACGCAGGAACTGCGCCAGGCTGTTAAAGAAATGAACAGCCCTCCTCCACAACCCAAGGACCCAGGACGGTCCCTCGACTCGGACTGGCAAGAGGATCCGGAGCTTTCGGTGGATCTGATTGATGGAGTGTTCCATCAATTGAGCAAGGACAACGCCCTGGTGGCCATTACAGCCGATTATCCAGGGCTAATCCCGGCCTCCCAGAAACGGGAGGCCGGACCTGCGGCGACAAGCCAACGAGGGGCCGTAGGGCCCCGTGGGCAAAAAAGAGGTGCAGTCCGGACTGGGGCGTCAGCGCAAAGGTATTGCGCATCCCCTTATCCCTGGTGTCGTACCTTCAGGGCGTATTAACCCTTGAGCTCTCTTCAGGACAAAGAGACCTCGCCGAACTATATTCGAAGAGACCGCCAATTGCGCCTCCACCAGCCAGGCTCCAAAGCCTGGCCCGGAAGCGGGGCCGAACACAAGGCACGCACCGGACGCTCCTCCGATGGAGGATGTGGACAGGTTGTCTGCCACCAACTCTGAGGTGGAGAGTGCCATGAAGCACAGGTGTCGCCGGACAATTATTCGCGACGCTTGTTTCTCCCAAGAGGCGTTAGATGCCTTTAAGTTGGGAGATGCGTACCTCCGTACCGCTCAAAATGGTCTAACCAGAGCCACGGAGCAATATGTAAAAGACATAAGGGTAAGAAAATTTTGGTAATTATATATATACACCAGTAGCCCCCGAGACATGAAACAGTTAAAATAACTAATTTAAGGATCATTTGTTATGCAGATTCTTAAAGAAAAGAATTCCCTACTGTCCAAGGAGCTGGATGAGTGCAAAGCCCAACTTGAGGCCGCACTGGCCGCAGCAGGGGAGCCTAAAGAGGCCCCCTCAGGTAATATACACTCCGAAAGATAAGTATTTTGCGAAGCAGGGCTTTGGTGCGAATTTTTTGACAAATGAAATTGCAGATGGCGCCGGATTGGATCCGGAAAGGCAACACCTCCTACGCCAACTAAAGGCTGGTGAGAGGATGCTGTTAAAGGTGATGGGGGAGAAGAATGATCTCCGAGATGCCAACACCAAGCTGGGCGTCGAGCTGAAAGATGTTCGTGCCCAGCTGTCAGACTCCGTGAAGGAGAATCAGCGACTTCGGTGTGGCATATTTAGTTAGTGCTTGGATGAACCTTTTGAAAGAAAGTTCAGCGAGGAAGTCGACTAACAGAACAATGTCTGTAGGTGTGCTGACAGGTCGTCCTATAGAGGAGATGCCCGGTTCTACGGGTGACCTTCTTCCCGATCTCTTGCAACTGCGCGATCGAGTTCGGCAGGCGATGTGAGGCGTCTCCCAGGCCCTATGGCCATCCGTCTCCATGCCCGAAGGTCTTGGAGAGCTTGCGGAGAAGTTAAAAGAAGCACGGCGGCGCTTCCGATTGTGGAAGATATCAGCATGCTGTCAAGGCGCTAGGGAGGCCTGGGCCATGGTGAAGACGCGGTACGCAAAGGCTGACCCCAACCATATGGCCGAGGTCGGTCCTATAGGGCCCGATGGGAAGGAGATCCCTGTAAGCTTAGTATACGGTCAAATAGAGTTGGCCGCAAAGTATTCCCAGCAGGACTATAAATTAGACAGCCTGTTAGATGGTATTGAAGAGGAATACGATCAGTCAAAATGATTATGTAATGTAATTGACATTTATGATGCCTTCTAGCTGGATTGTAGATCGTTTGTCATGGCCGACCTTTTCGCTTCAGCCTCGGGACCTGACGGTCCGGAGTGTGTCCGAATTCCAATGCGGTTATATGAGAACCGGGGAATGCATGGAGACCAGGCGTAGGGGTCATTAGTGCGTGAACAGACAAGTGCCCGACTAGTTATGTTATATTACATGGTTAGCAAGAAACATCTTCCAGGGAGAATAGTTCCGTTAGGGGTTCCTTTCCCTGGGAGGCATGCCCTAAAGTGCATGTCCATGCTGCGAAAAGAAACGCAGGAAAAACATCTCGGGGCATATAGATAAAAAATAAAAATATCATCTTTAATTCACCGACCGAATATTCCCTTAAGAACGCTAGCTTTCGGCTTCACCCAGTCTGAGGTACACGTCCGGCTGACCCGGCAGTAACAATCACAGAGGTGCTCCCTTTACCACCTAGCCGAACAATCGAGAACGTAGGGGTAAGCACAGGAGCCAGGCAACCCAGCTTGGCCAAAACTTAAGTCATATTGATGCATATAATGGTGAATGAAAGGTACATGCGAAAGTGTGACACATGTGTTGGGCATGAATCTCGTATGAATAAGCTTCTGTTTAAAGAAGCCCCCGGGTTTAATGAGCGCGGATGATGCGTCACTTTATGAGCCTTTAAGAGCTATAAGAGGGAGAGAGAAGAAGAAGGAGAGAAATGCAAGACAGAAAATATAGAAAAAATGGACAGGGGAAGGAGACGAACATAGAGTCTGACGCTAGGCATAGAATCTTCGGAGACGGGCTGCGTTCCATGGGTTCGGCTCGAGTCGGTTATCCGATGCATCTCGCAGGCGGTATGCTCCACCAGTCAGGACTTGGTCAATTATGAAGGGACCTTCCCACTTGGGCTTGAGTTTGTCCTCTTTCTTGTCCGGTAGCCATAGAACTACTTCGCCAATGTTGTAAGTTTTGGCCCGTACTTCTCTGCTTTGGTATCTTCGAGCCTGCTGTTGATAGAATGCGGAACGGGCTTTTGCCATGTCACGCTCCTCCTCCAGTGTGTCTAAGCTGTCCTGCTGATCGAGCTCGTCTTCTCTTTCTTCATACATGCGCACTCGAGGTGAGTCATGAATTATGTCGCAGGGCAAAACTGCCTCTGCGCCGTACACAATAAAGAATGGTGTGTATCCGGTGGTGCGATTCAGCGTGGTCCGCAGCCCCCAGAGTACGGAGTCGAGCTCCTCTACCCAGTGCGTGTTAGATTCCTTGAGGGACCGCACTAATCTGGGTTTAATGCCGCTCATGATAAGACCGTTTGCACATTCGACCTGGCCGTTAGTTTGTGGGTGATAGACGGAAGCATAGTCGAGCTTGATACCCATGTTTTTGCACCAGAGTTTTACCTCGTCGGCCGTGAAGTTCGTGCCGTTGTCAGTGATGATGCTGTGGGGGATGCCGTAACGGTGTACGACCCCAGATATAAAGTCTATCACCGGTCCGGATTCGGCCGTCTTAACAGGCTTGGCTTCTATCCATTTGGTGAATTTATCCACCATGACCAGTAAATATTTTTGCTTGTGGGTTCCGCCTTTAAGGGGTCCAACCATGTTAAGCCCCCAGACCACGAAGGGCCAAGTAATGGGGATAGTTCGGAGGGCGGTGGGTGGCATATGGCTTTGGTTTGCAAAGAGCTAGCAACCGGTGCACCGTTGGACTAAGTCCTGAGCGTCTGCCCGGGCCGTCGGCCAATAAAAGCCTGTACGAAAGGCCTTGCCTACAAGGGACCAAGCTGCAGCGTGATGACCGCCCAGTCCGGCGTGAATTTCAGCCAGGAGGTTCCGCCCCTCCTCTTCGGAGATGCACCTTTGAAGGACTCCGGTAGTGCTTTTCTTATAAAGCTCTTCCTCGTGGACTCTGTAGGCTTTGGATCGCCGCACTATGCAGTGTGCCTCGTTTTGGTCCTCGGGGAGTTGCTGCCTAGTGAGGTAGGCGAGGAATGGTTCTGTCCACGGGGCAATATGACGGCCATTATTACGTGGGCTGAAGGTGTTATTTCATTGGCAGAGCCTCCGATTGTGTCAGAATGTTCGGTGTCGGGTAGTGCGGTTGGGTCCGAGGTGTTATTGTCCGGCTCCCCTTCCCATACTACGGATGGCTTGAACAGCCTTTCCAAAAAGATGTTGGGGGGGACTACATCGCTTTTTGCGCCGATGCGTGCCAGGACATCCGCCGCCTGATTATTTTCCCGGGCTATATGGTGAAATTCAAGCCCCTCGAACCGAGCTGACATTTTTAGGACGGCGTTGCGGTAAGCTGCCATTTTTGGATCCTTGGCATCGAAGTCTCCATTTATTTGGGATATTGCGAGGTTCAAGTCCCCGCGCACCTCTAGGCGTTGAATGCCCATGGATACTGCCATCCGGAGACCATGTAAAAGGGCCTCATATTCGGCCGCGTTGTTGGAGTCCGTGTACATAATCTGGAGTACATATTGAACTGTGTCTCCTGTGGGGGACCTTAAAATGACGCTAGCCCCCAGTCCAGCCAACATCTTGGAGCCGTCGAAATGCATGATCCAATTTGAATATGTGTCGTACTCTTTAGGGAGTTCGGCCTCCGTCCATTCTGCGACGAAGTCAGCCAAGACTTGTGACTTGATGGCTCGCCGAGGCTTATAAGTTATGTCGAACGGGAGGAGCTCAATGGCCCATTTTGCAATCCGGCCAGTTGCGTCACGGTTGTTTATAATATCGTTAAGTGGTACTTCCGACGCTACTGTTATTGAACACTCTTGAAAGTAGTGTCGTAGCTTACGGGATGCCATGAATACCGCGTATGCGATCTTTTGATAATGCGGGTGCCATGATTTGCAAGGAGTGAGGATAGTGGACACATAATAGACCGGCTTTTGAAGGGGGAATCTGTGTCTGTCCGCTTCTCGTTCGATGACGAGCACTGCGCCTACAACCTGATGTGTTGCTGCAATGTATAATAGCATTGGTTCGCCAATATTTGGTGCGGCCAGGACTGGGTTTGTTGCAAGTATGGCTTTTATCTCCTCAAGTCCGGTCATGGCTGCATCCGTCCATTCGAAGTGTTCAGTGCACCAAAGGAGGCGGTAAAGGGGTAGGGCCTTTTCTCCCAAGCGGGAGATAAAGAGGCTTAGAGCCGCCACGCATCCGGTTAACTTTTGTATTTGTTTGAGGTCCTTTGGGATATCCAGTTGCGACAGAGCTCGGATCTTGGCTGGATTTTCTTCGATTCCTCTACCGGATACAATGAAGCCCAAGAGCTTTCCGGCTGGAACGCCGAAAACGCATTTTTCTGGGTTGAGCTTGATGTCGTATGTTCGGAGGTTATCAAATGTGAGCCTCAAGTCGTCTACTAGAGATTCGACATGTCTTGTTTTGACGACCACATCATCTACATATGCCTCCACTGTTTTGCCGATCTGGCTAGCTAGACATGTCTGAATCATGTGCTGATATGTTGCGCCGGCATTTTTGAGCCCGAAGGGCATTGTGTTGAAGCAGAATGGGCCGTATGGTGTGATAAATGTCGTTGCGGATTAGTCAGATTCTGCCATCTTGATTTGATGGTAGCCTGAATATGCATCGAGGAAACACAACGAATCGTGTCATGCGGTAGCATCGATAATTTGATCGATGCGAGGGAGGGGGAAGGGATCCTTTGGGCAGGCCTTGTTAAGGTCTTTAAAATCAACACACAAGCGCCAGGATTTGTCCTTCTTTGGTACCATCACCAGGTTTGCTAGCCAGTCCGGATGTTTTATATCTCTGATGAATCCGGCCTCCAATAGCTTTGCTAGCTCCTCTCCCACAGCCTATCTCTTAGGTTCGGAGAAACGCCGAAGAGCCTGTTTGACAGGTTTGAATCCTATTTGGATATTTAAGCTGTGCTCGGCCAGCCTGCGTGGGATTCCTGGCATGTCTGAAGGGTGCCAGGCGAAAATGTCCCAGTTTTCTCATAGGAACTCTCGCAGTGCGGCGTCTATATCAAGGTTTAACTGTGCCCCGATGGAAGCTGTTTTATTTGGATCCGTTGGATGGACTTGGAATTTGACTATTTCGTCCGCCGGTTTAAAGGAGGTGGACTTGGATCTTTTGTCGAGTACCACATCGTCCCTATTCACCATAGAGCGTAGCGCAATCAGTTCCTCAGCTGCTAGGGCTTCGGATAGTGCCTCGAGGGCTAGTGCGGTTGTCTTGTTTTCGGCGCAGAGTGCTATGTCTGGATCACTAGCGAGAGTGATGATTCCGTTAGGCCCGGGCATTTTGAGCTTCATGTACCCATAATGGGGTATTGCTTGGAAGATTGTAAACGCTTCCCGCCCTAGCAGAGCGTGATAACCGCTGCTGAACGGAGCCACATGGAACGTGATCTCTTCGGACCTGTAATTATCCGGCGTGCCGAACACCACATCTAGTGTGATTTTTCCTGTACAGCGCGCTTCCCGACTGGGGATTATTCCTCTAAAGGTTGTGTTGCTTCGCTCAATGCGGTTCCAGTATATTTCCATTTTTTGAAGGGTTTCCTCGTAAATGAGGTTCAATCCGCTGCCGCCGTCCATGAGTACCTTGGTAAGACGAAAGCCGTCCACTATTGGGCTGAGAACCAATGCGGCTGGTGCTCGGGCTGTTCGGAATTTAGGTTCATCACTGGCGTTAAAGGTAATAGCCGTGTCACTCCATGGGTTTATTGTTGCTACTTGGTAGACTTCGGCAAGGCTGCGGAGTGTCCTTTTTCGCATATTATTGGATGCGAAAGTCTCGAAGACTGTTAATACCATATGGGTGTCTCTGGGGTGGCTTTCTGTGGCCTTCGAAATTAGGAGGTTTTCGCCAATTTTGGCCATGTGCCGGAGTATCCAACATGCTCTAAGGCTGTGAGTTGGTGTGGCGTCCTCTGTACTGTGAAATTTACAGGGTCCGTTAAGCCATCCTTCCAGTACGGTTCCATGCCCTATAGAGGGTTTTTGCTTTTTGGTATCTGACCTGGGTGTCTGGTTATGCTGCACCCTTTTATTTCAGACTGGGTTTGTATTTAGGGCCGGATTGTCCCAAAATTTTATTTTGGTTTTCCAGGCGCTTTCCATCGCACAATACTTTCGTACAATGGACGCCAAGTCAGCGAAGCGTGTGATATCACGGCGACTTATGGGGTTGAGTATTCCCTTGCCCGTGCAATTATTGCAGAAGATTAAGATTGTGTCTTCCTTGCGGTAGTCCCTTAGCCTGTTCTTAACTAGGAGGAATCTAGCCCAGTAATGATGTACTGTTTCGTCGGGCTCTTGCCTGATTTCGGATAGATCGCATATGTTGGGGTGGGTGGGTGGAGTTAAATCCGAAGCCTCACCCCGTCTGCGGCTCAGAGGCCGAGGAATTTCTGAACTCGAAAATTTGGATCCCTGGGTGTTGTCCAATGAATCCAGCCCGTCGCCTGACTCTAAGTTCAGGTCTTGCATGATATCCTCCCCTCCACGGGTATCCGGCTTGGAGGGATCAGGAATCCGGACGTAGCGAGTCCTTAAGATAGACGAAGGGTCGCCGCACTGTCCCTCTACCATGGCAACGTGATGGGTGACTTGGGGAGAGTTAATCTCTCTCAGATCGGTTTTAGGCCCAATCTGGTCATAATCCATAGCGACTCCCAGGGCGGCAAAGCGATCCAAGAGCTCGTTTATGGAGGAAAGCTCCATTGGATCTAACTGCTCGGCGAGTTCCGAACTGACATGAAGATTGTTTTCGATGGCTCGAGAGGTCATCGTCGGCGTAGAAGCCGAACAGGCGGTCATAAGAAAACCACCTAGCCAGAGGGTTTGGCCGACAACCAAAGCTCCCTTAGCAACGGTGCCGTCTTTAAAGACGGGGCGAGGCATCCTTCCTGATGGCGACGACACAGAGGAACTCTCAATGAAAGCACCAATGTCGGTGTCAAAACCGGCGGATCTCGGGTAGGGGGTCCCGAACTGTGCGTCTAGGCCGGATGGTAACAGGAGGCAGGGGACACGAAGTTTTACCCAGGTTCGGGCCCTCTCGATGGAGGTAAAACCCTACGTCCTGCTTGATTAATATTGATGATATGGGTAGTACAAGAGTAGATCTACCACGAGATCGGAGAGGCTAAACCCTAGAAGCTAGCCTATGGTATGATTGTTGACGTGCCTGTTGGCCTACGGACTAAAACCCTCCGGTTTATATAGACACCGGATAGGGTTAGGGTTACATAGAGTCGGTTACAATGGTAGGAGATCTGAATATCCGTATCGCCAAGCTTGCCTTCCACGCCAAGGAAAGTCCCTTCCGGACACGGGACGAAGTCTTCAATCTTGTATCTTCATAGTCCTGGAGTCCGGCTGAAGGTATAGTCCGGCCATCCGGACACCCCCTAATCCAGGACTCCCTCAGCCATCTTCTTATTTTCACTATCAAAACCCGGTTGATACTTGTCCACATTGGTGTCATCTCCAAGGCTAGTCGCCTGAGGCCAGACTTCACGGACGTAGGCTATAAAGTCATCCTGATCAAAAGGAGACCCGTCCTCCTTCATGGTAGGATAACCCCTTGCCACGTCTGTCGGGTCTAGATCTGGTACCCAAGCCTTGGAGAGGCTTAGGGTAGTCAAAGCTCTGGCTCGCGCGCAGGAGCGTTTCACCTCTTGGAACCTGGCAGGGAGAATGGATAGCCTCTTCAGGACGTCACTAATCCGGTTAGACCCTTGATTAGTAGGAGAGATGGCTGCCAGAGCTCGTTGTGCGCCGATATACAATTGTGCAGTTAAGGTGTATACGGCTTTCATCTTAATCAACGGGTCTTGGTCTAGATTCTTACTTCGTGGACCTACACGCATTTTTCATAGAGTCAGTTAACGGATCATATTCCGGCTTGATAGGAAACACATATGAAAGATCAAATCAGGAAGCTTACCAAAGATAGCAGCGACCATCTGAGACACCCGGCCTTTTAAACTGTTCAGTTCGGTTGAAATTCCCTTCAGAGTTGTTTCGGCTGTCTTAGCTCGCCGGGTCAGAAGTATCTTCTCATCTGCCCATGTTTTCTCTTTGACAGCAAAGTCAGTCTTCAACTTGTTCGTTTCAGAAAGACTTATTTGCAGTTGGGTGGTGGAAGATTTAATTTCTGATTCCTGGTCCGCTAGCCGGGTCTTTGTATCAGTCAGTTGGGAGTTCAGTTCAGACAATGCATTCTGTGAACACATTCAGATAAAGCAAGACTTGGCTTCAAATTCCAGTATCCAATTTCAAAGATTCAAGTCTCAAATACTTTATGAATAAACCATTTGACACTTGGGGGCTAATGTATGTCAAATCAAATTTTTATGACTCTACCAACATATTTGAATTCCCAAGTCCTTTACAAAGTAACAGCACTTGGCACTTGGGGGCTAATGCACGCAGTTCAGCAAGTTTTTCAAGTTTAAACCGGAATATTAAGTGTTTTACAGATGGCATTCAATTCTGAAGTACCGATTCATTAATGATTAAATAAACCGGTCCTTGGGGACTACGGGTGAAGTCTTGTTCTACCAATATCAAGCAAAGATTCAGAGGTAAAAGTATCAGTCTATATTGTAAGTCTATAGGTTATTCTGTTTCTCTCATAATCTACAAACTTGGGGGCTAAAGGAATGTTGATAAACCGGAAATTACATACCTCATACTTCAATTGAAGCTGCTTGACCATCTCAATCTCAGAATCACGACTGGAGTGTACATGACTGAGATAGCCGGATAAGATATCACTGGCGTTAAGACGGTCATAATTGGCAACATCAAGACAAACCTTCCGCCTCTCCAAAGCTTCTTGCTTAGCAGTGCACCGTGCCAAAACCGTCGGGTTCCCCGGCTCAACATAGCGGCTCCCAGTAATTTGAACATCTTGAACACGAGGAGACGGTGGGCCGGTTCAGCTTGATGGACCAGCTGCAGAAGAGTTAATAGTGTTCGGGATGGCTCTAGAGGATTTGCTTCATGAACAATAGGCGGGTCTTCTGGGGCGATAGTCAATGGAGAAGGTGGCCTAGCCGGCTCAGATGCCAGTACTGGCAGATCTTCCATTGGTTTTGTTGCCTTCGCTCTTTTGGACTTAGCTTGACCACTGAAGAAAAATATTTCAGAATAATCAGCATTAAGATAACAATTGATCAAACTCGGAAGAAAAGAGGGTTTTTAATTACCCAGGAGCAGTCTTGAAAGCCGGAAATTGTGTTTGTGATGAGTCGCCCGAAGAACGAGACACCTCCTGAAAAGGTAAATGAAAGGAGTTAAAGAAAATACAAGGAGCAGTATTCATCAAAACGGGTTAAAGACAGTAATAATTAAACCTCGTTCGGACGTTTCCGAGGAGTCTGTTGAAGGACAAGAGCCGGTTCATCCTCAATTCCAACTTCACGGCGGCTTTCATGTTGCTGTTTTTTCAAATGAAAGTTGGGATCCAAGTGAGCTAAAGGGTTAGAAAACCTTACTTTACGGATCACTCGACGAACTTTGTGTCTTGGTAAGGGCTCTGAGTCGGAGAAAATAATAGTTACCTCTACTTCCTTAGCCTGACTGGCCCCAGTGTCATCCTGGTAAGGATCAGTGTCAATAAGAGTGTTAAAAAATTGGCCAAGGGAGTCAAGGGCTACCTCCGAGTCAGACGAGTCATCAAGCTTCATTAAATCTTCAGCAGTGGTTTTCTTCTTCTTCTTGGATTTCCGGGCTGTTTTCTTGGCGTTCATGCGGCGAGTTTCGCCTTCTTGGCAGCTTCGTGATCATATTTCACCTTCCAGAAGTCAGAATTGGCCTGTAAAGACAAGAAGAAAGATCAGTATTAAGTACTAGGGCAAAACACAAATAAAAAAAGAGATCAGAATGTACTTACTTCTGGCATCGGATTAATCTTGCAAAAGGGACTTAACCCAACATACTGCAATCTCCGTACTTCCCATTTACCAAAAGGGTCGACATCGAAACAATGTCTTCTTCAGTGAGTTCAACTTGGCTGTGACGAAGAGGGTGGTCCGGGCTACCGTCATATTCATACATCAGTTGAGATCGACGACTTAATGGGATAACCCGCCAGGAGATCCAGCAATGGGTCAGATCTACTCCGGTTAGACCATTACCCAATAAGCCATTCATTCATCTAATGGAGGGAAGAAGATTCCTACGTTCAGCGACGTAAGCTTATCCAGAAGGGTGAACTTCGAGTCAAGACGGTTAGGGCGATAACCCGGCAAAGGCTTCTCGTTTGCTGGAGAAGTATCCTGAAAATAAAACCAAGTTTGGTTCCAATCTTTTGGGTGGCTCGGTAAGACGATGAGAGGAAAAACAGCACCCTGACGGCGCTGAATTGAAATGCCTCCAAGTTCTAAGCTAGAACCGTTGGTGCATTCATTCTGGCGATTCAGATAAAAGTACTCTCTAAACAATTCTACAGTGGGCTCTTGCTGAAGATACGCCTCAGAGAGCACTTGGAAGTTACAAATATTGGAAATAGAGTTGGGTCCAAGGTCTTGAGGATGGAGTTTGAAAAAATGAAGGACCTCTCTGAAGAATTTTGAACCGGGTGGTGAAAATCCCCGGTTCATGTGGTCAGTAAAGATAATCACTTCTCCATCTTTCGGATTGGGATGTTCTTCCTCCGGGTCAGGAGCACGATAAGACATGGCATTCTTTGAAGGCAGAAACCCAACGATGAAGAATTCTTTTAACCATTCCTCAGTTACGGAAGAAGGGACCCAGTTACAGACGGTCGGTGACTTCGACGGCATGATGAGTAACAAACTGAAAAATAAATAATAATATGGCGGTTCAGTCTACGGTCAATTATAAAGCAAGTAATGGCGGTTTAACTAAGGGCTAATGGTATATAAGGAAAATAAAGCCAGAGTGGTAAGCCGCCGTGACTACAGATTTTCTCAGAAGGCAGAATTCAGTTAAGTGTTGGCATAAACAAGTTTCACCAAATTCTTATTATAATTTTGGATCAAAGGGCTGCTTCAAAAAGGGAAATATTCTAGACCTAAAAAACATAGTACAGAGGAGTTCGTCGAATATAACGAAGCATCTGTACAGGTAAAAGGGATCTACTGATATCAAAAACGAATGCCAAACAGCTACCGCGCGAGTTATATCTCTTTTCTGGATAAGTTGCGGAGAAGATCTACAAGATGGCCCGTGATGAACAGATGAAGAACACTGAAGAACTCGAGAAACCTAGAAACGGATCTAGGTACGGGAGAGAGAGGAAAGCTTACAGGAAGCAGGCCTACCGTGAAAAGTCGTCGCGTTCTCTGGATGAACTCAGGGTGATGCAGTGGCCAAGCTTGATGACGATGATGAGAGTCGCGGCGGCGGCGGAGCTCGAGCAGCGACGGAGGTTGCAAGAGGAAGAATATGAGGGAGAAAGGAGAATGGGAAGGACCGGCCGCGTGCCTATTTATAAGGGCAGATGCGAACAGGCGGGCGCGAAAAATCAAGGAGACCCAATAATAATTGTCCAACTGAACAGACGCCTCGATTCTCGGAAGGCATTAAAAAATGAAAGATCCGTTGTAAGATGAAGTCATGAAGATTTTTTGTGTTTTCAAAAGATAGTGTCACGGCGGGTTACAGAAGTTTTTAGACAGAGGATAGATTCTGACTAAGTGTTGAAGATTGACAAAGAACAAAGTTCAGAGTCAACCTGGGGCCTAATGTTGGGGATATTACTATCACCTGAGACCCGCCCAGGAGGGGTCGGGTCAGCTTCAATGGTGGGTTATGCAAGAAGTTCAGTAAACATCCAAGTTTGTAGTTTATTCAGTCTTATAGAAGGCCCAAAGGTCAAGGGCCGGCTTAAGGCCCGATATTGTAAAACGCCACATGTAAGGAAATACTTGTACAGAAAGACATATAAAGAAAGTCACCGAGCCGGACACGATTATGAGCCGGCCGGGACTCTGTAGGCCACCTGGCGTCAACACGTGTATACAAGGGGACGACCCGATGGCGGTTTAGGGTAAGAAACAACAAGACGATAACCAAGCCGGCGAGTTAAGCCTCTTGGTGATTGAAACCCTAGAAATACCAAACCCAACTAGACGTAGGCTTTTACCTTCATCATAAGGGGCCGAACTAGTATAAAACTCTCTCGTGTCCTTTGTCCCGATTAACCCCTTTAAGCTTCCTAGTGCGATGGCCCTACGACTAAGTCCTTGCTCTAGGACATCTGCCATGACAATTCCACGACAACCGTGCCTTGCATTTCTCTTCTCGCTCTCATTTGCATATGTTAGCCACCATATATGCTAGTGCTTGCTGCAGCTCCACCTCATACCTTTTACCTACCCATAAGCTTAAATAGTCTTGATCGCGAGGGTGTGAGATTGCTGGGTCCCCGTGACTCACAGTTTACTTCCAAAACAAGATGCAGGGACCGATGATACCATTCCAGAAGATGCGACTGAGCTCAAGTGGGAGTTCGATGAGGACTCGGGGCGATACTACGTTTCCTTTCCAGACGATCAGTAGTGGAGCCCAGTTGGGGCGATCGGGGACATTATGCATTTGGGGTTGTCTTTATTTTGGTTCCGTAGTCGGACCTTGATTGTATCTGGATGATTGTAATGATATATTTATGCTATTGTGTGATGTGGCGATTGTAAGCCAACTATGTACCTCTTTCTTATTCAGTACATGGGATGTGTAAATATTGCCCCTCTTGCAACATTGCCTACAATGCGGTTATGCCTCTAAGTCATGCTCCGACACGTGGGAGATATAGCCGCATCGTGGGTGTTACAAATTGGTATCAGAGCCTTCCCCGACTTAGGAGCCACCTGCTTGATCGAATCGCTAGCGTTGTTGAGTCTAGAAAAATGTGTTGAGTCTTTTAGGATTATATATATCGGAGAGTAGGATTTTTTTTACTCCTCAATCCCTTCGTCGCTCTGGTGAGGCATCCTGATGTAGAGTTTTGACTCTTCTCTTCTCAAATTTCACTACAAAATTTTTTTGGATCACGCGGGTATCTTGGAATCGTTCCGATGGTTTTGTGACGAGAACATTGTTCTTGGTGCCTCCTGACATTTAGGGGTTGTGGCAGTGTCCCGGAGAGTTGAGCTCCGAGGTGTTGTCATCACAATTTTATCGTTGCAGTTCTGGAATACCTGAGTTTCGCCGACATCGAAAATCTCTATTATGCAGTTGTTGGTGAGATAACCTCGACGCCACCCAGTACTGGGGCGGGAGTTCGGGAGTATTGCCATAACTCGTATAACAGATGCTTTTCGAAGGTTGAGGTAAATGATTTCCGAAGGTTTCTTGGTTATGTGTTGAAGGATGGATACAGCTGGATGTAGGATTTGCTAGCTTTGGGTGAGATATTATGCTTCCCCTGTATCCCCAACACCTAATTGCATAACCAAAAAATTTCGGGAGTTTCATAGGTGGGAATTCATGTAGCTCTAGTATTTCTTCCGCAGATATTTGGTTTGTGATTGGGTAATCCTTACCAAGTATTTGTTCATGTCCATACCTTGTTGTTTTATTCATCTACCTCTAGCTAAGTGGCTTCTCAATTTATGGAAGTTTGACCATATTGAGATGGACTTCGTGACTGGATTTCCCAAGTCCAAGCGTGGCAATGATGCTATCTTCGTTGTCATCGACAAGCTCACTAAGGTGGCTCATTTTCTTCCTATCAAAGAATCTATCACAGCAGCTTAGTTGGCAGACCTATATACCTCCAGGATTGTCTCTTTGCACGGCATTCCGCAGTTGATATCTTCAGATCGTGGAAGCATCTTTACTTCTAAGTTCTGGGAGTCTTTTCAGAAGGCCATGGGCACCAACATTAGCTTCAGCACAACCTTTCATCCTCAAACTAGTGGCCAAGTCGAGCGAGTAAATCAAATTCTTGAAGATATGCTCAGGGCATGTTTCATTTCTTTTGGTATGAAGTGGGAAGATTGTCTTCCATGTGCCGAGTTTTCCTACAACAACAGCTTCCAAGCGAGTTCGGGCAAGGCCCCATTCGAGATTCTCTATGGCAGAAAGTGTCGTACTCCTCTTAACTGGTCAGAGACTGGTGAAAGCCAACTTCTTGGCAATGAATTGATCACAGAGGCTGAAGAAATGTGCAAAGTCATTCGTGAAAATCTCAAAGCCGCGCAATCGTGCCAGAAGAGTTACTATGATAGCAAGCATCATGACTTGGCTTTCAAGATCGGAGACCATGTCTACCTCCGCGTCTCTCCAATGAAAGGTACTCGTCGCTTCGGCATCAAAGGGAAGCTTGACCCAAGATACGTGGGTCCTTTCAAGATCATTGGCAAAAGAGGCGATCTCGCCTATCAACTTGAGCTTCCATCCAACTTTGCAAACGTGCATGACGTGTTTCACGTGTCTTAGCTTCGCAAGTGTTTCAAGACTCCTGACCGCACCGTCAACTTTGAAGAGATTGATCTCCAAGAAGACCTGTCTTATCATGAGCATCCTGTTGCTATTATTGAAGAAACTAAGTGCAAGACTCGCAACAAGTCTATCAAATTCCTGAAAGTGAAGTGGTCACATCATTCCGACCGTGAAGCCACCTGAGAATGCGAGGACCACCTCCGTTCCAAATATCCTGAGTTTTTCCAGTCCTAGATCTCGGGACGAGATCCTTTCGTAGTGGTGGAGTGTTGTAACGCCCCGTATGTAACCTGCCATATTTGTATTCCAACTCTTGCCATTTTCGGCACTAAGTTATGATATTCCTCATTGTTGGGTTTTGTCTTCATTTTGCATTTTGTCCTTTGTCATGCATCTCATACCATGTCATCATGTGCATCGCTTTTGCATACATGTTCGTCTCATGCATCCGAGCATTTTCCCCGTTGTCCGTTTTGCATTCCGACACTCCTATGTCCTCCGGCGTCCCCTTTTGCCTCTTTTCGTGTGCGGGTGTTAAACATTCTCGGATTGGACCGAGACTTGCCAAGCGGCCTTGCTTCACTACCGGTAGACCGCATGTCAAGTTTCATACCATTTGGACTTCGTTTGATACTCCAACGGTTAACCGAGGAACCGTAAAGGCCTCGTGTGTGTTGCAGCCCAACACCTCTCCAAAGTGGCCCAAAACCCACCTATACCCCCTCCATCATCTCGGTCGTTCGATCACGATCGCGTGGACGAAAGCCGTGCTCAATTTGGAGCCTCCTAGCTCCTTCTATGTATAAATAGGCATCTCCCCCAAAAATCCCGGATCAATTCCACCCTAACCCTAGCCACTCTTCCCCACCGCCGTCGGACACGTCCGAGACGACCGGACGTGTCCGCCACCGCCCGCCGCCGCCACGTGTCGTCCACCGGTTCGCCCCACCGCGTGCCCCACATCACCGCCGGCCGCCAGGCCCGTTGCGGGCCCCGAGGCCAAGCCTCCGCCGCCTCCTGCGGGTCGCGTCCCCGCCGCCCGCGCCGTCAGCTCCGCCGCCACCCGCCTCAGCCAGCGCTGCTCGCCGGCCTCCGCGGCCCGCCAAAATGTCCGCCGGCCGCCGCGCGCCGCTGCCCTCGTCGCGCCGCCCCGCTCCTCCTCCGCCACCCCGGTGACCGGATCCGGGCAGCCCTGGCCTCTTCCTTGAGCTCCGGCAACCGTGCTCCATCATCTACAGTAGCTCCGGTGAAGCCCCGGCGAACCTCGGTTCGCATGCCGATCCAGATCTGGGACGAACCCTAGGGTTGACCTCGTTTCTCCTCTAAGTCCCTATTATTTTTAGCATACTTCATCGCATCATAACTTTGCATCCGTGGCTCCGTTTTGGGCGTGTAGCATATCAAATTGTTCGTCTGGATGTGCACTTCATTTCATTCCATTGCACCATGTTCATTTGAGTTCTTGATGCCCTAAATAGTGTTGCAAGAGTGCTATATAGTGTTAGTGTCTGTTTCCTAACATATTATGGGCATTTGTCATATTTGCCATGTTTAATGTGTGCCACCTATGATCTTGAGACCTACATGTGTTCTGTTATATGCCATGCCATCTTTACAGGGGTGTATGCCATGTATTTTTATGATCATTGTGGTGACTAGCACAAGCATGCAAAGTAGCTCTCGTGATGTTGCTGATTTCAGGGACTTAGAATTCTTCTAAGTCATTTCCCTGATGTTATTTTTATGCCTTGTATTCATGCTGCTACAGAGTGATCCATGCCTCTTTTGAGCATGTTCAGTAAGAATGATTTCGAGATATTGTTATGTTCTATCCATCCATGTCTTTGTTTGCAATTATGGAGTATCCTAGCATGACTCAATCTTGCTCTACTTTTGCTATAAAATGTTCCTGGCAGATTGTTTACATGTTAATCAATTTTGCCGAGGTTGTTGTAGTTGTTCCATGCATGCTATGAGAGTGTTCTTGCCATGGTTAGCTTATTTATCATGTCTTCTTGCTGGGTGTATTCTTAGTTTGTCATGCAATGTCTTGTGGTGAGTGCATCGAGCTCGTAAACATGCCTACGTAACTCTGTTTCTGCCATGTCCATTTTCTGCTATGTTTGAATCTGTTAACGAAACTTGCTATGTTCACATGGTTGCCATTGAATTTTCTGATCACTTTTGGCTTATGGTCAGTAAGAGACTTTTGTTATATGCTTTGTGTAGTTTCATGACATGCCTTGTTTTGCCATGATATGTTCCTGTAGCATGTTGTTATCTTACTCTAAACATTGCTTCCTGATGTTAAATCCTTCCATGTTGTTATTTTCACTAAGTCTGTGAACCTGATATCTTTTGCACTTTTGCCATGCTCGTTTGAACCTGCTATTTTGTGAATTAGCTATAGCTCAGTGTTCATCTTTTGTCAAGCATCTTGAGTGGATCACTGGCATGTGCTTTGTTGCTATGTTAGAGTGCAGTAGCTTATTTTTCTTGATGCATTTAGATGGCCTCGTGCTGTTAATCGAAGCTTTTTGTCATTATTGTTTTGCTTGCCATTTGCAAACCGTGCATCCGATTCCGGTGATCTTTATATCGATTTCGACCGAAATCAACTCATCTTTCCAGCGGCACTCTTGGTTTGCCAAGTTTAGGCCTGGTTCAATCTTTCCCTTCCGAAGCACGCATATGCATTGCATATCACATCCCGCATACCATGCCATGTTTTGCATCATGTTGCTTGCGCATTGCATCATGGTTGATTGTGTCTCCCTTTGCTTGTGTTCTTGCTTTGGGTAGAGCCGGGAGACGACTACGTGATCGAGGAACCCGTTGAGAATGCTTACGAGGATCAAGCCTACGTCAACTCGGAGAACTTTGCAGGCAAGATGACCATACCCTCGAAATCACTTCTATCTTTGCTTGCTAGATGCTCGCTCTATTGTTATGCCTATGTTACGATACCTACCACATGCTTTATCATGCCTCTCATATTGCCATGTCAAACCTCTAACCCACCTTGTCCTAGCAAACCGTTGTTTGGCTATGTTGCCGCTTTGCTCAGCCCCTCTTATAGCATTGCTAGTTGCAGGTGAAGATTGGAGTTTGTTCCTTGTTGGAACATGTTTATTGTTGGGATATCATTATTATATCTTGTCTACTTTAATGCACATATATATTTGGTAAAGGGTGGAAGGCTCGGCCTTATGCCTGGTGTTTTGTTCCACTCTTGTCGCCCTAGTTTCCGTCATACCGGTGTTATGTTCCTTGATTTTGCGTTCCTTACGCGGTTGGGTTATAATGGGAACCCCTTGACAGTTCGCCTTGAATAAAACTCCTCCAGCAAGGCCCAACCTTGGTTTTACCATTTGCCACCTAGCCTTTTTCCCTTAGGTTCCGCGGACTCAAGGGTCATCTTTATTTTAAACCTCCGAGCCAGTGCTCCTCTGAGTGTTGGTCCAAACTAGAGCCCCTTGCAACACCACCTCGGGGAAACTCGAGGGATGGTTTTAGTTGTATGGATTGCTTATCCGATGTGTCCTGAGAACGAGATATGTGCAGCTCCTATCGGGATTTGTCGGCACATTCGGGTGGCTTTGTTGGACTTATTTTACCATTGTCGAGATGTCTTGTAACCGGGATTCCGAGTCTGATCGGGCCGTCCTAGGAGAAGGAATATCCTTCGTTGACCGTGAGAGCTTGTGATGGACTAAGTTGGGACACCCCTGCAGGGATTTAAACTTTCGAAAGCCGTGCCCATGGTTATGAGCAGATGGGAATTTGTTAATTTCCGGTTGTAGAAAACCTGAAACTTAACTTAATTAAAATGGATCAACAGCGTGTGTAGCCTTGATGGTCTCTTTTCGGTGGAGTCCGGAAAGAGAACACGGTCTCGTGTTATGCTTGAACGTAGGTTATTCTAGGATCACTTCTTGATCATAGATTCTCGAACGTGCCTTGCCTTTCTCTTCTCGCTCTCATTTACGTATGTTAGCCACCATATATGTTAGTGCTTGCTGCAGCTCCACCTCAGACATTTTACCTACCCATAAGCTTAAATAGTCTTGATCGCGAGGGTGTGAGATTGCTGGGTCCCCGTGACTCACAATTTACTTCCAAAACTAGATGCAGGGACCGATGATACCATTACAGGAGATGCGACTGAGCTCAAGTAGGAGTTCGATGAGGACTCAGGACGATACTACGTTTCCTTTTCAGACGATTAGTAGTGGAGCCCAGTTGGGGCGATCGGGGACATTATGCATTTGGGGTTGTCTTTATTTTGGTTCCGTAGTCGGACCTTGATTGTATCTGGATGATTGTGATGATATATTTATGCTATTGTGTAACGTGGCGATTGTAAGCCAACTATGTACCTCTTTCTTATTCAGTACATGGGATGTATAAAGATTACCTCTCTTGCGACATTGCCTACAATGCGGTTATGCCTCTAAGTCGTGCTCCGACACGTGGGAAATATAGCCGCATCGTGGGTGTTACAGCACGTCCACATTTTTGATAAACTTTTGCTGCTCCAAAAAAAACAAACTATGCCGCTGGTGCAAATTCTGCATAGTCTGATCTTATAGTTTGAAACATGGCAATTAAGTCCTCGTTAATTTTACCATCAATTCAATGTGGCAGTAGAATATATAAAGTCCTCGTTATTTCAGCTCCCTCTACAACATATAAATATATGATGCAGGTGCACTCCTGTCATAAATTTAACATCAACTCACTGTTTGCATAGTAGTATCTCACGTCGCAAGTACGAGAAACTGCTCCCAAACCGCGACGTGAAACTAGCTACCTTGCAAAATGTAGGACGTGAAAATCATACCAGCCCCGGCGTCGTCGGGGCGACACGGGAGGCGAGCTTGACCTAGCTGCCACCCCACCTTCCTCCACCTCTCTATCCTTCACAGGGAAACCTGTTGTGCTTCCGAGGACTGCAGCGGCCAGGCGCTCGGTTAGGCTGACCGGGATATGTTAGGGGACCCCTGTTTCTACTAAAACCTAACTGTATTATATAATTTTGTAACCCTCACTCTCCCACACACGTTGGTCCCACACACATATGCTTTTGCCCCAAATAAAGTAGTTTTGAGTCAAGTTCCAAAATGCAAATAAAATAAAATTTCAAAAACATATTCAACATTAATCTTGTATCAAAGATCTCATCAAGACAAAGATTATGGTCAAAACGGAACTGAAACCGGACATTTAGTTCGAATTATATAACCATTTCTGTGTTTGGGCCAAAAAATTAAATCCACAGATTTATGGATGGGAGAGAGTGTTGGGGAGTGCAGGTCTAATGCAATAAACTACCAGGTTGCTCCTGTAAAAATGGTGTAGTCCAACTTATGACCAAATCTGACCCGTTGTCTTTTCATATAATGGGTCAAAATCCACGGGTGCATCCGGTGCATCAGATACGTTCTCACGATGGTGGAGGTGGTGGCTACATCAATCCGGTCGCCGGTAGCTGAAGGATGGCCGTGGTGTAGCACTTCCGGATCTCGGTGGCTCAAGGCAGTGGTCAGGCGCATGGGGCTGATGGTCGCGGTCTGGTTGGTTTCGCCTCGGAGCGGGCTGGTGCTACACGTTGTCGGGCTAAGGCCTTGCTTTCGGCTGGTGGTCGGGTAGACGGTGGCGGCGCTTATAGGCATCTTTTTCTTCTCAAAGAAGTCGTTCAGGCGACGTCTTCGTTCCTCTGCCTGGGCGGCTCTGAAGAAACTCTAGATCCTCTAGAGGATCAGACGATGTTGGTGCTTTCGACCACACCCCTTGAGGCATCGTTTTAGATGCATGAACGGGTGGCAAACGGTGGACGGTGTTGTTGGTGCTTGCCAGACGATATCCGAGCTGTCACTCATGTGGTGGGCATGCATGAGGTTACCATTTGAAGTTGTGTTAGCGATTTGTAATCCTTCTCGGATTACCTCATTTCAATACGGCACTCCTTCCTCATTTTGAGGGGAGTTGTCGGGTGGCAATCAGACGACCAATGCTAAAGGCACCTGCCATGGTTGGTCAGATGATAATGGAAGTCGGCGGCCTACTTTCCTTTGTCAAGCCTTCAAGATACTTGAAACTGAGATTCCTGGTCTTTTAGGGTTAGTATTTGTTTGGTGCTTTCGTGTGATTGTGTGCTCAATTTGAGCATTGTAACGTGTTCCCCTTCTTCGTCAATGAGATGCAACACCCATTGCTTAAAAAGAAGAAAATCGACCGGGCACTAAGCGCATCTTTTTTTTTGCGCATAACGAAACTTTCATTACTTAACTAGAGTCATTACAATCCTGTTGACATAAGATGTCAACCTCATCAAGGGCACAATGAAGCCAAACAGCAGTTTTGGGCAGTAAACGGCCCATTTGTGCGAGAGCGTGGCTAGCTTTATTCTGCTCTCTTTTAATCACCGCTATTTCATGTGGCCGGACAGCTAGGATCTGCTTGATGTCGCCAACCATGGCCGCCACTGGAGCCCTGTTGGTTTCGGTGTCCCTGACCATGTGAGCCGTCGTCGAGCAGTCCGTCTCCACTATCAACCTGTCTGGGCTCCGCTCCATAGCCAGAGTCACTCCCTCCATGAGCGTCGCCATCTCTGCCTCGAGGGCGTTCGTACAGCGTGGGATGAACCAGCAAGAAGCGAAAATGACGGCACCTGTATGATCACGAAGTATCATCCCAGCACCTCCTGTTCCCTCCTGTTCCTTCCATGCACCATCCACGTTTAGTTTTACCCAGCCAAATGGAGGCTTGCTCCAGTGCTCAACAGGACGTGAGCAAGTGCTTGGTATTTTATGTCGTTCTTTGCCGGACGTGCGGCCACCATAAGTAATCACTCCCTTCCCCTTGGCAACGTCATCAGATGGATTTTGCTGAATGTACAACAGCGTATTGATGTAGCCGGACAGGAATCTGGTAGAAGCCTCAAGTGGTGGTGCAGGTTTGTGGTGGTATACTTCATTACGTACATACCAGCTCCGCCAAAGTGTCATCACCACAGGGAGTCTCTCCTCGTTCTTGCATTGGTCCAGCAGGTGGATGATCCACTCCGGCCCAGTGTTGACGATGGTCTCCAGCTTGGGCATACTCCATATACGCGCCATCGCCGTCCATAGTTGTTGGGCCAACGGGCAACGGCATAGGGCGTGGTATGTGTCCTCGCATTTCAAACCACATAAAGCACATATATTAGACACCTCCAGTGTTCGTTTATGTTTATTCTCAAGCGTTGCCAGAGAGTTCGTCGCGACTCTCCATGCGAAAACTCGTACCTTAAGGGGAGCAGGGCACCCCCACACTGCCTTCCAGACGGCATGAGTGCCGTCCGGTGCCCTGCTCGTGGCGCACGCGGTGGTGCTGGTCCGCTCCTCGAGAGCGGTCTTGTATGCGCTGCGGACACTGAAATTGCCCCGCGCGTCCGGCGCCCATGATAGGACGTCCTCCATCCTGCGTGGGCTGGTCTTGATCGCCAAGATGCATTCCACGTCGGGGGCGCTGAAGTGTTGTTGGAGGAGGTCCACCCGCCACCTTCCATTTGCATCCAATAGCTCCGATACCCGCCTGAGCCGGCATGTTCGCCGTTGCGTGATGGGCCTGTAGGAAGTTGGGCGCGGGATCCACGGGTCGCGCCAGATGCGAATTTGCTCTCCATTGCCCACGCGCCATAGGAGCCCGCGTTTGAGCAGCTCGAGACCATGCTGGATAGCATGCCAAGTCGGTGACGCGTTACCTGAAAAAACAGTGTCCTCAAGGGATCCATTAGGGTAATATTTTGCTTTGAGAACCTGGGAGCACAAGGAGTCCGGCCTTGTTATAAGGCGCCAAGCTTGCCGAGCTAGCAATGCTTGGTTGAAGATGCGGAAGTCTCTGAAGCCAAGGCCCCCCTGTCCTTTTGGTTCAATCATTTTCTCCCATGCCCACCAATGCGTCTTCCTCTTGCCTTCTTTAGACCCCCACCAGAAGTTTCTGACCAAACGGGTGAGATCATCGCACACAGAATAAGGTAGTTTGAACACTCCCATTATGTAAGTAGGGATAGCTTGCAGGACAGATTTGATCAGTGTTTCCTTCCCTGCCTGTGAGAGCGTATCCCCCCAGGCCATAATTCGCTTAGTTAAGCTTGCCTGCAGCATTTGGAATCTACCTTTATGCATGCGCCCATCCGGGGTAGGTAAACCGAGGTATTTCCCTTCAAACTCAACATTGTGTGCCTGCAGTACTTGTCTAACTGCTGTTTGTATCACCAAAGGGCAGTTGTCACCAAACTGAATAGAGCACTTTTGCGGATTTATGAGCTGGCCCGTGGCTCCCGCATAACTCTGAAGGACACCCTTTACATACTGAGCTTGTTCAACGCTAGCTTTAAAGAATAATAGTGTGTCATCTGCAAACAGGAGATGCGATATTCCCGGCGCCCTACTACAAATTTTCACTGGTTGGAAGGCATGATCTTGCACTCCCTGTCTCAATAGAGCAGATAATCCATCAGCCACAAAGAGGAACAAAAAGGGGGATAAGGGGTCACCTTGCCGAAGCCCTCGCGTTGGTGCAAACGAATCCAGAAGGGCTCCATTAAATTTAACAGAATAGCTCACCGTGGTGACACATGTCATAATTCATTGCACCCACCGGTGAAAGAAACCCATCCTCTCCATCGCTTGCTTCAAGAACCCCCAGTCGACCCTGTCATAGGCCTTTGATAGGTCTAGCTTGTACGCACAGTAGCTATTTTCTGGATTTTTCTCATGCTGAATAAAATGCAGGCATTCGAAGGCAAGTAGTGCATTATCTGTGATCAGCCTACCCGGCACAAATGCACTCTGAGAAGGTGATATAATCTCATCAAGAAGTGCGTGGCCTGAGTCTGTTCACCAAGCACTTAGCAACAATTTTGTAAATGACATTACATAGACTTATTGGCCGAAAGTCAGTCATTCGAACAGGATCATCAACCTTAGGAATAAGGACGATAACCGTTTCATTCACACCATCTGGCATAACCCCTGTCCGGAAAAATTCCTGAACAGCCCTGATAATTTCGCCCTTCATAACTAGCCAATTTTTCTGAAAAAACCTCGCTGGGAAGCCGTCCTTGCCCGGCGCCTTCAGGGGTCCCATCTGGAATAAACTGTCGGATATTTCTTTCTCACTGAATTCAGCACACAGACGGTCATTCATCTCCGAAGTAACTCTCTCATCATACAAGTCCAAAAGATGGTGTTGTACAAGTGAGTCATCACGGGTGAAAAGGTTTTGAAAATAAGAATTAACCATGTTGGCCATTACCTCATGCTCCCCGTGGCTGCCACCACTATCATCAACTAGCCTTTTCACTTTATTTTTCCTTGCTCTCCATACTGCTCGCCTATGAAAAAAGTTTGTGTTACGGTCTCCCTCACGAAGCCAGTCAATACGACTTCATTGCATCCATAGCATCTCCTCTCGGTACAACAATTCCTGCATATGGTCGGACTCTTTCCGTATCTCATTCCGATCTGCATTCATGCTCATTAGTTCCTCCAGCCTGGTTCTAGATTTCTCAAGTTCATTTGTAATATTACCAAATTTCTTTTTACTCCATGCATGTAGCTCAGTCATGTAGCTCAGTCATGAGCTTACCAAATTTCTAAATCTGCATCTCCATGATCCTTGTCGAGCCTTCGTGATCCTTGAAACCGAGATTCTTAGTCTTCTAGGGTGTGGGTTTGTTGTGTGATTGTGTGCTCAATCTGAGCATTGTAATGTGTTCTCCTTCCGATCAATGAAATGCAACGCCCATTGCTTAAAAAATCGTTCGGGCCCTGCGCGCATCTGAATCTGCATCTGCATCTGCACGCATGGACCAGATATATGCACGGTCACATACGTACCTACTAATAATAGTAGGTACGTACTGAGCTGTACGCTAGCAATGGATGGATGGATGGAGGCATGTAGCCATGGGCGGGCAGCCACCATACGTACAAAGGCCGGTCCACAAGGTAGGTAGGTACTCTACGATCGATGCCGGTGCCGGGGTAACATACGATACATGTGTAGTCAGTCCTCCATCGAAGGTTCATTTATCACTTGTCAGCCAGCTAGTTCCTTCTGCTAGAGTTCGTTGTTGCGCTATCCAAACCAACTGAATCAAGGTGGCGGGGAGGGTCAAAGCGGACGAGACTTGCCTGCTCCCTCGACGTATGCCCATCCGTGTTTTCGTGTACGTGGTTTGATTTGATTGGAACAAAATAAGGTCCGGCTCCACCTCCTTAAAAATAGGAGGGGAGATGATTAGATTAAAAAGAAAATAAAAAAAAAAGACAACCGTAGGATAAAGTGAGAGCACGCATGGGAGCATGGGGAGAGAGCAGGCAAGCCGGATCCGGGTCAAACAGGTTAGATGCGCATGCATGCGTCTTTAACTGGAAACAGGCATGCAGGAATATTGTTACTTTCTCTCTCTCAGTTTACAAGGCATGCGACGTATTCTTAGATCGTCAATTCAACCAACCTAATACAGGGCGTGCGCCTACTCCAGTCTTTTTTTTCTTTATTTATATTTACTGTACATGCATGCATGTGCGTACTCGACTTCAAGTTCTTCTTCTTGTCTTGGACCATAGGCTAGGCGGTCACTGTTTTGGTTGGTGCTGTAGTAGTAGTACCGTAATTAAGTGTTCCCTTTTGCTTTGCAATCAAGAAACAAGTACTAAAATGATTTCCCGGTTAGATCAATCATGCATGTTCGTAGAGTACTAGTTAAGCTAGCTAGTAGTCTTGCATTGCATAGTCATCACGTTCGACCAAACTTGTCCTCCATGCATGCAAGGCTGACCCAGCTGCCTATGTGTATATATATTTGGAATCAAGGATACTGTGTTTGGTTCAGCTTTTATCGACGGATTCCGCTGCCGCGTAGCAAAATCTGAACCAAAAGGCGAACCCAGCAGAATCCGATTCCAAAAACCCGCTGTCAAAATCTGAACCAAAAGCGGAAGCAATCCAGGACGTGATTTTCAAAATCTGATTTGCTGCGGGCCAAAATATGAAAAAGCTGTATCAGCTGGTTTGCCAAATGACCTACATATTTTTTCACATCGGATTTTTCACAACTATTTTCCCACAGCAAATTTTTCACAGCTGCTTTTAAAAATTCACAGCCGAACCAAACAGGGCCAGGTGCTGTTTGGTGCACACAGTGATTTCATTTCCAATTGCAATCAACCTAATTAACTACAATTAAAACCTCGATATCGTACGTGTACGTGCAACAATAGATAGACACGGCCACCGCACCGGGCCATGCATGCACGGACATCACGCAAGTACGTACCTCACAACGGATGCTAGTCGGTACACCTAGTAGTAGATTCAATTAGTATATGGCCAAACTGAACCAGGCATGCTGGATATTTGGGGAGCACGCTACAGCTGCAAGGAGGCTAATTACAAAAAAACTAGACGTAGAGTCTAACCAACATTGTGTACAAGTATTTGCTGAAGAAACAAACCTTAACCATTGAACCATCGACGAATAGCTGGATCGGCTCACCAGAATCAGCATACGCGCATGCATATATTACAACCATACATGGATTATTTTTGTCCTTCCAAATCACTCTTCGGTCGGTCAGCTTCTGCATCATGCATGCATGCATGCATGGATATGGTCCCGCCGATGTACTCTTCTTTAAGGTAGTAAAAGTTTTGGTACACAAAAGTGCTCCATTAATTTGAAGTTTGAACCAACAGCAAATGCATACTAGTACCAAATTACTACTCCAATATCCATGGATCAAAGTCACACCTGAACCTGATGTGGCGTGTCGTCTTTAATTTGAACCAACAGCTACCCATGCTCACATGCGTGGAGGGCTTCAGTTCGTCGTGTATGCATGATGCGTGCATGGAGCGTTGTACAATATGCATGCGCTCAATTCTTCTTCTTCTTCTTTTGATGAATAATAATAACATGGGCCGATCCTTTTGAAAACGATAGAACTCGTGTCACGTATGACTCTTTTTTTTTTATCTTCAGTGAACTGTCCTGCATTCATCGCAAAAAAAGAAAAAGAAAAAAAACTGCAATGCATTAAGTTTTCAAGCCAAAACAAAACCGTCATGTACGAAAATAGATTGTCAAGATATACTGCAAAGTATACATCACGATTTTTTTTGAAGTATAGAAACACTCGTCCGCCGGACTCTATAGGCTGTGCCACTTCGGTGGCGTGCTCGTGCCGTTCGTCGACTTCGTCTAGAGGAACTACGCCCCTAGCCGGGTCCGTTTCTTGGCCTGGCTCCTGGTGCAGGCTAGAATCCACACGCAGGATGCTCTCCTGAGAAAGCATATTGTCGCTTCGGATGCTGTTGGCTACCCATTCTGCCCCGCCGCGTTGGAAATGGCAGACCACCTCATTTTTGGCTGCCAGTTCTGGGCTGCAGTTGGGCTGGCCCCTGAGGTCGACTCCGTCCAGCTCCTTCATCGGCTGCGCCCTCCGATCGAGCTGGATGCCCGCTGTCAACACGTGAGCCCTCTATTTGGGTTTCTAAGATGCATACAATAGAGGGGGCATGTTGCCTCGAGAGATATCGAAGCTCTCAAACTGTCGCGGGGTTGCCAGCCTCACGACAGTTCCACACCAGGCAACTCATTGCACTAGGCGAGACCCCCCCCCCCCTCCCCCCAGGAGGCCCGCCAAACGCGCATCAAAAGTTTTGTTTTGAGCTGTGCTCTTTGTGTTGGTAGAATCACTTAAACTTGGCTTGTTTCTCTTCGGCTCTTGCTTTGACGAGGGGCTCTCTGGAGCTTTTGCTTGCGGCACCACAGGAGTTTTGCCTCCCTGGATTGAAGGCTGGGGGCCGCCTGCTTTGTTACCCAGCGGAGCAACTATCATCCCCCTCTTCCTGTTCTGAACAGCCTCATCCATTGTGATGTCATCTTGGCGTTCATCTGAGTCCATAAATTCCTCCGAGTGGTTATCATATGCTGCACCGCGACCCCGGCCACCGCCTGATCGGCCTTGACCTCTGCCCACTCTATTACTGTTGCCTCTTCCTTCACCAGGACCACTGCCCGGGCCTCTGAACCAGCTAGCTTTCAGATCCTTAAAAACTAGTGCTTTTGGTGCCCAAACACCGTCACCACATTCCTTAAACAGATGCCCCAGATAACCACATACCGCACACCAATCCGGGAGCCTCTCAAATTTCACCCGGAAGATCACCCGTTGCATCACATCCTTCTTCTTGATAACCAGAGAAACTGCATTCTTTAGTGGCTTTGTTACATCAATCTTCACCCTCACCCGTGCAAAGTTCCCCTCAAAATCTTGGGACTTCGGCTCAGCGTAAATGAACTCTCCAACCGTCGCCGACAGCGCTTTGATCTTAGGGAAGAATCCATCTGGAAGGTCGTGGATTTGCATCCATATGTCCGGTTTGGTGAGATCAATCAAAGAGGGTTTAGTGAAACCGTCATAGGGTGCCAAGATCACCGCTTTGCCCTTGAAAGTCCACGGGCCCTCCTCCATTACATGCTCCCAGTCGCCAAGGCACGCGAACTGCAACGTATACAAGTTATCCTCTAGAGGTCTGATTTTAACTTCCTTCACAAGATCCCATGCGACCCTCATGTTCCTGTAGAACCAATACTGGCTGGAAGATTTCTCCGTGTGAACCCTAGCCAGAGCCATCCAGCGGGTTGCTTCTGCCGGAAGTTCATCATCCTCCACCACTACGTCCTGCAGATCGCCTTCCTTCAGACCCAATTCTTCCATCATTGCCGCCAGATCTGTCTCCGCCGCACCCGAGGATGCGCCATCTTCCTTAGTTCGCTTGCCCAAAGAAACCTTGTCCACGAGCGGTAGGGTCCCCATCGCTTCGTCTGCTTCTGACATGGTCAGGGTCCGGGAACCCCGACCGCGGGCGGAGGGAAGGAGGCAGGGTAGATCGAGATCTCTACGGCGAGGAGACAAGTCGCCACCGCCTAGAGGAAGGAAAACCCTAACGAGAGGGGATGTTGTGCGTGCTTTGAAGCATATTTGTCGCTTCGGATGCTGCTGGCTGCCCGAGGAAGCATATTGTCGCTTCGGATGCTGCTGACTGCCCGGCCCATTTGCCCCTCCACGTTGGAAACGGCAGACCACCTCATTTTTGGCTGCCAGTTTGCCCGCCAGTTCTGGGCTGCAGTTGGGCTGGCCCCTAAGGTCGACTCCATCCAGCTCCTTCATCAGCTGCGCTCTCCGAGCTGGATGCCTGCTGCCTCGAGCTCGACTTTCTTTCTCCTCTGCTGTTGGCAACTCTGGAAACAGCACAACGCGGTGGTTTTTCAGAGGCTGTCGTCGTCTCTCCCTCGGTTGCTAAAGTTGTGCCGCGAAGACACCGTGCTCTGGCGTGTACGTTTGCCCGTTGCTTTTAGACAGGTTGTGGACGTGTGGCTTGACTGCTTTACGGGGCACCCGCCACTCTAGTGTAGCTGCCCGTGTAATCCTCCCCTCCACCCTCTCTTGTGTATGTACCCCTTAGAATTAAGCCGGATAGCTTCTCACTTGCTATGGCTTGGACCTTTTATGGCGGATCTCGGCGCACAGACTCTTTTTTTCTATATTTTTAGAGAGAGAGAGAGAATTAATATATGATCTATTTGAAGCTGCTACAGGTATGTGCGAATGATGCACAATTGTACCCTGGTTCGTTGTTTACCCCGAGCCGCCTGGCGCACTT
>LT934111.1:576421966-576454126 GCA_900231445.1 Triticum turgidum subsp. durum
AAAAAAAATCAACGTATAAGCTCCTCCTCCTCGTCTTAACAGACACATGCATGGCATGAAAGAGTCTTCATTTTAGCATCTTTGAAGAACGAAAATACGGAATGTTAACTACGTGACGTGGCACATGTGGTTGGTAAGCATCTCAAACTTATGGAAGAACGAAATGTTTGAAGTGCATGTGTTACTCTACGGCTTTATTAAACAAAAATTTTGGCTCCCTCCAGGTTCGAATTAGTAGCAGTACGCATGCATGGTTTGCAAACGCGACGCAAGTTTCGAGGCGATAAAGGACACAAACGCATCTGCAATGATCAAAACCAAAAAGAGAGGCCTCCAAATTAAAGCTGCATGCCTCCTCGATCTTGCCTTAACCTCAAACGCATGGAATTCACTCCATCAACTTTTTCCGCTCCGCTCGAACCAGAGTAGTATATACTCCAGACATCAGTAGCATCGAACGAACAACGGAACATCAGTAGCATCGAATTCAGTCAGATCAGATCACACTCTTTTTTCATCCCTTGCATGACAGTACCTGTCCCAAAAAAAACAGCAATCTAAAAAAAATTCGAAAGCTGTCCAAAATGCATGGCATCAAAATAAAAATTAGATTTGCCATTATATATAACATGATATTGCTAAGAATAAACCAACAAAAACAATACCGTGGTCCCAAAAAATGCAGAAAAAAGATAGACCCTACTGTACATGGCAAATTTGCATATATATGAATTAAAAAGAGACATCCAATGAATTTGCCACGTTTTATATTTTTGTTCTCAAAAAGCATAAAAATCACTCACATGGAATTGCCATGATTGAAAATAAAAAAGTTGTCTTCTTCTCAATAATAAAATTGTCATGCCATTAGAAATAAAATGTTCATGGTCTAACTGAAAAAATTGTCATGGTTTAAATAATAAAATTGCCATGTTGCAAATAATAAAATTAACATGGTCTAACTGAAAAGTCGTCATGGTCTATACAATGAAATTGTCATGCTACCTGTAAGAGCATCTTCAAAAATGCATCACGCGCTAAAAACCATCATTTTTGTGTGCCGGAGACAAAAAAATAATAGCGCTCCAGCAGACGCTGTAAAATAGAGTGCGCATAAAAACTTTAGCGCATGTGCTAAACGCGGTATCCCAGGCTGCAAAATCTGGACGCCGGATTATGTGCGTTGCAAAATCTGAGCTGCTGTAGTTGGGACCGCCGGATTATGTGCGTTGCAAAATGTACAAAATTTGGGTTTTGGCCATTTGGTCTTTGTCCTAAACAGCACTGGCACTTGCACTGAATGCGACAGTACTAGTACGTAGTACATGAGTAGATGAGTAGCTCTTGCAATAATAGCTCTCCCTTTATTTTCAAACGACGTGAAAAAGACAGGACAAGAAGACCATCTCACCCTCACTCCTCACTCACTGACAGTCTTCTCATCTCTGCTCTTCTGCTCCCCCACTTCCAAAATCCAAATTCCAAAAGACCAGCCAGCGGGACACGCCGGCGGAAGCTCGAAGGCTGCGCTCGGGGGATGGCCGGCGAGCAGGGAGCGCCGTCTGCCGCGGCGGTGGTGGTGGCGGCGCGGGCCGCCGCCAGGGAGGTGCCCCGGGCGGCGGCCGCGTGGGCGCTGGCGCACGTCGCGCGGCCCGGCGACGCCGTCCTCATCCTCGTCCTCATGCCGCCGCCGCAGCCGGCCGCCGCCTCCGGTACCCGCATAACCTGATCCTTCCCCTTCCCCCGATGAGAGATCATTGTCGTCCCCTGGTCACTCACGGATGCTTTGCTCAGAGTGTGTTCTTTCTTTCTTCCCCTTTGTCCGTCCTCCAGGTAGAAGGCCGTGGAGCTTCCCCTTCTTCGCGGGGGGCTGCGCCAGCGCCCACGCCGCGGCGCCGGCCCAGCGCTCCGACGTCTCCGACCTCTGCGCGCAGATGACGCTCACCCTCCGCGACCTCTATGACCCCTCCAAGGTCAGCTGCCGCTGCTCTGCCGCTCGTCACTTTGCCACCTGCCACTGAAGTTTGTCTGAATGAAGTGCCGCCCTCCTGTTGCTGCTGAGCTTGGTGCAGGTGGGCCTGAGGGTGAGGATCGTCGCCGGCGCGGGCCCAGGCGCCGTGGCCGCCGAGGCGAAGCGGGCGCGGGCGAGCTGGGTGGTGCTCGACAGGTACTGACGGCGGCGCAGCACAGCAACTCGACAGTTTCTTGAGTAAAAATCAGTGGTGTGATGTTGCATTTTCTGCTGCTTGATTCAGGGATCTCAAGGTCGAGGAGACGCGCTGCATGGAGGAGCTCCAGTGCAACATCGTCGCCGTCAGGCGCTCCCGGCCCAAGGTGCTCCGTCTCAACCTCGCGTGCTCCACGGAGGAGGCACACCCGGAGCCGGCAGCTCCCCCGCCCCAGCCCGAGCCCAGTGCCCAAGATGAGGTGAACGAGGGGACGGTTTCGGTCACGGGACCCGCCGTGACGACGCCGAGCTGCAGCCCGAACTCAGAGACGCCGTCTGGCAGCACCGACGACGCCGGAGCGTCCTCCTCCGTGTCCACCTCGGACCCCGGCGCTTCCCCATTGTGTGCTTCACCTTCAGAAGAGGCCGGCATCTGCATCTCTCTGAAGAAGGAAGAAGCAGAGGATGCGGGAGCGTCCTCCGTGCCAACTTCTTCAGAAGAACCGGGCATTTCTCCATTGTGTGCTTCAGAAGAAGCAGGCATCTCTCTGATGAAGAAGAAGGAAGAAGAATCCGAGGATGTGGAGACATCTCCTCTGTCAAACTCAGCAAACCCAGCCAATTCTCCATTGTGTGCTTCAGAAACAGACAGTAGCTCTCTGAAGAAAGACGAAACCACCAACATTGATGCATCCTCTGTGTCAAGCTCAACAGACCCTGCAACCTCTCCAATGTTCGCTTCAGAAACAGACATCAGCTCGCCGGAGACGGAGGCGTTCGACGATTCCACCGGAGCATCCTCCGCTGCAAGCTCAGAGCCTGGCGCCACTACTCCAGCTTGTGCTTCAGAAAGAGATATGAGCCCTCTGAAGAGAGAAACTGTCAATGTACTATCTGACCCTGGGAGTGAAGCTTCAGCTGCAACTCCTCAGGCAGCATCAGCAGCAGCCTCGCCGTCAATCCAGCCATGGATGGCCGACATCCTGCAGCGACCCGGCGCATCCCCCAGACCAACACCAATCCGTCGAAGAACCCCGACGGCCGACGCGCTGCTGGAGAAGATCGCCAAGCTGGACCTGCTGACGGAGATCAGCGCCGTCAGGAGCAGGTCAGACCTCAACTTCAGAGGCAACGTGAGGGACGTGGTGTCCCTCTCCCGGACCCCTGCGCCGGGGCCGCCGCCGCTGTGCTCGGTGTGCAAGCACAAGACGCCGGTGTTCGGGAAGCCGCCGCGGTGGTTCAGCTACGCCGAGCTGGAGCACGCCACCGGCGGCTTCTCCAGGGCCAACTTCCTGGCCGAGGGTGGGTTCGGGTCTGTGCACCGAGGGGTGCTGCCTGACGGCCAGGCCATCGCCGTGAAGCAGCACAGGCTCGCCAGCAGCTCGCAGGGCGACGTCGAGTTCTGCTCGGAGGTGGAGGTGCTCAGCTGCGCGCAGCACCGGAACGTCGTGATGCTCATCGGCTTCTGCGTCGAGGGCAAGAGGAGGTTGCTGGTCTACGAGTACATCTGCAACAGATCACTGGACACTCATCTCTATGGTAAGCTAGTAATCTTATCATGCAAAGTTATGTGAATGAGTGCATCAGTATGACCTTGCTAACTGAACTCATTAATCTGTTAGGCCGTCACAAGGAGACCTTGGGGTGGGCTGCCCGGCAGAAGATCGCGGTCGGCGCCGCCAGGGGGCTGCGGTACCTCCATGAGGAATGCAGGGTCGGCTGCATTATCCACCGCGACATGAGGCCGAACAACATCCTCGTCACGCATGATTTCGAGCCACTGGTATGAAAATGATCATCAACCTTTGTTACGATGCAAACAAGGCCATTGCCAGCATTGAAATTTACTTCCCGTGATCATGATTCCAATGCTATAAAAGCTTACCATATACCTGATCATTTTGGAACTTAATCATGAGCTAAGCCATGTGCTAAATAAGTACGTATAATTGGCGTCGCTATGCCAAGTTCTGGCTTGTTACATTTGAGCCTGAAATTTCCTCATGATGGTGTGACAGGTCGGCGATTTCGGGCTGGCCAGATGGCAACCTGACGGAGACATGGGTGTTGATACAAGAGTCATTGGCACATTCGGGTGAGTGATCAGACATGCAACTTTCCCATGCTTGGTCAGGTATAACTTGTGAAATTTGGCAAATCTGAACCGCCCTTTTACTGTGTACAGTTACCTGGCACCTGAATATGCTCAGAGCGGGCAGATTACCGAGAAGGCCGATGTGTACTCATTTGGGGTTGTTCTAGTGGAACTTGTCACTGGACGCAAGGCTGTCGATATCAACAGACCCAAGGGCCAGCAGTTCCTTACTGAATGGGTGAGCTCACTGAATAATTACAGAACTGCTGCTATCATAATCCCCTTTCTGATTTTTTTTCTTCCACTGTTTGATGGTAAGAAACTACTCTGATAGCTAAATGGTAGTTTTCACCAACCAAAGAAAAATTCCTCTTTAAGGAATACATATTTTGTTAAAAGGTAATAAATGATGCTTGCACCATGAACCAATATGAAACTGACAGATAGCATTTTTGTGCACCTGTTCATGCTCCATCAGCAACACAGACCTAAAGCAAAATGAATTTTGTGCTGTTTTGATCCATCTGGGTCGACAGGCCCAGCCTTCGTTGGAAGAACCTTGTCCTGGTATAACTACAATATGTTCTGACCCTGTTCCCTTCATTTGGAAAACAGGCACGGCCATTGCTCGAGGAGCACGCGATCGACGACCTCATCGACCCGCGCCTCGAGGACCGCTTCTGCGAGAACGAGGTCTACTGCATGTTGCACGCGGCGAACCTCTGCATACGGCGTGACCCACATTTGAGGCCGCGAATGTCCCATGTCAGTCAAATATTCCCACACAACCATTTCACCCTCTGAAGCTCTCAGTGTGATCAACCTTCAGTGTCCATGTTGTGCTTAGTTGCTTACCCTTCTTCCTGAATGTCCTGCCTGTTTGTCAGGTTCTCCGCATCCTGGAGGGCGACATGGTGGTGGAGTCCGGCGGCTGCATCTCCGCGCCGAGCAGCGACGCCGGGAGCATGAGCCGCCGCATGCTGAGCGACCGGCTGCACTACCAGGAGCAGGGCAGCCCGGTTCGGTCCGATCAGCGTGTCAGCGCGGTGAACCGCTCCCTTGAGACCACCCTGAGGAGCGCCTGGGATGCTGATGAGCAGGGCCTGTCTAACAGGTTTTGGTACCCTTCAGCAGCTGCTGCAGACTTCAGCCAACACCAAAGATGATGAAATGTGTGCTGTGTGTAACCATGTAGCTGACTTGAGATGTAACTTTTTGCTGGTACTCTGTTTATATCAGTGGAGTAGATAGTATAGTAATAGTGCTTTACATTATGATGAGCTCTTTATATGCATGAACTGAGACAAGTGTGATGATATATACATGCAGTTGTTTCATAGTTTCTATTGTTTCTGAGAAGCTGAGGCCAATTTTGCGCTGTGATTTGCCTATATTTTCCAGGCTTAGTTCAGCCTTTGCACAGGCCACCATCAGGTGCCTTGCCATTGGCAGAATGATTTCTCCACAGAAAATATGCACAGTGAACACACAGCCCATAAGAAAGAACATGACTTAATTCTCAGATGAGCAAAATCACTGAACCAAGCACACAGGAGACGCATGACAGCAGCCAGTGCACCAGGAAAACATCTCATACATGGCATTGTCCTATCGAAATGAACGGAATAAACTGCGGCTAAAACAAGACACGACACGGGTGGGTGGCGAGGGCGGGTGCACCTCCGGTGTACACGGGATACACAGACGGCGACGAGGACACGGCGACAGATAAAACGACGGACGGGCGAAACGACGACACGCTACTGAGTACTGACAATTCAACAAGGACAGAGTCTGGAGTGAACCACCGAGGAGCCGCTGCTAGTCGGATCAGGGCACGGGACACGGACCCCTTCACTTCCCACCTAGCGTCGGAAACTGGGACTGGTCTTCGATCGCCGGAGCAGCAGCTGGTCGCCGGCCACCGCCGCCGTTGTACCCTCCATGGGCCTCGCCGCGTCCCCTGAAACCACGGCCGCGGCCCCGACCGCCACTGTACCTCTCGCCTTCAGCCGGCTTCAGGAATTCGTTGATGCTGAGGGACTTCAGGCAGGGGCAGGCAGCAGCACAGGAGACATAGCATAACGGTTAGTAGAAGATACAACAATTGCTCAGACCCAACAGGACAGGACAGAAATGCACAGGATACCTTCTTGGCACGCTCCTCTCTTTCTGTGTTTTCTTTCTTCTTCTCCTTGTCAGAGCCCTACACCAGGGGTGGTGGCTGAAAGTTAGCACCAATATGACCACATGCAGAAGAAAAGCCGCCTGATGTAAAACTTACCAGCTTGATAAATACTTCCTCAGCATCCTTCTTCACTGACAGTTGCTGCATGGACTGCAGCTCCTTGTCAACTTCAACCTTTCTCTCCTCAGCCTTTAGTGCGAGTATCGCTTTCCGCTTCTCCTCCAATACTTTCTCGTACTCCTCCAAGGTCATCTCCTGTACAGCGGTGGTCAGAGCACGTGTTATTTCAATGACTGATGTAACAGAATTTGGATGATGACATGGCATGTTAACAATTTCTTAGCAGTGCATCCCCTTATCAGGCAGACATCAGACAGGACAAACATCAGAAACAGTTCGAGCATGCCAGAGGCAACCATTCAAGCTTGTAACGATATACCTAGAACATGTACAAGCAACAAATACAAAAGCAGAACATGCATAGACAACAATACAGAAGCACCAGAAAGCTTAAGAGAAGTTGATTATGTCACGATAAGACATCCCCAAAATGAGGGGTGAAGATGGTGAAGGGGTAGTGACAATGTAACTAAACATGCCTTCATCATAATAGAAACAAGCCCAGGAATATATCAAAGAATTCTGGACCACAAACAAGGAACAAAATTGCACTCAACATCTCAATTAAATAACAGGAAGTCAGAAATTCTAGGAAAAGCTATTGCCAAAATAAAATTAAACAAGAGTACATCACATCAAAGAGAGGATGCTGTTATATGAACCAACTATTGCCTAGGTGAAATTGAGCACTGGCAACCCATTTCTGAGAATTTCAGTCTAACTGGATCAACCATATTTCATTACTCCCAACCAAATAACAAGTAAGCCTTCAAAGTGAATGACGATTCAAGGAAATGATATTTCAGTACATGTATATATGCATTTCATCTACTAATTATTTAGATGCCATCAGCAAATCAAATGGTTCACTGAGGTTAGTTAGTGCTTGGCACGGATGTGAGACAACCCTAAAATGTATGTGATCAATCGCGACAAAAAACAACGCAATACATTCTGACAGAAGTATGTAGCATCGGGCAAAAAGGAGAAGAGAACTGCAAAAGCTGACAACAAGACTAGCCTGGAAGATGAGGAAAATTTCCAGCTTCCAAAGAGCTTAATTCAAACCATTTCTGTTGTGTGACAGAAGTAGCTATTACGCGAGCAGGTGTACAGCAAACATCTAGACCGGTCGAGTAACTGTATTACGTTACATCCCTAGAATAGCATATGTAAAACATGATACTCCCTCCGATCCGAATTAATTGACGCAACCTCTATACAAAGTAAAACGGACATTATATAGAGACTGCGTCATTTAATTCGGATCAGAGGGAGTATCTCGATTGTCCAATCCAGCAAGAAATGCTACCATCACCATTGTCACCAATATAAAATGTACACGCCGTACGACTACGACGACACAATGCAAATCAATCAGATGATGGAAAACTCCATAAAAATATACCTTATCTTCCTCAGCTTCCTTCTCTTCCTCTGCATTCTCTGCACCCTCCTTGACCTTCTCAGCCTCGGGCTGCGGCGCATCCTCGGGCTTCTTCTCATCCTCTGTCACAGCAGGGGTCTCCTCAGTGTTGACAGCCTCCACATTTTCCCTGATCACCACCAACCACATAATAAAAAGCATTAAGCTCCACACATCACAACAGCAAAAAGGATCAGCATCATGCCATGAAACAGAGACTAATTGGATCAATCTTAACTGTGGGAACCCTTCATCGGTGGCAGTCCCCCAGTTGCCGCGGCCAGCGCCGTCGCGCTTCATCCCGAAGCCCCGGCCGGTGCCGCTGCGGCGCTCGTAGGAGCGGTGCGGGCGCCCGAACTCGTCCGTGTTCTGCCCGTCGGAGTAGCCCCCGCGGCGGCCGCCCCCTCCGCGGTATGGCTGGCGCGGCCCGCGGCCCCTCTCCGCGTGCTTCCCATCGCCGTCCTCCAGGCGAGGCGCCGCATAGCCGCCGCCACCACCGCCGCCGTACCCGCCCTCGAAGCCGCCGTTGGCGTCCGCGTCGCCGTAGTCCCGCCGCGGGCCGGTCCTGCTGAACCCGCCCCCGCGGCCTCCCCTCCCGCGCCCGGCGCCGTCCCCCCGGCTGCCCCTGTCCTCCGCTGCAGCCACAAATCGCATCACACCATGAGCAGCAGAAATGGAAGCTGAGCAAACGAATCGGAGAGAGAGCGAATCGAGAGGGTCACTCACCGGGCGGCTGGGTCTTGGCGGGCGGCTTGGAGCCGGGCTTTCCGGCGGCCGGGGCCGGCGCCGCGGGCTTGGGCTCGGCGGCCTTCTTGGCGGCGGCGGCGGCGAGGAGCTGCGAGGGGTCGTCGTTGTCGACGTCGCCGAGGAGATCGAACTGGTTGGATGTCATCTCCGCCGCACCGCACCAAACCAAGCACTCAGATCAAACGAGCTCAAAAAACCTCCGGCGCGAGCGAATCTAGCAGGAGGCCGCCGGCATGAGCGACGGACGGGTTGGATTGGGTGGAGAGATTAGGGTTTTGGAGGGAGGGGAGGTGGTAAAACCCTAGCCGCCGCCGCCAACGGAGAAGAAGCCGCTGTGTGTTGTGCTGCTGGAGCTGTGGGAGTGTGTGGGATGTGACAGCGGAGTGTGCTGGCCTCCGTTTTCAGACCGCGGGCGGAGGGGGAATGGCGGAAATGGGGCTGGGGGAGAGGGGTAATTACGGGTATGCGTGGGTTGGGGGGTGCTGGGGCTGGGGGTGGTTTGGTCATTTGAAGGTGGTTGTTGGGACGGCGGTCGTGGGCTTCGGGCGTGGGTGTCGGCCTGCCCTGGGTTCGTGTATGGGCCTCGGGAGTTGATGGGTCGCCACCAAGCCCATTCGCTACAAATATTTTTTTTTCCATTAACACACTGCGCTGTACTTTGCTCTTGCAACATATTTTTCTGTTTTTGTTCATGGGTTGAGTACTTCACACACACAAAAATCATATGTTATGTTTGAATTTTAAATCATATTATCTCAATACTTCCATATATTCGCTCGCGCGGTTCTTGCTTCCTATTACAAGTGATGCAAAGCGTGTGTTTTGTACGGGCGGTTCAAAAGACCTTATTCGGTATTGATACAATCCAATATGACTTGTTTTCATTGCTCTCATCAAGTTTATATGAAACAAGATGTTCAATATACCGGTCTACTAAATAATAACTCTGTCTATTTTACAAATTTGTGTTCTCTTTTATCTAACGTCCACCTTCTTTTTCGAATGGAGACAAAAGATTTGCCGTTGCCTCATTTATTAAATAAGAGGAGAATAGAATTTTGCAAGTGACTTGGAATATACGGCATGACAATTACTCACGACAAACAGTAAGCCCTAGTTTCTTAGCACCCGCTATCAGCCATATATTCGCCTCATTGATGATACCTTTTGAGGAGGATTGGCAGCGGCGCACTCTTGTGTCGGAACACCCGTGCATTTATCTCATTCCATATTGTTCAAGAGACAAGCATGATGAGGGAGGCCACAACCCTCCTATAGGGGTTTCACATGCCGGTTCTCTTATCCCACCATTCAAACACTGATTTGTCAAGGTGCCAACTGAAAGTGTCCATGTGCACAAGCCCAAACTTTTCAATGACCAATCGGCAAAGCCTAATAGTGAAGCAGCACATGGTGAAACGGTGAATGCTCATTTCTTGCTCCCGCTTGCAAACTGGGCAAAGTCCACAATTTGGCCAACCACATCGTTCCAAACGTCGGCGGTCCAAATCCGGTCTTGCAAAGCCAACCAGGCGAATAATTTGACCTTTGGAGGGGCCCAAGCTTTCCAAACCATGATATCCATGTGGGATAGCGTCAAAACAAGGAGGCGCTTAATGGGAATGCATGGATGATAAATTTGGTGAATGTATGCGGTTGCTGCCGAGTAAATCCCATCAACAGTGTTTCCAAACAATGTCATCTTCGACATTCACGTCAAGATGGAAAGTCATGAACTAACATCCAAAGGGTGAAGAGCTCCCAGATGTGGTCACTAGAGATGGCGGTGTCTCGGTTAATCATTATCACCCATGCATTCCCATTAAGCGCCTCCCACTTTCCAATTCTTTCTCCTTGAGGCTTCATGAATTAGTGGTGCAATATCCTTGGGCTTTTGGCAAAGTAGCCACGGAGAATACCAGAAGGGCGTTTTTTGCCCATTACCGATGATGATTCTGGTAGAGGCATAGAAGAAATCGAGGTCTTCGTCGGTGCAAAGGTTTCCCAACCCGACCCAAAGATTGTTGGGTGCCTTCCATTTGTACCACATCCATCACAACCGCCAACCCAGGACAAATTTATCGGTGTTGAGAACCCCAAGGCCTCTATAAGTTGACTTTGCATTTTGCACCGGTTGTCTTGTCCGAACCAGACCAAAGGAATGCTCTCTCAATCTTGTTAATGTTTTGAAGAGAGCCCTGCGACATGATGAGGGGTGTGATGGAGTACACTGCCTAAGAGGTGATTACCGATATGACAAGGGTCGTACGCCAAATGGTAGTGATGCTTTGCCCCTCATAAGTTACCAGTTTACCCGTCACTTTGCCTTCCAGATATTGGAAGTCCACCTTTCTGAGCTGCCATACTGAAAGCAGGAGACCCAAATATTTTCCAGGGAAAGTTGCTCGTGCCACAGCTCGAGCTCCAGGTGGTTGCAACGAATTGGCACGACCGAGCTTTTATTGGTGCAGAGGCCCATCATGTCACCAAGGGCCCGCAAGATGAGCGATAGGTTGTCAATGTCCCTCTTGATTGGGGCTATAAAGATGACTGCGTCGTCCGCATATAAGGAAGTTCTCACCATGGCACCATGATAACCCACAAGTATAGGGGATCGCAACAGTTTTCGAGGGTAGAGTATTCAACCCAAATTTATTGATTCAACACAAGGGGAGCCAAATAATATTCTCAAGTATTAGCAGCTGAGTTGTCAATTCAACCACACCTGGAAACTTAATATCTGCAGCAAAGTGTTTAGTAGCAAAGTAATAAGATAGTGGTGATAACGGTAGCAAAAGGTAACAGTGGTAAAAGTAATGTTTTTGGTATTTTGTAGTGATGATAGCAATAGCGACGAAAAAGTAAATAAGCGAAGAACAATATATGGAAAGCTCGTAGGCAATGGATCGGTGATGGAGAATTATGCCGGATGCGGTTCATCATGTAACAGTCATAACCTAGGGTGACACAGAACTAGCTCCAGTTCATTGATATAATGTAGGCATGTATTCCAAACATAGTCATATGTGCTTATGGAAAAGAACTTGCATGACATCTTTTGTCCTACCCTCCCGTGGCAGCGGGGTCCTTACAGAAACTAAGGGATATTAAGGCCTCCTTTTAATAGAGAACCGGAACAAAGCATTAACACATAGTGAATACATGAACTCCTCAAACTACAGCCATCACCGGTAAGTATCCCGATTATTGTCACTTCGGGGTTAATGGATCATAACACATAATAGGTGACTATAGACTTGCAAGATAGGATCAAGAACACTCATATATTGATGAAAACATAATAGGTTCAGATCTGAAATCATGGCACTCGGGCCCTAGTGACAAGCATTAAGCATAGCAAAGTCATAGCAACATCAATCTCAGAACATAGTGGACACTAGGGATCAAACCCTAACAAAACTAACTCGATTACATGATAGATCCCATCCAACCCATCACCGTCCAGCAAGCCTACGATGGAATTACTCACGCACGGCGGTGAGCATCATGAAATTGGTGATGGAGGATGGTTGATGATGACGATGGCGACGGATTCCCCTCTCCGGAGCCCCGAACGGACTCCAGATCAGCCCTCCCGAGAGGTTTTAGGGCTTGGCGGCGGCTCCGTATCGTAAAACGCGATGATTTCTTCTTCCTGGTTTTTTTCTCCCCGAAACACAATATATGGAGTTGGAGTTGGAGTCAGAGAGGCAACAGGGGTCCCACGAGGTAGGGGGCGCGCCCTAGGGGGGCAGGCGCGCCCCCCACCCTCATGGACAGGTGGTGGGCCCCCTGGCCTTCATCTTTTGCAGGTATTTTTCATATTTTCTGAAAAGTTGCTCCGTGAAGTTTCGGGTCGTTCCGAGAATGTTTGTTCCTGCACATAAATAACACCATGGTAATTCTGCTGAAAACAACGTCAGTATGGGTTAGTTCCATTCAAATCATGCAAGTTAGAGTCCAAAACAAGGGCAAAAGTGTTTGGAAAAGTAGATACGTTGGAGACGTATCACCTTTAAAGACTAAGGACTGACTAGACATAAATGCAGAGCACCTTTAAAGACCAAGGACTGACTAGACGTTGTAATTCATGGTAAAAGAGATCCAGTCAAGTCATACTCAACGTAAACTAACAGTAATGAATGCAAATGACAGCGGTGCTCTCCAACTGGTGCTTTTTAACAAGAGGATGATGACTCAACACAAAAGTAAATAGATAGGCCCTTTGCAGAGGGAAGCAGGGATTTGTAGAGGTGCCAGAGCTCGGTTTTGAAATAGAGGTGAATAATATTTTGAGCGGTATACTTTCATTGTCAACATAGCAACCAAGAGATGGCAATATCTTCCATGCTACACACATTATAGGCGGTTCCCAAACAGAATGGTAAAGTTTATACTCCCCCTTCCACCACAAGCATCAATCCATGGCTTGCTCGAAACAACGAGTGCCTTCAGCTAACAAGAGTCCCAGGGGGAGTTTTGTTTGTAATTATTTTGATTTAGTTTGCATAAAGCATGGGACTGGGCATCCCGGTGACCAGCCCTTTACCTCGTGAGTGAGGAGCGAAGTCCACTCCTCTTGAGAATAACCCGCCTAACATGGAAGATGCAGACAGCCCTAGTTGATACATGAGCTATTCGAGCATACAAAACAGGATATTTATGTTGGGGATCGTAGCAGAAATTCAAAATTTTCTACGCATCACCAAGATCAATCTATGGAGTAATCTAGCAACGAGGGGAAGGAGAGTGCATCTACATACCCTTGTAGATTGCTAAGCGGAAGCGTTCAAGTGAACGGGGTTGATGGAGTCATACTCGTCGTGATCCAAATCACCGATGATCCTAGTGCCGAACGGACGGCACCTCCGTGTTCAACACACGTACAGCCCGGTGACGTCTCCTACGCCTTGATCTAGCAAGGGGAGAAGGAGAGGTTGGGGAAGACTCCATCCAGCAGCAGCACGATGGCGTGGTGGTGGTGGAGGAGCGCGGGACTCCAGCAGGGCTTCGCCAAGCACTAGAGAGACGAGGAGGGAGAGGGGTAGGGCTGCGCCAACAGGGAGAGCAAATCACATGTGTTGGGCAGCCCCAAACCTCAAGTATATATAGGGGGAGGGGAGGGGCTGCGCCCCCACCTAGGGTTCCCTTCCTAGGGGCGGCGGCAGCCCCCAGATCCCATCTGGGAGGCGGCCAAGGGGGAGAGAGAGGGGGCGCACCTAGAGTGGGCCTTAGGGCCCATCTGCGCCTAGGGTTTGCCCCCTCTCCTCTTGAGGACGCCTTGGGCCTTGGTGGGAGGCGCCCAAGCCCACAAAGGGGCTGGTCCCTTCCCACTTATGGCCCATGCAATCCTCCGGGGCTGGTGGCCCCTCCCGGTGGACCCCCGGACCCCTCCGGTGGTCCCGGTACACTACCGGTGATGCCCGGAACACTTCCGGTGGCCAAAATCATACTTCCTATATATCAATCTTTACCACCGGACCATTCCGGAACTCCTCGTGACATCCGGGATCTCATCCGGGACTCCGAACAACATTCGGTAACCGCGTACATACTTCCCCTATAACCCTAGCGTCATCGAACCTTAAGTGTGTAGACCCTACGGGTTCGTGAGTCATGCAGACATGGCCGAGACAACTCTCCGGTTAATAACCAACAGCGGGATCTGGATACCCATGTTGGCTCCCACATGCTCCACGATGATCTCATCGGATGAACCACGATGTCAAGGACTTAATCAACCCCGTATACAATTCCCTTTGTCCATCGGTATGATACTTGCCCGAGATTCGATCGTCGGTATCCCGATACCTTGTTCAATCTCGTTACCGGCAAGTCTCTTTACTCGTTCCGTAACACATCATCCCGTGATCAACTCCTTGGTCACATTGTGCACATTATGATGATGTCCTACCGAGTGGGCCCAGAGATACCTCTCCGTTTACGCGGAGTGACAAATCCCAGTCTCGATTCATGCCAACCCAACAGACACTTTCGGAGATACCTGTAGTGTACCTTTATAGCCACCCAGTTACGTTGTGACGTTTGGCACACCCAAAGCATTCCTACGGTATCCGGGAGTTGCAAAATCTCATGGTCTAAGGAAATGATACTTGACATTAGAAAAGCTTTAGCATACGAACTACACGATCTTTGTGCTAGGCTTAGGATTGGGTCTTGTCCATCACATTATTCTCCTAATGATGTGATCCCGTTATCAATGACATCCAATGTCCATGGTCAGGAAACTGTAACCATCTATTGATCAACGAGCTAGTCAACTAGAGGCTTACTAGGAACATGGTGTTGTCTATGTATCCACACATGTATCTGAGTTTCCTATCAATACAATTCTAGCATGGATAATAAACGATTATAATGAACAAGGAAATATAATAATAACCAATTTATTATTGCCTCTAGGGCATATTTCCAACAGTCTCCCACTTGCACTAGAGTCAATAATCTAGTTCACATCGCCATGTGATTAACACTCACAGGTCACATCGCCATGTGACCAACATCCAAGAGTCTACTAGACTCAATGATCTAGTTCACATCACTATGTGATAAACACTCAAAGAGTTCTGGATTTGATCATGTTATGCTTGTGAGAGAGGTTGTAGTGACCGTGTCTTGCCATATTCAGATCCCTATGTATTTCGCAAAACTTTATATCGTAGATGCTGCTACCACGTTCCACTTGGAGCTATTCCAAATTATTGCTTCATTATACGTATTCGGTATCTCTACTCAGAGCTATCCGGATAGGTGTTAAGCTTGCATCGACGTAACTCTTTACGTCGAACTCTTTATCACCTCCATAACCGAGAAACATTTCCTTATTCCTCTAAGGATAATTTTGACCGCTATCTGGTGATTTACTCCTAGATCACCTTTGTACCCTCTTGCCAGACATGTGGCAAGGCACACATCAGGTGCGGTACTTCAGCATAGCATACCGTATAGAGCCTATGATAAAAGCATAGGGGACGACCTTCGTCATTTCTCTTTCTTCTGTCGTGGTCAAGCTTTGAGTCTTACTCAACTTCACACCTTACAACTCAGGTAAGAACCCCTTCTTTGACTGATCTATTTTGAACTCCTTCAAAAACATGTCAAGGTGTGCGTTCTTTGAAAGTACCATCAGGCGTCTTGATCCATCTCTATAGATCTTGATGCCCAATCTGTAAGCAGCTTTATCCAGGTCTTCCTTTGAAAAACACTCTTTAAACAACCGTTTATGCTTTCCAGAAATTCTACATTATTTCGGATCAACAATATGTCATCCACATATACTTATCAGAAATGTGGTAGTTCTCCCACTCACTTTCTTGTAAATACAAGTTTCTAGCAAACATTGTATAAACCTAAAAGCTTTGATCACTGCATCAAAACATATATTCTGATGCCGAGATGCTTGCTCTAGTCCATAGAAGGATTGCTGGAGCCAGCATACCTTTTAGCATCCTTAGGATCGACAAAACCTTTTATTGTATCACATACAACTTTTCTTACGAAAACTGGTAAGAAAACTTGTTTTGACATCCATTTGTAAGATTTCATAATCGAAAAATACAGCTAATGCTATCATGATTCCGACGGACTTAAGCATCGCTACGGGTGAGAAATTCTCATCGTAGTCAACTCCTTGAACTTGTCAAAAGATTCTTTCCCACAAGTCGAGCTTCATAGACGGTAACATTACCGCCCACGTCCGTCTTCTTCTTAAAGATCCATTTATCTCTATGTCTTGCCGATCATCGGGCAAGTCCACCAAAGTCCATACTTTGTTCTAATATATGGATCCTATCTCGGATTTCATGGCTTCTAACCATTTGTCGGAATACGGGCCCACCATCGCTTCTCCATAGATCATAGGTTCATTGTTGTCTAACAACATGATATCTAAGACAGGATTACCGTACCACTTAGGAGTAGTACATATCCTTGTCGACCTACGAGGTTCGATAGCAACTTGATCCGAAGCCTCATGATCACTATCATTAACTTCCTATTCAACAGACGTAGGCGCCACAGAAAACATCTTTCTGTGTTGCGTCACTCTCTGGTTGAAGTAAAGGTTCGACAACCTCATCAAGTTCTATCTTCCTCCCACTCAATTCTTTCGAGAGAAACTCCTTCTCGAGAAAGGACCCGTTCTTAGCGACAAACAATTTGCCCTTGGATCTGAGATAGAAGGTATACCCAACTGTCATCCTTGGGTATCCTATGAAGATGTGTTTGTCCGCTTTGGGTTCGAGCTTCTCCGGCTGAAGCCTTAAGCATCGCAGCCCCAAACATTAGGAAACGACAACTTTGGTTTCTTGCCAAACCAATGTTCACACGGCGTCATCTCAACGGACTTATATGGTGTCCTATCTAAAGTGAATGCAGCTGTCTCTAACGCATAACCTCAAAATGAAAACGGTAGATTGGTAAGAGACATCATAGATCGCACCATATCTCATAGGGTTCGATTACGACGTTCGGACACACCATTACCTTGTGGTGTTCCAGGTGGCTTCAACTGTGAAACAATTCCACAATGTCTTAAGTGATTGCCAAACTCATAACTCAGAAATTCTCATCGATCAGATCATAGGAACATGATCTTATTGTTATGATGATTCTTAACTTCACTCTGAAATCGCTTGAACTTTTCAAACGTTTTAGACTTGTGCTTCATTAAGTAGATATACCTATATATACCCAAATCGTCAGTGAAGATGAGAAAATAGCGATATCCACCGCACGCTTCAATTCTCATTGGATCACACGTATCAGCATGCATGATTTCCAACAAGCCACTTGCCCGTTTCATTTTACCTAAAAACGGGGTCTTAGTCATCCTTCCCATGAGGCATGGCTCGCATGTGTCAAGTGATTCAAAATCAAGTGACTCCAAACATCCATCGACATGGAGTTTCTTCATGCATCTTACGCCAATATGACCTAAGCGGCAGTGCCACGAGAAAGTGGTACTATCATTATTAACTCTATAATTTTTGGCGTGAACATGTGTATTACCACGACCGAGATTCAATGAACCATTCACATAGGGTGCATGACCATGAAAGGTATCATTCATGTAAACAGAATAACCATTATTCTCTAACTTAAATGAATGACCGTATTGCAATGAGCATGATCTAATCATATTCATGCTCAACGTAGACACCTGATAACATTTATCTAGGTTCAATACTAATCCCGAAGGTAGATGGAGCGTGCGATGGTGATCTCATCAACTTTGGAAACACTTCCAACACACATCGTCACCTCGCCCTTAGCTAGTCTCCGTTTAGTCCGTAGCTTTTGCTTCAAGTTACCAATAACAGTAACTGAACCGGTATCCAATACCCCGGTGATACCAGGAGTACTAGTGAGGTACACATTAATAACACGCATTTACTTTGTTGAAGTTGCCAGCCTTCTTATCTACCATGCATTTGGGGTAATTCCGCTACCAGTGACCGTTCCCCTTACAATAGAAGCACTCAGTCTCGGGTTTGGGTTCAACCTTGGGTTCCTTCAATAGAAGCACTCAGTCTCGGGTTTGGGTTCAACCTTGGGTTCCTTCACTGGAGCGGCAACTGGTTTGCCATCCATGAAGTTTCCCTTTTAGCCCTTGCCCTTCTTGAAACCAGTGGTCTTGTTAAACCATCAACACTTGATGTTCCTTCTTGATTTCTACCTTTTGCGGTCTTAAGCACAGCGAACAGCTCCGGGATCAACTCCATCCCTTGCATGTCATAGTTCATCACGAAGATCTAGTAGCTTAGTGATAGTGGCTAGAGAACTCTATCAATCACTATCTTATCTGGAAGTTTAACTCCCACTTGATTTAAGTGATTGTAGCACCCAGACATTCTGAGCACATGCTTACTAGCTGAGCTATTCTCCTCCATCTTGTTGGCAAAAGAACTTGTCAGAGGTCTCACACCTCTCAACACGGGCATGAGCCTGAAATCCCAATTTCAGCTCTTGGAACATCTCATATGTTCTATGGCGCTCAAAACGTCATTGGAATCCCGATTCTAAGCCGTAAAGTATGGTGCACTAAACTATCAAGTAGTCATCAGGATGTGTCTGTCAGGTGTTCACAACATCCACAGACGACGTTGTAGGGGTTTTCACATCGAGCGGTGCATCAAAGACGTAAGCCTTCTGTGTAGAAGTGGGGACACTCCTCGGACTACGGACCTAGTCCGCATCAGTGCTTACAATATATTTCAACTTGGTCTTTCTCTAGGAACGTATTGAAACAGGGAGTTACAACGTGAGCTATTTATCTACAACATATTTGTGAAGACAATTCAGACTATGTTCATGATAATTGAGTTCATCTAATGAACTCCCACTCAGATAGACATCCCTCTAGTCACCTAAGTGAAACATGATCCGAGTCAACTAGGCCGTGTCTGATCATCACGTGAGACGGGCTAGTCAACATCGGTGAACATCTCATGTTGATCGTATCTTCTATACGACTCATGTTCGACCTTTTGGTCTTCTGTGTTCCGAGGCCATGTCTGTACATGCTAGGCTCGTCAAGTCAACCTAAGTGTTTCGCATGTGTCCCGAGGCCATGTCTGTACATGCTAGGCTCGTCAACACCCGTTGTATTCGAACGTTAGAATCTATCACACCCGATCATCACGTGGTGCTTCGAAACAACGAACCTTCGCAACGGTGCACAGTTAGGGGGAACACTTTTCTTGAAATTTTAGTGAGGGGTCATCTTATTTAAGCTACCGTCGTTCTAAGCAAATAAGATGTAAAACATGATAAACATCACATGCAATCAAATAGTGACATGATATGGCCAATATCATTTTGCTCCTTTTGATCTCCATCTTCGGGGCTCCATGATCATCGTTGTCACCGGCATGACACCATGACCTCCATCATCATGATCTCCATCATCGTGTCTTCTTGAAGTTATCTCGTCATCTATTACTTTTACTACTATGGCTAACGCTTTAGCAATAAAGTAAAGTAATTACATGACGTTTATGCTGACACGTAGGTCATAAATAAATAAAGACAACTCCTATGGCTCCTGCCGGTTGTCATACTCATCGACATGCAAGTCGTGATTCCTATTACAAGAACATGATCAATCTCATACATCACATATATCATTCATCACATCCTTTTGGCCATATCACATCACACGGCATATGCTGCAAAAACAAGTTAGACGTCCTCTAATTGTTGTTGCAAGTTTTTACGTGGCTGCTATAGGTTTCTAGCAAGAACGTTTCTTACCTACGTGAAAACCACAACGTGATATGCCAATTTCTATTTACCCTTCATAAGGACCCTTTTCATCGAATCCGATCCGACTAAAGTGGGAGAGACAGACACCCGCTAGCCACCTTATGCAACTAGTGCATGTCAGTCGGTGGAACCAGTCTCACGTAAGAGTACGTGTAAGGTCGGTCCGGGCCGCTTCATCCCACGATGCCGCCGAATCAAGATAAGACTAGTAACGGCAAGTAAATTGCCAATATCGACGCCTACAACTACTTTGTGTTCTACTCGTGCATAGAAACTACGCATAGACCTAGCTCATGATGCCACTGTTGGGGATCGTAGCAGAAATTCAAAATTTTCTACGCATCACCAAGATCAATCTATGCAGTAATCTAGCAATGAGGGGAAGGAGAGTGCATCTACATATCCTTGTAGATTGCTAAGCGGAAGCGTTCAAGTGAACTGGGTTGATGGAGTCGTAATCGTCGTGATCCAAATCATCGATGATCCTAGTGCCGAACGGACGGCACCTCCGTGTTCAACACACGTACAACCCGGTGACGTCTCCTACGCCTTGATCCAGCAAGGGGAGAAGGAGAGGTTGGGGAAGACTCCATCCAGCAGCAGCACGACGGCGTGGTGGTGGTGGAGGAGCGCGGGACTCCAGTAGGGCTTCGCCAAGCACTACGAGAGACGAGGAGGGAGAGGGGTAGGGCTGCACCAACAGGGAGAGCAAATCACATGTGTTGGGCAGCCCCAAACCTCAAGTATATATAGGGGGAGGGGAGGGGCTGCGCCCCACCTAGGTTTCCCTCCCTAGGGGCGGCGGCAGCCCCCAGATCCCATCTGGGAGGCGGCCAAGGGGGAGAGAGAGGGGGGCGCACCTAGAGTGGGCCTTAGGGCCCATCTGCGCCTAGGGTTTGCCCCCTCTCCTCTTGAGGACGCCTTGGGCCTTGGTGGGAGGCGCCCCAGCCCACAAAGGGGCTGATCCCTTCCCACTTATGGCCCACGCAAGCCTCCGGGGCTGGTGGCCCCTCCCGGTGGACCCCCGGACCCCTCCGGTGGTCCCGGTACACTACCTGTGATGCCCGGAACACTTCCGGTGGCCAAAACCATACTTCCTATATATCAATCTTTACCTCCGGACCATTCCGGAACTCCTCGTGACGTCCGGGATCTCATCCGGGACTCCGAACAACATTCGGTAACCGCGTACATACTTTCCCTATAACCCTAGCGTCATCGAACCTTAAGTGTGTAGACCCTACGGGTTCGTGAGTCATGCAGACATGGCCGAGACAACTCTCCGGTCAATAACCAACGGCGGGATCTGGATACCCATGTTGGCTCCCACATGCTCCACGATGATCTCATCGGATGAACTACGATGTCAAGGACTTAATCAATCCCATATACAATTCCCTTTGTCCATCGGTATGATACTTGCCCGAGATTCGATCGTCGGTATCCCGATACCTTGTTCAATCTTGTTACCAACAAGTCTCTTTACTCGTTCCGTAACACATCATCCCGTGATCAACCCCTTGGTCACATTGTGCACATTATGATGATGTCCTACCGAGTGGGCCCAGAGATACCTCTCCGTTTACACGGAGTGACAAATCCCAGTCTTGATTCGTGCCAACCCAAAAGACACTTTCGGAGATACCTGTAGTGTACCTTTTCCTTCGAGCCTCTGTGGTGCGAGGCAGATTATACTTAGGCTTCGGTGCCTTTTCCTTCGAGCTTTGGCTCGATGAGCCCCTCAAAAGTCTCCTCATCATTTTCTGAAAAATTCTGAAATTTTTAGTAACTTCAAAATAAAAGTAAACAAAACTCAATAATATTGATAACAACTACTCCTACAAGTGCCTAGGGCCTATATCATGCATCAAAACTACTTGGAACCATATAAATTTGACATGCAAGCTCAAGAACAAGGTCACCTAAGCAGCAAAAATTTGCAATGAATAAAGCACTAGAACAAAAACTAATTGGACCAATGGAGGAGTCACATACGAAGGAACAATCTCCCCAAGCAGTTTTATGAGAGGTGCTTTGAGCAAGGAGATTGAAAATGGCAGCAAGATGAGCTAAAACTCGTGCTTGAGCTGGATATTCGTGTTTGGGGGAGGAAGATGAAGTGTGTGGGTGCAGGAATAAGTGGAGGAGGGCCACCGTGGGCCCACGAGGCAGGGGGCGCGCCCTCCACCCTTGTGGGCAGGTGGTTGGCCCCCCTGGTGTGTTCTCAGTTCCATAAACCCTCAAATATTCTAGAAAAAATCATATTTAATTTTCAGGGCATTTGAAGAACTTTTATTTTCAAGGTATTTTTATATTGCACGGATAATCAGATTATAGACAGACACATATTTATTTTTATTTTATTTAATATAAATAACAGAAAGTAAAATTGGGGTATAGAAGGTTGTGCCTTCTAGTTTCATCCATCTCATGATCACCAAAAGGAATCCACTAACAAAGTTGATCAAGTCTTGTTAACGAACTCATTCCGAATAACATGGAACCGGAGAAATTTCGAATAACACTATGTTACCTCAACGGGGATATGCACATCCCCAATAATAAGACTATCATATTTCTTCTTGACAGTAGGAAGAGGAAATTCAAAACCTCCAAATATAATCGATGACATTTTTCCAATAGAATTGATACTGTGAACTTGAGGTTGTTTCCTAGGAAAGTGTACCGTATGCTCATTACGATTAACATGAAAAGTGACATTGCCTTTAGTGCAATCAATAACAGCCCCTGCAGTATTCAAAAAGGGTCTTCCAAGAATAATAGACATACTATCGTCCTCGGGAATATCAAGAATAACAAAGTCCGTTAAAATAGTAACGTTTGCAACTCCAACAGGCACATCCTCACAAATACCGACAGGTATAGCAGTTGATTTATCAGCCATTTGCAAAGATATTTCAGTAGGTGTCAAATTATTCAAATCAAGTCTACGATATAAAGAGAGAGGCATAACACTAACACCAGCTCCAAGATCACATAAAGCAGTTTTAACATAGTTTCTTTTAATGGAGCATGGTATAGTGGGTACTCTTGGATCCCGAAGTTTCTTTGGTATTCCACCCTTAAAAGTGTAATTAGCAAGCATGGTGGAATTTTCAGCTTCCGGTATCTTTCTTTTATTTGTAATAATATCTTTCATATACTTAGCATAAGGATTGGTTTTAAGCATATCAGTTAATCGCATACGCAAAAAGATAGGTCTAATCATTTCAGCAAAGCGCTCAAAATCCTCATCATCCTTTTTCTTGGATGGTTTGGGAGGAAAGGGCATGGGTTTCTGAACCCAAGGCTCTCTTTCTTTACCATGTTTCCTAGCAACAAAGTCTTTCTTATCATAACATTGATTCTTTGACTGTGGGTTATCAAGATCAACAACAGGTTCAACTTCTATATCATTATCATTACTAGGTTGAGCATCATCATGAACATTATTATTGACATTATCACTAGTTTCAGTTTCATTACCAGGTTGTGTTTCAACATCAGAAATAGAAATATCATTTGGATTCTCAGGTGTTTCAACAATAGGATCACTAGAAGCATGCAAAGTCCTATCATTTTTCTTTTTCTTCTTTTTAGAAGAACTAGGTGCATATATATTATTTCTCTGAGAATCTTGCTCAATTCTCTTAGGATGGCCTTCAGGATAAAAGGTTCCCGAGTCATTCTAGCAGTTCTAGTAGCCACTCTAACAGCATAATCATTATTCTTATTATTCAATTCATTGAGCAAATCATTTTGAGCTTTAAGTACTTGTTCTACTTGAGTGGTAACCATAGAAGCATGTTTACTAATAATTTTAAGTTCACCTTTAACATTAGCCATATAATCACCCAAGTGTTCAAGCATATTTGAATTATATTTCAGTTGTCTACCAAAATAAGCATTAAAATCTTCTTGCTTAGCCATAAATTTATCAAACTCATCTAAGCATGGGCTAGCAATTTTAGTAAATGGGATTACAGCTTTATCATATCTATAGAGAGAATTTACCTTTACTACCTGTGTCGGGTTATCAAGACCATGAGTTTCTTCAATAGCTAAAGGATTTAGATTATATGTTTCTTCAACAGGCAGTAAATTAAGACCATGTATTTCTTCAATAGGAGGTAAATTATTAACATCTTCAGCTTTAATACCCTTTTCTTTCATAGATTTCTTTGCCTCTTGCATATCTTCAGGACTGAGAAATAGAATACCCCTCTTCTTCGGAATTGGTTTAGGAATAGGCTCAGGAATTGGCTCCGGAGGTGTCCAATTATTTTCATTTGTCAACATATTATTCAATAGAATTTCAGCTTCATCCGGTGTTCTTTCCCTGAAAACAGAACCAACACAACTATCCAGGTAATCTCTGGAGGCATCGGTTAGTCCATTATAAAAGATATCAAGTATTTCATTTTTCTTAAGAGGATGATCAGGCAAAGCATTAAGTAATTGGAGAAGCCTCCCCCAAGCTTGTGGGAGACTCTCTTCTTCAATTTGCACAAAATTATATATATATATCCCTTAAAGCAGCTTGTTTCTTATGAGCAGGGAAATATTTAGCAGAGAAGTAATAAATCATATCCTGGGGACTATGCACACAACCAGGATCAAGAGAATTAAACCATATCTTAGCATCACCCTTTGATGAGAACGGAAATATTTTAAGGATGTAAAAGTAGCGAGTTCTCTCATCTTTAGTGAACAGGGTAGCTATATCATTCAGTTTAGTAAGGTGTGCCACAACAGTTTCAGATTCATAACCATGAAAAGGATCAGATTCAACCAAAGTAATTATATCAGGATCAACAGAGAATTCATAATCCTTATCAGTAACAAAGATAGGTGAAGTACCAAAAGCAGCGTCAGGTTTGATTCTAGCATTTAGAGATTGCTTACTCCATTTAGCTAATAATCTTTTAAGTTCAGTTCTATTTCTACAAGCTAAAATAGCTAAAGAAGCATCTTGATCAAAAACATAACCCTTAGGAATGGCAAGTGGTTCTTCATCATCACTTTCATAAGTATCATCAAATTCAATAGTTTCAATTTCTCTAGCCCTAGCAAGTTGTTCATCAAGAAAAGCACTAAGTGGCATAGTAGTATCAGGCATAGAGGTAGTTTCATCATAAGTATCATGCATAGCAGAAGTGGCATCATCAATAACATGCGACATATCAGAACGAATAGCAGAAGCAGGTGTAGGTGTCGCAAGCTTACTCATAACAGAAGGTGAATTAAGTGTAGAGCTAGATGGCAGTTCCTTACCTCCCCTCGTAGTTGAGGGATATATCTTGGTTTTTGGATCTCTCAAGTTCTTCATAATGATAAGCAGATATATATCCTAAGTGACTCAAAGAATAGAGCTATGCTCCCCGACAACGGCGCCAAAAAATAGTCTTGATAACCCACAAGTACAGGGGATCGCAACAGTTTTCGAGGGTAGAGTATTCAACCCAAATTTATTGATTCGACACAAGGGGAGCCAAATAATATTCTCAAGTATTAGCAGCTGAGTTGTCAATTCAACCACACCTGGAAACTTAATATCCGCAGCAAAGTGTTTAGTAGCAAAGTAATATGATAGTGGTGATAACGGTAGCAAAAGGTAACAGTGGTAAAAGTAATGTTTTTGGTATTTTGTAGTGATGATAGCAATAGAAACGGAAAAGTAAATAAGCGAAGAACAATATATGGAAAGCTCGTAGGCAATGGATCGGTGATGGTGAGTTATGCCGGATGCGGTTCATCATGTAACAGTCATAACCTAGGGTGACACAGAACTAGCTCCAGTTCATTGATATAATGTAGGCATGTATTCCGAATATAGTCATACGTGCTTATGGAAAAGAACTTGCATGACATATTTTGTCCTACCCTCCCATGGCAGCGGGGTCCTTACGGAAACTAAGGGATATTAAGGCCTCCTTTTAATAGAGAACCAGAACAAAGCATTAACACATAGTGAATACATGAACTCCTCAAACTACGGTCATCACCGGTAAGTATCCCGATTATTGTCACTTCGGGTTAACGGATCATAACACATAATAGGTGACTATAGATTTGCAAGATAGGATCAAGAACACTCATATATTGATGAAAACATAATAGGTTCAGTTCTGAAATCATGGCACTCGGGCCCTAGTGACAAGCATTAAGCATAGCAAAGTCATAGCAACATCAATCTCAGAACATAGTGGACACTAGGTATCAAACCCTAACAAAACTAACTCGATTACATGATAGATCCCATCCAACCCATCACCATCCAGCAAGCCTACGATGGAATTACTCACGCACGGCGGTGAGCATCATGAAATTGGTGATGGAGAATGGTTGATGATGACGACGGCGACGGATTCCCCTCTCCGGAGCCCCGAACGGACTCCAGATCAGCCCTCCTGAGAGGTTTTAGGGCTTGGCGGCGGCTCCGTATCGTAAAACGCGATGATTTCTTCTCCCTGGTTTTTTCTCCCCGAAACACAATATATGGAGTTGGAGTTGGAGTCGGAGAGGCAACAGGGGGCCCACGAGGTAGGGGGTGCGCCCTAGGGCAGGTGTCGTGGTTCTAAGACTGACAGTAGAATAGGGGGGGGAGGAATGTAGAGGCAAGATCCTAGCTATGGAGGAGTTGTACACGCGAGTTTTACGAGTTCGGGGCCTTCTCAGAGGAAGTAACAGCCCTACGTCTAGGAGCCCGGAGGCGGTCGACTAGATATATGCGTGTGAATTACAGAAAGTGCGAACCCTTGTCCCAGAGGAGGGGGTGGCTTATATAGGGTGCGCCAGGACCCCAGCTCCCCTCCATTACACAGGGTTCAATGTTCATAAAGGAGGAGCGTTACTGGTAACGTCCGAAGTAAAGTGTTATAAATGTCCATAAAGCTATGGTTTAAACTCCGACCGTTGCGGAGTGAAGGGCTTCTCATCTTCTGGTGGTCGAGTGTCTTCAAGGTGGTCGAGTGAACACATCTTCATGGTCGAGTGGATGATGGTTTCTCTTCGACTGCTTTTGATTCTTTGTAGAGATGTCCTTGGGGAGGGTATGTTGGACAGATCCATGACCCTACCCTAGGTACATAGCTTCATCATTAGCACCCGAATGGATCAGGGTTTGAGTGAGGAAGGAGTTGGGAACACTTCCGACTCATTCTTTGTGCTATGAGTACATCTTGCTCTAGAACAATGAATTGAGGAGACGACGTCGACTCCTTTTTCAGTCGCCTTGGTCCATTCTTAGTTTTTGTCGAGTGAATTTTCGCGGTAGAATTCCGAATGATAATGTAGAGGGCATTTTTCTTCAGTCTGGCAAGTTGCTCTGCTCTCCGCAGATTTCGTGGGATTCAAATTTTGGGTAGCGCGCCAGACGGGCGAGACCGTGGTAATCGGGACGGATTAGGCAAGTCTCCTCGATCTCCGCACCACCTTTTTCGCCACGTACTACGCGCGCGACTGTTGCAGGATTTTTTTAGATCGTCTGGGTCCACCAGTCAGTCACTCGGGGAACGACCTTATAAAAGGCACCGGACCAGGCCTCTGCCCCGTGCGCTCCCATTCTCTTTTCTTCTTCCTCCGACCTCTCCGCCATGCTTGCTTCTGCTCTTGTCGCCGGACCCTCGCTCGAACTCGATCCGTCGCCATGGGGAAAGAGAAGACTGTGGCGCTGGAGCGCGCGAATAAGGCGACCGCGAAGGCGAAGGGCAAGCGGACCAACCGGGGCGGATCCTTGTCGAGATCCGGCCTGCCGCTGGGCTGGATCCAGGGCGACTGGATCCGCTCAACGATCAACCAGGACGACCTCGACGACCTGGTGGAGGGGGGACTGATCCCCCACAAGTCGGCACGGCTCCCGGGGAACGAGACCGAGCCGCAGCCAAGGGAGGGTGAGTGTGTTCTCCTCGCCATCCACGTAGATCGCGGATTCTCACTGCCTCCCCATCCTTTCTTCCGGGGCTTTTTGAACTTCTTTGGGGCTCAGCTCCACCATTTCACTCCAAACACCATAGTCTATCTAGCTGCTTTCGTGCCGATGTGTGAAAATTTCTTGGGTTGTCGGCCGCACTGGGGTCTTTTCAAACACATCTTCACCTGCCGCTCCTAGTCGGTCAAAAAGGCCAATCCGAGTGATGAGAGGACGCAAGTGATCCAGATGTGCGGGGGCCTGGGGATCCAGATGAGGAGCAAGAGCACCTTCCCCGCAATGATCCTTCCCGACTCGGTCCGGGGCTGGCAGTCGACTTGGTTTTACTGCAAGGACCAGCTGACCCTGGGTCAGTCGACTGGACTTCCTCCCTTTTCTTTGGCTCGAGTGGAGAAGCCCGCCCCCCTGAAGGTGGTTCCAGAAGAGAAGGCGCAGGTCAAGGTGCTGGTTGAGCGGGTCGTCCAACTCGTCCGCGACGGGATAATCGGGATGGACCTGCTAGAGGTCTTTCTCGGTCGACGCATCCAACCGCTTCAGGCACGTGATCATCCGATGTGGATGTACTCTGGGGTTGAGGATTCCACTCGGATCCACCCGGAGGACGTCAGCGAGGACACCTTGGAGAAGTGGCTGATGGGGATCACCAGCAACAAAGACAACCCTCGGGGGTCTAGGAGGGTGATTTCATTCGACCACTCGCGTCAGCCGGAGCAGGTATGATTCCGTTTTATCAAGTATCTTTCCGATTCACTGTGTGACATCTTGTTGATGGTCGACTGAATTTCCTTTGATCATTGTCTTTTCAGGCCCTCATCGACATGTAATCAATGCCCAACAGAGTGGAGGAGCAAGACGTCGAGGAAGGAGCGAGTGGGGGCGAGAGCGGTGAAGGGTACTCGGATGCCGAGGAGGACGAGGAGAGCGACGAATCGACTGATGACGAAGAGGTCGACTCGCCTCCTCACCGGGAGAGGAGATCCAAACACGCTCACGACCCGGCGAGCGCTCCGGGCCTGGTGGCCGCGCCGATTGGCCAGTCTTCGAAGTGTCCCAGGACGTCTTCCCCAACGCCGATTGAAAAGGCTCTGAAGCAGCCCAAAGTTGTGCCGCCTCCAGCGCCGAAAGCACCAAAAGCCACCTCCTCCAAACTGCCAAAGGCTTTGCCCAGAATCAAAGTGACCGTCCCTACAATATCCGGGTAATCATCTGACTTGTTCTTTTCGTCGACTCAAGTAACAGGACGTAACCGACTGGATGCGGGTCTTTGCAGTGCTGCTACGTCAGGAACCTCTTCTCTCCAGTACCGAGACGAGGAGATGGAAGATGCGGTTACCTCTAACCCAGGTGGAAACTCTTATGATCTTGTTCCTAATTCCTTGGTCGATTGCATTCTAGTGGTTCACTTGGGGTCGAATGATCTGTCTTGCAGCTCCACCCAACGTCATCGATCTTCCAGATGACGATGAAGATGTGGCTCTTAAGCCCAGGAAGAGCAAGAAGGTAGCAGCTGTCAAGATGTCTCGGCAAGGGCCAACAACAACACCATCCCGTCCATCAACCTCAAGACGCGGGCAGAGCCTCTGTAACCTTCGCTGCACCCTTGTCGAGTGAACACCCCGCACCATCGGCTGCACCGGTGATTCCTTTAGTCGTCCAACTCCACGCCACGGAGCTCCAAGCTGCCACACCTGGGTCGTCTGCTCTCTTTTTCACCAGCTACCCCGTCCCAGACAACTAGTCGGAAGCGGCTGTGGAAGCCATCCGACAGGCTGACGTGATGATGGAGCGGGTGAAGATGGTGCATAAGAATAGCCAGGCTGCCTACGACGCCAGTGCTGCTCTTCGAGCCAATGTCCAGATAAGTAGACTTTCCGACTGCTCTTGTTCTATGAGGATATGCTACCCGAAAAATTTTCTTCTACACAATCTCCTGTTGTTTGCATCGAATCAGAGCACCCACTGGGTGTTTTGTTGTCTTTGGTAGTTGCGTTCGTCCACTCGGTCTGGGCGAGTGGGATCTGAACCAGTGGGGGCACGCTAAGTGCACCCACTGGGTGTAGTCCCCGAGACCGCGGTCGATTGCTGGCAGTCGACTAGGGTCTGAGTTCTACCTTCCTTTCCATTTCTTTTCTTACACTCGACTCAGGCAGACCGGTCGAGTAGGATCTGAACCGGTGGGGGCACACCAAGTGCACCCACTAGGTGTAGTCTCCGAGACCGCAATCGACTGCTGGCAGTCAACTGTGGTCTGAACAGCCTTTTTTGACTTGGTCCGGGCGGACCGGTCGAGTTGGGTCTTAATCAGCGGGGACACGCCAAGTGCACCCGCTGGGTGTAGCCCCCGAGACCGCAGTCGACTATGTGCAGTCGGCTGGGGTCTAAGCGAACTTCTTTAGGTTTTATTCACTCGGAAGTAAACAACCTTTGATCTTATCGACTGACCCGTCTTTTTTCCTTCTGCAGAAGTCTTGTACTCTTATTTCCAAGTTTGCTGAACTTGAGGAGAAGCAGAGGCAACTCAACCTGGACTTGGAATTGGCCTAGCAGAATCTGAAGAAAGCTCAAGACGAAGCTGCTGGTATGGAAGGTAACTGGCTGTCGACTGACTTTCAATATATTTCTTTGATCTCTTGTTTGGCTCGATTGCTTCTTTTGCAGAGAAAATGAAGTTGGCTCTCGAGAAGATGGACTCGGACCTCGCCGCCGCGCAAAAAGCAGCCCAAGATAAAACTGCTCTCACAGACCAGAAGCTTGCTTCAGTCGGAACGCTGGAAGGGGAGGTGCACAAACTGAAATCTTGCCTCAATGAAGCTAACCGTGAAGTGACTAGTCTGAAGAAGGACAAGGTTGCTCTGAATGAAAAGCTGGAGTCCGCGATCCGCAAGAGGAATGACACGGAAGCTTATCTGAGGACTCTTGCCAAGAAGCTCTATCTCACGCTGGAAGGTATTTCTTTTAAACCGACTGTGTTGATGCTTGCGATCGGATCTTGCTCGGTCGACTCACTAATTTTTGGCTACAAAATTCTGCCAAGACTTCGATGAGGAAACTCGAAAGGTCGAGACGGGTCTGGACCCTATCGCTTCTCCAGTTTGCGACGAAACTGCAATGAACATGCTCCGATTGGAGTCCCGTATCGCCAGCGCCACAAGCTACCTCGTGCACCTGAAGGAGGTAGTCTCCCGAATCGACTCGTCGCTTTGGCCGAGGGCGATGCTTCGGAATGACCTGGAATCCCTGATGGCTCGACTGAATGAGATCCCTGACCGAGTGCAAGAATGGAAGAAGTCCTCCGCCTGGTGTGGTGCTGACATGGCGATGTCCTTGGTGCGAGTCCATTGCAAGGAGGTTCGTGAAGAGAGCCTGGCTGCGATCAAAGTTGCTAACACCAAAAAGCATGACTTCCAGTCCTTCTTGGAGACTTTCATTGCTGCCGCTACTCGGATCGCTGATGGGATCGACCTGGACTCATTCGTGGAGCCTGCCAGCCCTCCTCCTGCCGAGTGAACAAACTTATGAGACTTGGATCTGCTTTAAATTTGCCTCGGAATGCCGAGTGATTGCTGTAACCGTTAAACCCCTTCGGGCTTGATATCCGAATACTTTTGATTTGCTACTTGGAACTTTAGGATTTATCCGAATTTGGTTTATCTCCGAATGTGCTTGTGTTTTGCCTTCGAATGGACTTTGTTCACTACTCAGAATAGTCTTTGCGCTGGAGATGCAGCTCTGGAGTGGTGGCTCCAGTCGACCTGCGCTTCATCGTTCTTGCGGATAGGGATGGAGCGTACGTTGAACTTGTGCCGTAGCTCCGAAGGAGAAGGTTGCAGTCGACCTGCACCTCGTCGTCCTTGTAGATAGGGGTATGTTTCGAACTTAGGCGAGTACTGGACTGTAGCTAAGCCCCCGAGTGGGAGGATTGCTCTCCACTCGGTAGGATTTTTTCGAACTTAGGCAAGTACTGGACTGCAGCTAAGCCTTCGAGTGGGAGGATTGCTCTCCACTCGGTAGAATTTTTCCAAACTTAGGCGAGTATTGGACGGCAGCTAAGCCTCCGAGTGAGAGAACTTAGGCGAGTGCTGGACTGCAGCTAAGCCCCCGAGTGGGAGGATTGCTCTCCACTCGGTAGGATTCTTTCAAACTTAGGCGAGTACCGGACTGCAGCTAAGCCTCCGAGTGAGAGATCTTAGGCGAGTACTGG
>LT934111.1:576461853-576478289 GCA_900231445.1 Triticum turgidum subsp. durum
ACCGTAGCGCTCCAACACAAGTCCGTTTCCTCCGTTTTGCGGTACGCCACACCCCTCCCGATCAACGGGACCCCCATTTCGACCGTAGGAGGTCCGTTTCCTCCGTTTTGCGGTACGCCACACCCCTCCCGATCAACAGGACCCCCGTTTCGACCGTAGGAGGTCCATTTCCTCTGTTTTGCGGTACGCCACACCCCTCCTGATCAATAGGACCCCCGTTTCGACCGTAGGAGGTCCGTTTCCTCCATTGTGTGGTACATCAGGCCTCGTTTCCATCGCCTCTTCCGTTCAAGCCCTCCCGATGAACATGACCACGCATTCCGTTCCGACCCATGAACACGACGACGACGCTGTTTCTCCGTTCCGACCCAGCCATGTACACGAGCCCTCGCCGTACGTATGCGCGAGTAGGCGTTCGAGACCCCGCCCGTATGTACACATACGTGGCCGTATTTTCTTTCTTGCACCCTGGCCGCTGTACGTACGTGTACATGCTACATGCGCGCCTCTACTACGACACGTGCGCGCCTCTACTACGACACGTGCGCGCCTCTACATCCACCAGTATATATGTACGTACACGTTCGCGACCAGAATGACAACGCTACGTACGCTTCGACCAAGTGGGTCCCGACTGTCAGGCACTTCCTTGCGTGCGAAGGTGTAGCTGGTGGGCCCCAGCAGTCAGGGGGGAAATGTCTTTTTCATGAAATACGGTGGCCCGTCCGGTGGGTCCCTACTGTCAGGTGGAGGAATCATTATTTTACGCGTAATAAGGAGGCACTTCCTTGCTGCCACCATGGACCCAGCTGTCAGCCTCTCCATGTACAGTCCACGTCCGATGGAAGTCGTTCCTTGACCATGTTGACCACGCCGCGCCGAGAGCACCAGGGCGGTGGACGACGGCGAGGCCTAGGAAGGGGACAATAGGGAGCCGGGGAAGACGTGACAGTGGAAGCCCGCGCGCGCGGAGAGGAGTACGAGGGTTCACTGGTTCAGCTGCGGTGTGAGGCTGCCGTCGTCGCAGGGCCTGGCCAGCGGTGGGAATAGTAGGGGGCGGTGAGGCCTCCGCGGCAGCACAACCGGCCACGGGAGGCAGGAGCATGCGGCACGACCGGCGCTGCTTTGGGCGGCTGGAGCAAGAAGACCAGAGGTTGAAGAAGCACTATGGCCGTTGGATGGACATCATACGGTCAGTGGAGCTAGAATCGTTCATATTGACTAAAGTTGACAAAGGCCCCCATCCCAGTCAACTTAGTAGGCCCACAAGTCAGCCTCCCACCATGGTGGGTCCCGGCTAGCAGGGGAAGTATTTATTTTTTGTGCGTAATAAGGGGGCACTTCCGGTGGGTCCGAGCTGACAGCGGGGGGAACGTTTTTTTCACGAAATACGCTGGCCCGTCCGGTGGGTCCGAGCAGTCAGGGGGGAAATGTTTTTTTTTCGCGAAATAAGGTGGCCCGTCCGGTGGGTCCCTGTTGTAAGGTGGAGGAATAATTATTTTGCGCGTAATAAGGAGGCACTTCCTTGCGGCCGCCTGGACATAGCTGTCAGCCTCTCCACGTACAATACTCTTCTGATGAAAGTCGGTCGTTGACCACGTTGACCACGCCGCACCGAGAGCACCAGGGCAGTGGTCTGGACGGCGGTGCGGCCTAGGAAGGGGACGACACGGAGCCGGGGAAGACGCAGCAGTGGAAGCCCGCGCGAAGAGGAGTATGAGGGTTCACTGGTTCGGCTGTGGTGTGAGGTTGTCGTCTCCGCAGAATAACAGGGGGTGTGGGTGAGTAGAGGGATTGCCTGGCCAGCGGTGGGAGTAGTAGGGGGCAGTGAGGCCTCCGTCGCATCGCAGCCGACCACGGGAGGCAGGAGCACGAGGCACGACCAGCGCTGGTTTGGGCGGCTAGAGCAAGAAGACCAGAGGTTGAAGAAGCACTATGGCCGTTGGATGGACATCGTACGGTCACTGGAGCTAGAATCGTGCATATTGACTAAGTTGACAAAGCCCTCCGTCCCCGTCAACTTAGTAGGCCCACAAGTCAGCCTGCCACTATACTGGGTCCCAGCTAACAGGGGGAGTATTCATTTTTTTGTGCGTAATAAGGAGGCACTTCCTTGCGTGCGAAGATATAACTGGTGGGTCCGAGCTGTCAGCGGCGGTAACGTTTTTTTTGCGAAATAGAGAGGCCCTTTCGGTGGGTCCCAGATGTCAGGTGGAGGAATATTATTTTGCGCGTAATAAGGAGGCATTTCCTTGCGTGTGGCCGTGGACCCAGCTGTCGGCCTCTCCATCTAAAGTCCACTTCAGATGCATGTCGGTCATTGACCACGTTGACCAGGCCGCGCCGAGAGCACCAGGGCGGTGGACGACGGCGAGGCCTAGGAAGGGAACGACATGGAGGCAGGGAAGACTCGGCAGTTGTTTCCCACGCGGAGGGGAGTACGACTGTACGAGGGTTTACTGGTTCGTCTGCCGTCGCTGGAGAATAACAGCAGGTGTGGGTGAGTAGAGGGATGGCTAGGCCAACGATGGGAGTACAATGGGGCGGTGAGGCCTGCGCGGCAGCAGAGCCGGCCGCGGGGAGGAGGGAGCAGGTAGTCCCGCCGGCGCCTGTTTGAGCGGCTAAAGCAGGAAGAGTAGAGATTGAAGAAGCACAACGGCCGTTGGATGGCCATGCAACGGTCACTGCTTCTGCGTCAACCTTTTTTTAGGAAAGCCTCAAATCTGTGGGAAACAGCATACAACCCATCTGCCATTATTTCTAATAATTTACATCACATTTGCTAATTATTAAGGTTTTTTGGAGCCCATATTCTTTTTGTTAGCATTACAGCCCATATTGTGGCCACGGTTAAAAAAGTATACGAAATTTTGCATATTTCGGTGCGGTCCGAACTGTTTTTAATCCCGAAATTTCAACTCACATTCAAACTGATTTTAAAAATAAATGTATATCAATATAAAATCCAACAAATTCTCCATGCATAAAAATTAATGTAATTTAAAATCTCGAAATGAAAAAAGATATTTGAAACTAATTGCCGGTTTGATGTGTTTTAAAAATGTACAGCCCATTTTTCATTACTGATGGGCCATTTTCTTGGCCAGCCGAATGAAAGCTCTCCTCGTCTTGAAAGATTTGCAGCCCAACAGGCCTGACAAAGCGACTTGCTTGGCAAATCACAAAAAAATTGGGGTGTGGCCGTGGACCCAGCTGTCAACCTCTCCACATATAGTACTCTTCCGATGGAAGTCATTCCTTGACCATGTTGACCACGCCACGCGGAGAGCACCACGGTGGTGGACGGCGGCGAGGCCTAGGAAGGGGACGACGCGGCAGTGGAAGCCCGCGCGGAGAGGACTATGAGGGTTCACTGGTTCGGCTGCGGTGTGAGGCTGCCGTCACCGCAGGGCCTGGCCAGCAGTGGGAATAGTAGGGGACGGTGAGGCCTCCGCGATAGCACAGCCGGCCACGGGAGGCAGGAGCATGCGACACGACCGGCGCTGCTTTGGGCGGCTGGGGCAAGAAGACCAGAGGTTGAAGAAGCACTACGGCCATTGGATGGACATCGTTGACCACGTCGCGCCGAGAGCACGAGGGCGGTGGACGACGGCGAGGCCTACGAAGGGAACGACACGGAGCCGGGGAAGACACGGCAGTGGCTGCCCACGTGGTGGAGAGTACGAGGGTTGACTGGTTTGGCTGCCGTCGTCGGAAAATAACAAGAGGTGTGGGTGAGTAGAGGGATAGACAGGCCAGGGATGCGAGTATGATGGGGCCGTGAGGCCTGCCCGGCAGCACTGCCAGCCACGGGAGGCGGGAACAGGCGGTTCCGACGGCGCTGGTTTGGGCGGCTGGGGCAGGAGGATCAGAGACTGAAGAAGGACATCTAACGGTCTGACGCTGGTAGAGTCGATTGTTGACTAAGTTTCTTTTTTGAGAAACCTTGTGTACGCATGAACTTAGTAGGCCCACAAGTCAGCCTCCAAATCTGTGGCAGACAACATAAAGCCCATTTGCTATTTTTTATAATTTGCAGCCCATTTGCTAATTCGTAAATAATTTATTACAGCCCATTTTCTGCCTAGGACCACGGTCAAAAAGTCCAACCTTATTTTACATATTTCGGTGGAGTCCGAACTATTGTAATCCCGAAATGATAAACATTTTTTAAGAACTTGTTAATTTGCCAAAAAATCGTTTTATTTTTGTAAGCAAATAAGATGTGGGACAAATTTAGTTGGTTTAAGGGAAAACCAGTGGTAAAACAATCAGCGCTGGGTGGGAAAACAACAAAAATAAGGATGTAAATATGAAAAAGGAATTTTATGTGTTTTCAATATAATGATACGTGTATACGAACTAGTAAAACTATAGGTAGAGCTTAGAAAACGAATGTAGGACATGTGTTTCAAGAGGAAAATAGAACTGGGCTGTGTGTTTGATTCAGTAAAAAAACTGCCTGGGGATGTTGTAAGACAAAATATAACTAATGGCGGGCCAGAGGCCAGTAGATACCTGCTGGATCTTTGTGCCCCGTTGTCGTCATGGGCTGGGCCTGTTAAAAACAAAACAACCTTGGCAATCTACAGCTCAGTTGAAACTTGCTCGACCTGAAAAAACAATATACGTGCTCAATAAACGAGAGAATTCTGCAAGTACAGACTGATAACTGGGATGCAGCATGGATATTGTTTTTTTATCGTGATAATAAGTGCATGCACTTGTTTCGAAAAAATTGGAGAACTGGGAATTCGAACGGCGAGTGCTTATGCTACCCATCAAATAAAAATCAGGTGCCTGAAAATTCGTTTCAAAAAAATGATTCAACTTTATATCCACGTCGACCCTCGGCATGATGGTTGGAAGCAAATGCAAGTTCATACCAAAAGATCGTTAACAATAATACCAACTTGCGGATGACAAGGTAGTACAACTACCAATACCAAACTAACTTATAATCTTTTTGCTCCTGGCCCTAGTGTTCGTCTGGTAGAAAATCTTGCAGAGGACCAGCTCCCGCTCCTTCTCTTGCTCCAGGTCCCCGAGGTGGTACTGGTGCATCACCCAGTTGGTCCTCTGCTGGTCGAAGTTCTTGTTGGTGTGCAACACCAGAACCTTTTTTGCTGCCCGTCTGCCGGCCGTTGACCCTCACCGACAAGGTATTGCCGGTCTTGTGCCACATCGCGTGCATGCCGCACTCCGACCGTATCTTGCGACGCATCCACGTGCCCCTTTTGAACGCCCTGGAATTGCGTTGGAAGAAATGCTTCCTTAGGCCACTCAGTGTGATACCTGCAGTATTGTGGAATACATGTTTTAGTGTACCTAGTTGGCATTTTCATAACATCTTTGGCATGTTGCAGTCACTTGTTTCACTTTTTATTAACTGTCAAATTGTAATTGCTTCACTAGGTCTGCGTGTAAAAAGAAAAATAGAGCTATAAACAAAGGAATATGTTTGTGCAAGTAGACGGCCGATCGGTGTCTTACCTGGAAGTTTCTCGGGTTGGGTGTAACATATGCTGTGCTCGCTGTCGATGGTTGGTATGAACAAATCGATGAGAGACTGAAATCTCGCGCTGTCAACACTCACTTTGGCCTCAAGTTTCTCAGGTTGGGCCAATCCTTCTTCGACTGGCATCGGTAATTCCAGAATACCCGAACACGCCGCCGAGATTCTTGTGTCACCTCACGCGCAGCGTGTTGTCACGTCAATTCAATGTGTGGACATGATGAATAATTTGACCGACATATACTAGTACTGCTACTGTACTACTTACTAGTCGTATTTAGTGTCACAATTTATACATAGGTTTAACTAACAAGTACGCACTTGAAGCCTAACTCATATATGTATGTATGTATGTATGTATGTATGTATATGGCTTCTGCACAACATCTCCATCATCATTATCAGTACATCCTACGCAGCTGAGTTAGGATGCACTTAATCCCAGGAAGGTATCTATCCTTCAAACCAGAGGAGTGCTTCAAACTAACAACAATACATAATATCCAACAAAAGAGGGTCGTGCTACAGCAGCAGAATACATGGCTCAGTCTAGATATCAACACGAATCAAGTTGTGCATATTTGCTGTTGGCATGAACCACATCGCCGCATGTCGGGTTTGCAAAAGTCATCCATCGCATGGAAGCTTGATGCCTTTCACACACTGAAGATTATCTGGCAACAAGCTGTGTTGACGAATCTCTGGATATGGTGATTCATGAAACCCATGGTATGATGTGTAAACACAGCCCCCCCTCGCGAATGGAAGTTGCATAACACAGTAATCATCGCCGGTGATATGATCGATGATTGGTTGGATGATCGGATAATTGAGCCCGAGGAACAAGGAGTGGTTGCCGAGGCTATAAACCCGCCTCCAGTTGAATACGCCTGGCCCAACGGAGCTGGGATCTTTCTTGAACACGAAGCAACCATAGCCATCAATGTCACGAACGCCCCACGCATTGTACTGCATGTGGTTTGATGTAATGGTTTGGTCAATTTTGTATGTGTGAATGAGCATCAAATGACCGCCGTCAGCTGAACGAGCGATAAACCACCACCCATCGGCTGGTATGATTCCAGGTCCTGGAATCATGAAGGCCAGCGCATTTGCGTCTGCTACAACAATTCAAATTGGAGACCAAAAGGACAAAAATAAACAATCATGTTCAGAGTATGTGTGGAATTAAGATTATTATAACAGTGACACATATCATAGACAGAGAATTGCAATGCCGTGGTCATAATCATACCCCAAGTTAAAAAAATAAGCCAATGGCTTTCATATTCTAGCAATATGTCATGGTTCAAACATCATGTAACAATGAGAGGAAAATAGTTATGACAGCGCCTACTCATATTCTACCATAGCACTTACTACTACTGTTCTCATATCAACTCTAAGCAATAACATGCGTTGTTATAAAAATCTTGTAAACGAGAGTAACATATAGCAATCATGATGTTATGCTCATAATATGTATTCTAACAATCATTAGATGCCAATTGTTCTCATATCAACTCTAACAATAACATGTGTGGTCATAAAAATCTAGGAAATGAGAGAAACATATAGCAATGATGTGGTTATAGACATGCTATGCATTCTAAATTTGTAACAAATGAACAAGCACTCGTATTCATAAGGTAAAGATGAGATGAGATAGAACAATTACACGACGATAGATTCCACCAGTATAGGTAGCCAATCTGTGCATCGACCGCGTAAACGATGCCATCGTGCTCTATAGCATCAGACAGAAATGTTTCCTCAACAGGATTGATGATGAGCCATAACCATGTATGGCGACCGGATTCCAGATAGACTAATCCCTTGTTGAACAAGGCAATGAGCTTGTAATCCATGTAGTCTTCTGATGCTGTGGGCACTTCGCAGATTACAACTTTCTGCAAACAGAGGTCGAGCCAAAAGCTTGACGCGTCTCGTGTGTAGTAGGCAGGAGTGTCCGGTGGGCCGCGAGGCTCAATGGCGGCGGTATCCAAAGATGGAAGGGTGATCTCTCGCTGGGTGTAGATATCCATGAGACACCATGGACTACCAGATTGGTGGATGAGGATGACCCAGTTGGCCTTCATGCCCGCCCAGTAGTGGCCGCGCATGAAGGGCAGGTGGACGGGTAGTGGTAGCATGTCGAGGGGCACCACGGAAACCTCCGTAGGATCGTCAAGTCGGTGTCTGGGCCACCTGCGAGGATCGGGCATCAGCAAGCAGGGTGTCTTGAAAAGAGCCGACCGGTTGCAGACGAGTAGACGGTACAAAGACACCGAGCATGCGGCCAGACGGACGGTGCTGAGTAGGTCCATACGACTACAGATCTGCTCCAAGAGAACATCGGGGAGGGAATTCCAATCGCGGCTCTGCGTGTCAGTCGGTTCTGCCATTGGGGTTTTTGGTGCCTACGAGCCAGCGGGGAAGTGGATTCGGGCGGGTGAGCGAAGAAGCTTCTCCTCGTGTGGCCGAGTAGTGAGCAGGGGGATATGGTACGTGCGAGCTACCAAGGAAGATGGCGCGGGCGGGCGAGCAGTGAGCGGGGGTAAATGGTGTGCGGCCGACGATGTGGAAGAGAGGAGGAAGAAGAAGAGAGGAGGAAGAAGAGTGGAAGACGGGGAAGAAAGTGCATTCAATCTCAATTCTACTAGTACTACTACCAGGATATACCGTCCTTCGGAGTGTAAATAGTTACACCGATGACATGTGGGTCTACCACAACAGTGCCCATATGTCAGTTAATGGAGGACAGAGGTGCGTAGGCATATTTGCGGAAGCGTGCTCTACTGGCAAACATGATGGCAGTACTGGGTAAGGCTGATTTAGTAACACCAACACGCTGGTTCAGCTTATTAATTACGTGTCCCATCTGCTGCAGCATGTATTGTCACTTCACTGCGAAGACTAGTTGAATAGTTCTGTTTGACTGAGATGGGGAATAAACGGATCGCGAGGACTTCCTTTCTACAGTATCCCTATGCCTCTACGCTCACTTCACTCATTTTGCTCCGTACCTAGTCACTTGTTGAAATCTGTAGAAAGACAAATACTCCGTATTTGAGAACAGAGGGAGGCTTTTACTCCGTACTACTCCCTCCGTTTCAAAATAAATGACTCAACTTTGTACTATATTTGGGAACAGAGGGAGTATCACCATATGGAGGGAATAGAGGAAGCTTGAAATATGAACATGTCAATGGGAGGGAGTAAGCCCCATGCATGCATGCATGCATGCAACATGCAACACTCACACGTACACATGGACGCACACAACTCTCATGCACCCATGCGGCACACAGCACACGACGCAACACACACGCTCACGCTCAAGCGTATAATCGCCGCAAAACTATTTATAGTGACCGTAAAGAGCGTACTGTTACATACGTTGACCGCGAGTGTATTTTTCTCGTTTCAAATTAAGCCATATTAATCGGAAAGGACGCAGTATGGACTACTACTACTAGTACTAGTACTACTTTGATGTGTCCCGTCAACTTGCCGAATGAGGAGAAGCTTGCTTACTACGCCTCTCCCTCGCTCACGCGCGTGGTGGTTCGCAGGATGAGGAGAGGGTTTTGACTACAGTGCCCTCTCCCTCTCCCTCGCCCTCGCCCTTGCGGTGGACGTGCAGCAGTTCAATCGGTGTCAGATTGCCAGAAGCATATTGTACTGTAGTATCATCATTGTTGGACCTTCCGAAGAGGCGAAGAGCCAAGTGCAAGGTTCACACGAGTACGAACTGTTGAACCTCCTGAAGAGGCAAAGAGCCAAGCGCAAGGTTTTATAGGATTTGTCGTCCTAGTAGGAGTGTACTAGTACAACTATAGCGAACGATGCTACTATATGATGCCACCACGTCACGTATATCCAAAGTTGTGCCACCTTTTTTCTCAAAGAGCATGTTGGAGCCCGTGCAACAACCACACAAGTTGCACGTAGACATAACACATTTACTACTAATAAATTCTAAAGGACAAATGCAAGTATGCCACACAAGTTCATCTCCAACTCATGTGATAAATTTGTGCACGACTAGTCTACATATATTCACAGCGCTACCTTTCACAATTACCGTACTCCACTTACACGTTATAGATGGGCTACATGTCCTCCTCCAGGTTCCAGTCCCAGGTGTTCTTCATGGATGGCATGATCCATAGCGGTGGGCAACGGGAATCATTGTCGCAGCTTTCTAGTCCGGTTCCACACGATGGAGACTCATCCAAGCTGAAGCGGCATAAATCAGGGATAGCGTGTCCCAGCGTGTCGTTCATCCGGTGGTGCGCACTGAAGACACAACCATGCTTCATGAACGGCAGGCCTTCCGTGTCGTGCACGGAAGGTGGCATCCGCTTCACAATGGGGTAGCTGTCCCCGATGAAAAGCGAGTACTCTCCAAGAGTGTTCCTCGGCACCCACGTAGCATCACGGGGGTCGAACTCGGCACTGTTCATCTGGTACACGCGGCATCCCAGATCTGGACACAAGGTGACGTACATAGTCAAGGTCCATGCATAATAATGTTGTGCTCAAATGTGGCGGTCAGTAATACTGTGCAGCAAATAGTACTACTTCGGTATAGAGGAATTAAAATAACCGGCTTATTATATATAGCCACTCTTGGCTACATGGATGAGATAGTAAGACATGGAAAAACAAAAATGGTGGCAGCTAGTGGGTTCAAGTCTTCAAGGGCCTAGCTAGCTATACGCGTCCTCCAAGGTAAAAAGTACTCTTACCAGTACTACAAAGTATACTACTAGTACAACAATGAAAGAGAAGGCGAGAGGGTTAAAAAATGGAATACCTGGGTAGATGGTGACGGTCCGATCGTGGTAGATTACGTGACCATGTTGCACATCAGTGGTACCATGGGTAACGACTGCTAAGATAGTTGATCCCAATATGCCAAAGTCAGCTACAAGGTTCCAGGTTAGACCAAATCACGGATGCAAATGCACATCCAAGATTGGCGATCTCATTTTGATCGGGGGATGACTGGTCCCTGCAAAATAATGGAGTACCGTTAGGGATGCAAATGATGGTTTGTGCATTCCGTTTGTAATCTCCCATACCGTAGGATGTCAACCAGATGAGACAAGTCCCCTGGCTTGTCACCGCGAACATGCGGCCTAGATGGCGCACAACGTCTTCGAACATGTAGGGGTACAAATCTGCCGCCGCCAACATGCGCCAGCCTCTACCGTTACTGCCTCCTGCATTGATGGCAATCCTTATGTCGAACACCGTGATGAGATAGTAATCGTCGTAGCTGCGTCGCTTTGTCAGCGGGTCCGCAATTGCTATCTTCTTCAATCTCATGTAGGCATCATCATACGTATTCTTGCCCAGCCAGTCCGGAAGGCCGATCCCAATGGTGGAGAAGGGGTCTACCGAAACGGCTGCACTGCTGTGGATGTTGTGCAAAATCATGGTGGTATCCGGCCGGAGGTACGCAAGCCAATCTTAGTTGGCACCGACCCACACCTATATATAAGACGGTGGGCAGCGGAGAAATTACGGGATGGAAATGGAATAACTAAGTACTACATGATCAAACTCCATTACTGACCTGCTCATCGGACAAAATCTGACTACCTCTCAACGTCGTCAACTCTAGCAGAGTCAATGTGCAACCATGGCCAGGGAGCGGTGGACTGTTCGAAGAATTGTCCTATAGAAGAACCTTCCCCTCGAGGACGCATGGAAGACCAACAAGCATGGCCTTTTCCCAAGCCTGTTTAAGCAGCGTCTTGAAAAAGTTGGTGCAAGAAGCACTGAGTCTTGCGGCAGTGAGGACGTCGGAGCGGCGTGCGATTTCTCCTAGAGAATCGTCGTCCAAGGTCTCCCAGCCCCGACGAGGAGGAGAACCGCCTGGCAAATCCATGGGAGCAGCGATGAACTGCCTTCTCTTCGGGGGGAGGGGAACTGGCGAGGAGGAGATAAGAGCGTAGTAACCGCAGGGCCTCGTCCCTTCCAACTGTAGATCGTTCCTCAGCGAAGGGGTGAGGCTATTATTTACTACTCTAAATAATAGCACTAGTAAGAAATTTTTGGCACTAGGTAGTAGTTTTTGGTACCATGGAGTACTAGTACTAGCATTATGGAACGTTATGGGATTGCATTATACTGTAAATAATAGCACTAGTAAGAAATTTTTGGCACTAGGTAGTAGTTTTTGGAGTGGATTAAGAAATTTTGGGTATGTTTTTGCCATTTTTTGTACACGCCAACTAGTGTCAAAAAACATCGTACATTATGTGACGGAGGAGTACGTACTCGTACTGTAGCAGTACTAGTACTACTTTTCTCAACTACTCCTCAAAAAAGCACCCAATTAATGCTCTTGTTTTCCTCAAAAAAAGTATGTTTACCAATGCATTAGTTGCAATGCATGCATGCATAAATTACATTCATTGGTCAATTTTCTCTTAATACTTGCATGCAATGATTTAATGCACCTTGGAATCTGAACATGTGATGGGAAACAACCAAATTGAGCCTTATAAAATGGAAAAACTAAAATTTTGAGATGAGCCCTATAAACCGGAAAGGAGGGAGTACTGTACTTCTAGTCTAGTCTTGTATAGTGCACCAGTTTTGAACTCTTGAATCTTAGGGCCAAGGAGCTACAGTTGGAAGTGGAGGGTACTACTGTTCTCTAGAACCATCGCTGTACTATCAATGCAGGGGAAGTACACCTGTGTAGTGGCCTAGTGGGTACTCTCGGTGCTCTATTCAGCCGCTCCTCTCATGTAGCTGGCCTACGCAGCCGCTCCTCTCACGCACACACTAGCAGCCTGTTTATCAGCGACAGTTACTGCGGGGGCGGAACATTTGAGTTATTTGATACAGCGAGACTAGGCTTTTCGCTTCCATTTGTGGAGGTGTAATGGATCTCGTCGAACTTTGTTAGTAGTTCCTTCTTTATGAATGAGATGAAGCAAAGCTTTTGCCTCTGTTTCAAAAAAAACACGTCAAGAGGAATTTCTTTTATAGTAGAGCCGATAATGGAGTGAAGTCCATGCATGCACCGCCACAAGCTACAGAGTAGTAGTAGAGCACTTTACGTACAGAGCCATATTGCACAGTTCCCAATGCCCCGCCAGGCTTTTCCGGCTCCTCGGGCTTAATTGGGAGGCGCTAGTTTAAATATGCTACTAGCTGGAAGCTGCAAGCGAGGTGCGGCTAGGGCGAGCACGCGAGCCACGGGATGCTGGGAAGGAAAACCCATTCACGTGGCTAGGCTGTCCAGACTCCAGTGCACCCAGATTGTGGGGCCGCACGTCCGTTTGACTTCAAAACTCAAACTACCCGTGTAAAATATTGGCTCGCAGCGAAGTGTAGTACTCCCTCCGTTCCGAATTACTTGTCGCAGGTATGGATGTATCTAGATGTATTTTAGTTCTAGATACATCCATTTCTGCGATGTATCTAGATAGTATACTATTAAAAAAAGGCCGCCGTGCGTTCGACCGGGATCGAACCCACAAAACGAGGTATACACTCTCACGACCACTAGTAGTACTCGTTGGAGTACAACGCAACCTAGAATCGCCTTTTGTCGCTAGTAGTACGTACATTGTTCCTTACAAGAAACCCCTAAGAGCATGGTTAATAGTATAGCCAGCTGCTGGCTATAAGCCAGTGTCATGTCATCTACAGCCCATCTTATAGCCAACATGTAGTAGTAGTTTATTTCTTATAGCCCGCTGACTCAGCTCTATTGTACTTGCTCTAATAATGCAAGAAACCACTAAAATGCGAAGAAACTACTACCACTTGCATACGTGGCAGACTTAAGATAAGACTACCTTATCAACCATTGTACTCCTCTTACCAACAAAAATCCTCGAGTGACCTCCTACCTCCGGCCCGTCCACCTAGTCATCCTCGGCCATGGGACGCAGCTACCGTCGCCGGTAGAAGGCAAGGTCAAAACCGCCGGCGATGCGAAGCCCATGTTGCGGCAGCCCGGATGCCAGCTCCGTCCGGCGCTCGCGGCCGGTAGCTAGCCAAGATAGCTCCGTCCAGCTGCTTGTCTGCAAGGTTTGCTAGCTAGATTGGCACGGCAGCGCGGCGGCTTGCTCGCGCGCCCCACGCTAAGGCCAGCCATCTGGCTCGAGCGAAGTCCAGCGTGGCGGCTTGCTTGCTCGTGAGTCACGCTGAGGCCAGCCTGCCAACCCGTGCAGAGGCCAGCGCAGCGTCCGGCCCGTCCGACGGAGCGGTGGCCAACTCGCTCATCACCGGTGCCACCGACGAACATGCATCAGTAATGTTTGAAGTATTGTTCAGGAAAAATAATGATTTGAGGGGAATAACAGGATAGAAGGTCAGATGTGGGTCCCTCGTGTCAACGTCAAACAAAATGTGTTGGTTTAAGTTGCCTCGTCAGCACGGACATTTGGGCCAACCCTATCATAAACGGGTTAAAACGAACCTAATCGGTAGGAGTACTAGGTAGTTTTTGGCGTGGATTAAGAAATTTTGGGTATGTTTTTGCTATTTTTTGTACAATAGATTCTTCCTAGGGCTGGTTGAAAGTGGTAGTTTTTTGTTAAATACTCTACATATTGTAAGTAGGAGTGAAAGTTAAGCTTTGGAATCCAATAAGCAAGGCTAGTTACATAGTGCATATGTGTACATGATTGAAAGTAAATATCAACCATGAGTGACTAATATCTTGATGGAAAACTCGAAACTATGGAATACTAGGAAAAGAAATGCATGGTTGGAAATACTAGCAATGTTCATGTCCGTTGCAATGAATCACAATTAGAATAATACTTATTCACAAACTTGGTACAAAACACTCTAATTTTGATATACATATGTCAATAGAGATATATTATGTTTCAATTAGAATATATTCCTTGGGCTGTTTTGGTGAGGTCAGGGAGGGATGTGGTTGGTTTTAAGATACTAATTATGGGTTTTTCTACAAATTGGTAGACAAGTGGGATGTTGGTGAGAAAAGGCAACAACTTACCTCACAATCGTTAGATGTAGATCTAATGGTCAGAAACGACGGATGGCAGACACACCAGCATCACCAACTTAGTCTTGTGTAGGAGTACTAGCAAGATCTGTGCATTGCACGGAACATCAAGATGCATTTTTTTATAAAATACTTGTTGTGATTGACCCTTGTGGGAGTAATCCCATGTGTAAAAACTAATGATATCTCGAGAAATCTAAGATAAGGTGAAGAGGAGTGGGGTGTGGTGGTGGTTGGTGGTCGGACTGAGCGGAGGCATGGGGATTGACGACGCCGGCAACGGCCACCAGGCCAGTTTGTTCCAGAGGCTTCCTTTATTAATTTCTCAACAATGAGGTTTGTTGGAGATAAGGATGAACGAGGGAAGGCCTTGTCTGCAAATGTGGAGAGGGGTGCGGGTATCTTTTAGTTTAATTTCCATCCGTCGGATATAGATCGGACGGTCTATATTGCAAGATGGCACACGTACCATCATCACCAACTCAGTTTTTTATAAGAGAAGAAATATAAGTATGGAGATACAAACGTATTATTGATACTTGCTTCCGTAAACTAGCATCTACATTCTATTCAACGCCTCGACATATGGGGCCTTACCACAATGACTTCTCGACTGTGTAAAACGAAGATTTTCCCGTCGCCGACAAGGAGGGGGTGACGGGGGCGCACTTTTTGGCTTGCTCTAGTCCTAGTAGTCATACTAGGTGGTCTAAGCACGTGTAGATTTATTCTTTTTTCACGTCTCGTGTTCGCCGTACTGCCACGACTGTTCATCAATAGACGGTAAGTTATTCACAGGGAAACCCTTGTTGAGCGTGTTTGCAAGAGAGAGAGAGAGAGAGAGAGAGAGATGTTAGAGACTGAGGCAATGATAACAGATTCTTTGTGTCTATGTGTGTGGAGGATAGAGAGAGACATGTACATGGGGATTTGTGTTGTGTAACGTGGAGACACATATACATAATTAGAGAGTGAGTGTGTGAGATACACATGCGGACATGAGGAGAGATGAGGATCCAGGTAAATGGGTGTTTGTGCGTGTCTATGTGTGTTTGTGCACGTGTTTGTGTGTGAGAGGCAGAGAGTGTATGTGGAGTAGAGAGACCACTGATGATGTAAACCTAGTATAAGGGAAGGGGGGATGGTGTGACATGTGTAGTAGCGAGATAGCACGGGTGCGGGCGGGGGGAGCAGACTATTTGGAAGAGACATTGAGTGTGTGTGCGGGAGAGGGGTGTGAGAGCGAGAGAAAGAGAGAGCTAGCGACGGAGAGAGAGAGAGAGAGAGAGAGAGGAAGAGAGGGGGCGAGAGGGGTTGTTTGTGTCCATAAATGGCGTATAGATAGGGAGACAATGTTGATGTTGTCCGAAATTGGCCTATGAACGGAGACGCAAGGGAAGCAAGTCATTGTGTGTGTGATAGGGACTTCATGAGAGATCTAGAATAGATGGTGTAGAGAACAATGAGCGAAATCGAGAACGATTAAACATTAGGGAGCTATGCAAAGAGTCACGACATATATGTATACGGGGAAAGAGCTGGGGCGGGTCCGCATGTGGGAGAGATAGAAAGAGGAGAGTGGGGCACAAGGAGACAAAGTGTGCTTGTTTGCAGTGGGGGTGGTGTGTGAGGTGAGTGCGCGAGAACCACATAACTAGGGAGATAGACGTTTGGGGGTGACGTTTTGTGTGTATTTTAAATATACACTCTACATAGTGCGTGTGCTTGGGTAAGAGAGATAGTGGGAGACCTAGAGAGTGAGGGAAGAGATGTGTGCATGCCCGAGAGACAAAGTGATAGAGACCTATGTTGGGGTCCGGACTTTACAAGAGAGAGGGGTGTTAATGTGCTCATGTGTTGGTGTTTGGGGGAGAGAACGACTTCTCTGTGTGTGTGTGTGTGTGTGTG
>LT934111.1:576478299-576550820 GCA_900231445.1 Triticum turgidum subsp. durum
GGGGGGGTTGACTTCAGATAAAGAGTGAGGTGTCTATATTTGAGGGACTTTAGCGTAATTGAGATATTGTGCACTCATGGTTGGTCAATTTGTTTCACAGTTTGTACTATGAGATAACGATACTTTTGAACATGCGTGATATACCTTGATGTACCAGAATTACAAACCTAAGATTGGAATTTTGGAATTCGACTCCATCATTAGCTTTTGTAATTCATTTAAACGGAGGTACATTTTTAAGCCGGGATTTCATGATTTCAAATTCATATATCAAACCTAGAGATATACACATGCGGGCATGTTCAAACTTTATAATCATCCACTTTATTCATACACATACACATTTTTGCTTTTGTCATCATATTTAGGATAAACACATTTGGAATTTCATTTGAATTGGACCGTATGATGGTATTTGCTTGTAGTAGCTCAATGATCCATATTTGAATTGAATGGACAATCTAAGTTTTGAGTTGGAGACATTGATTTTCAAAACTTGCACATTTTTTTGCGTGCAAAACAAACAAATTGTCGGCCATGATCATAGTCGGCCGTACGAGAGCAGAATACTTATAATTTTAGGCGCCAAAAGCTTTCAAACTTCCCGCTCACATCGAAATATCACGCGCCCGAAAGTTTAGCCTTGCGATATTCCTGTTTTACCCCTGCCACATGAACGGAAAAGGGCTGCTTTGGTAACTCCATTGTTTTCCCCTCTTTGCCCCCAACATTCTTCCCCAGAGCCCCTCCCCTTCCCCTCCCCGACCCCCCAACCATGGCAAGCCGCCGAATCTAGTCCTCCGCCGCAGCGGTGGACCTCACACCCTGCCGGATCTACCTTCCGCACCTTGGAACCCCCAATTGCCAACTCACCACTTCACCGGAGCCGCTTCAACGACTGGCTTGTCCACCGCTCCAGATCTCCTTGACCGCCATCATGGTCCACTGCACTGGATCTGCTTAACCGGTGCCCTCGTCCACCACAGCGTAGGCCCTTCACTGACTCCCTCGTCCGCCCCTTCGCTGGCCCTTCATACAAGCCCTCGTCCGCCGCAACAGATCCGCCTCACCGAAAGCACTGTACAACACGCCCGCCGAAGCCTTCGTCCACTGCACCGAACCCGCTCCACGGACGCCATATTCAACTCCACCGGCCCTGCTTTACCGACGCCGCAGCCTCATCAGGTTATTTCGATTTGTACTCCTTTCAGTTTTTCTCTTTATCGTGCAACTGTTCACTTACCACAAATGAGCTTTCTTGTATGTCGACAGGCGCCGCAACCGTAGCACCGGAGCCACTTCAGCGACGGCGACAGCCGGCCCAAACTCAACCGCAACACGAGCACCATCGATGATCCTTAGCTATCAAGTATGACAACGATACCCATACGCCGCCGAGAATCAGGTACTATTATCCAACGGCCAGCGCCTACGTTCACTTTTCTAGCATAAGCAGCGCACCTTTGAATTTCTTCAGGGCATCATTCAGTTTTTCATGAGACGCGTTATTTTGCTTGCACCTGTAGGGCCATACTTCTGGCAGTGAACATGTTACATGTGCTAAATTACATACCAGTGCACATATAGTTAATATGCTTTAGTTTTGTTCTGATGCCACCCGTTGGTTCCATCAGACCGCTTAATGTTCTCTATGCTTAATTACACATCAGCAAACTAGCATGTGGTTCCGCTGCTTTTTGTTCGTTTTACCCTACATTTTCTGATGCTAGCTATTACATCACTGCTCCGAGCCTCTGTTCATTACTTGTTTGTGTGTTCTTGATCTTTCCAAGTTGCATGACTAATTTTATGCTTCTATTAATTATGGAGCTGCCAACCCCATCAAGCAAAATATTTGTTTTTTTGGGGCTGGCACCTCAAACAAGCATAAAAATATAGGGAAGCAAATATACTCCCGCCGATTCTATTTACTCTGCGCATAACTCTTGACCCGCATACCAAGGAGGGCACTGGTTTAATTTTTCTAGACTAATTTGCCAATTAATTAGGGCAGAGGCGGATGGGGCGGGGCACAAAAGGAAACCAGCGCTAGGAATCGGCAATGCGCAGACTAATACGAGAAAACTGAGAAAAAGTTATACGCAAAGTAAAAAGAATCGGAGGGGATATTGTCCTGTATGCACACACCCTTCTTTCATTAGTTGAGATGAACCATTGATGATCAATTCGGACTAGTGCATGCGATTAAAATTAATTTTACCTAAATAGATGGTGCAAAATAAACTACAACAACTTGATTTGCAACCACGGGATGCTAACGATATCTTCAAAGAATATTGCAACAGCAGCTAGGCTTCACAGCAACATATGGTAAGCCAGTGTGTTTTAGTACATGTGAAATGTAATGCGAGTGGGGTGCTTTCTTGGCTTGTGTCCTCAACGTGTAATCCTACCGAATTACAAATAGTTCAGTTGTCTGCTTTGCCGTATTGCTTGATTCGAATGCTTATTTGTTGTTACGCTATACCTGAGTTGGCCAATATGTCAGCAGTGCCTGCTGTACTATCGTAAAGAAATGCATGCCTATTTCATTTGAGTCCTTAACTTTTTCTCTCAACTTCATCACAAGACTGTCTTCGTAGTTTATATGAGGCCACACTGTTAAGTGCTTTCTTAGATTATTTCAACTGCTTAGATGCCTTGGCAACTTAAATATAGCGGCTGTACACTCCCTTTCAACTAGGGATTTCAACTAGGTCCGGTTTAATCCCGATTAAAGTCCACTAGTGGTATGATAGTTCAAAAGAGTTTTTGTTTTTTTTGAGGAAAATGAACTAGGGAGGTAGAAAAAACTAACTAGATGGGACTGGCGGATTCCGTTTATTTGCCACTTACATCCCTAGTTTCATCTTACCATTTTAATTTCTTTTAGGCTGATGCTGCTTCGAACCATTTAAATATAGTTTGCCATGCTCGGCAATAATTCATCCGTCGTTTACCATGTAAGCTTACTGCCTGGATCATACGATAACTATCTCTTACTAATGTCCAGCGGAAACCTTTCAGGATGCCGTTCACACTAGGACACAATGTACAACCCCAGAATCTATTTGTGGAAGTAGTGCGCCATCCATGTTACCATATGGTAGCAGTTCAGAGGCAACACCGCCGGAGAGCAGTCTGAGCACATATATTATAGTGCTTGAGGCTCTACTAGAGGCAGAAAGAGATGGTGTGGCTGCCATGAATGAGGTAATCTTTATCTTAAGGCCGGAAATTACGGAATTAGCGGCATGCATTATGCAAGCAACCCAAGAATTGGAGGAAGTAAGAATGTTGCATTTGAAGACGGAGGAGGTCCTGTTGTTTCTGCTATCTGAAGCCCAAGATAATCCCAGTTCTTCTTTAGATACCAGTTGAAATTTTCATTAGATTATTGTACTTGCATGCTGTGTCATGTCTCTGAATGGATTATGTTGCAAGACCCCCTATGTTGTCCATGTGTTGTAATGATTCGAATTTTTTAGGCGAGGTAATCCTCAGTACTTGTATGATTGACATAAGGTGAACTGTTTTTCGTGTGAGCATATTGTATTGGATGAAATAACTGTTTGACTCAGAGTGTATCCAACCTACTGAATTCGAAGATCACGACATTTCTAAATCATAATCATATATAAAGGTGGAATAAATCTTTGTTGTGGTTTTGAAGAAATAAATAATAAAACGTATAATTATCTGTGGATATTCGTAATCGAATACAAATTGGATTTGAATTTAGTTTGTCAGGTCCCAGGGCAAATGTGAATGCTAATTCTCCCAAGTTTTGAACGAAGCAGCTAAACACCCACTATAATTTGTGGGCTGCCCGAAGCAAGTGTTTGCGAGATGGAAATTACTGTCTACCCCTGACACTTGACATCCTTATCGACATGATTTACACTGCTGTCGATAGGGGTAGACTAGTAACTTCAATCAGACGTGACACGACGGCCTCTGAGCCCATTCAGACACGGTGGGCGCCAAACGTGGGTGGCAAAACACATTTGATTCAAGCTCGTCCGAAAGACATGTGTCTCTTCCTCCATTTCCCCATTCATACACGGTGGGCGGCAAAACAAACTCTCCTCGTCCGAAATCGATGTAGGCTTATATTTTAAATAGGGGCAGATGTGTAACTTCCATCAGATGTGACACAACCGCCCTACCTGTCAGCCCCGTTCATACACCATGGGCGCCAACCGTGGGCGGCAAAACACCCTCTCCTCGCCTGAAATAGTTACCGGCAAATATTTGGGAGATGCGAGATTACCGTCCTATCCCCAACCGACGCGATGTCCAAAATTTTAAACGGGGGATAAGTTCGTAACTTTCCCCCATTTCAGAGAAGCGCTTCCCAAAGTTTGAGATCCCCCTCCCCTCCATTTCCCCATTCATACACCATTGGCGGCACGACAACCTCCGCACTGTGGCCAGCCTCCTACGTCCAACACCCCATCCTCCACCTTGCCGGAGCCGCTACCCCTACCCCGTCGTCCACTGCAAGAGATGGACGTCTCTCATCCACAGCGCTGGACCAGGATCCTTTCATCGCCTCCTCTCGCTTCATCGGTGTCGTCGTCCACCTTGCCGTTGCCGCTCCTACGACCGCCTCGTCCACGGTAACATGATATATCCCCCGACCCGACCGTCTGTCGTCTAAAGTCTTCTTCCCCGCTGCCGACAGCCATCACACCCGCAGCACCCTCAACGTATCAGCATAGGCTTACACGGTGTCGCAAGAGAGTTGGTACTCTTCCATATGTGCTTAAGTTATTGATCTCACCCGGAAAATAGATCATAATTTGTTTACTGTACTTCTCTTGTCCATACCAAATCGTAGTGGCTAGTTGAAAGCAAACATTGGTTGCGAAGTAGCTTTGTCTGGTTTGCACCTTCAGATCCGCCATGGCACGGGCACTATACTCGTAAAGCTTATGGTTTTCCCCCCTTCATATTCACTACCATCATCGTAGGTGCTTCGTGTCGTGCTAGCACTGCTCCTCAAGACCTCAACCCAAAGCTTACATGTTGAAATACGAATCTGTTATGATGCTAATATCACTAAAATAGAGAACGTTTAATTGGTCACCTAATCTTCCTATATTCGTTTCGAAAAGCATGTGCGCCACCCACTGGTCTAGCTAGTTCCACTTTCCTGATTTTTCTCTTGATGCTTAGGGTTTTCCCCTTTTATATACTCTACTATGATCTGCGTAGGTGCTTTATGTCGTACTAGCATTACTCCACCCTTGAAGCTAAACAACACAACACTCAGAATTCGAAAGCTTAGTTGTTCAAATATGATTGTGATATGATACTGATATTAGTTAACCGACACATTTAATTGGTTAGCTAAAGGTCCCACTTGAGTTTCCAAATGCATGTCGCGACATATAGAGAGACATCATAATTGCATTTCTTTGTCACTTGTTGACCGTACTTTCTTGTCCATACCAAATCTTAGTTGTTATTTCAAAGCAAACATCGGTTGCTAACTACCCTTTGCACGGTTTGCAGCTTCAGATCTGCCATCCCACTGCCACGGTCAACACTGTACTCATCATGCTTATGTTTTTCCCCATTTTATGATGACCACAACCAGCCTACGTGGTTCGTGTCGTAATAGCACTGCTCCACCCATCGAGCTAAACAAGCTTAGTTGTACAAATTCATATATGATATTATTGCTGATATTAGTAAAACTAAGAGATGTTTAATTGGTTAGCTAAATGTTCCTACTTTAGTTTTGAAATGCATGTGAGCCACATATGGAGAGACCGGAAAGAATAGTATTTCTCTGTGCGCTCTGGTTCATCATGGGTGGCCAACCGACATTGTATTAAAAGACTTGTAATATCTTCAATCTGCTTGCTCTTCCGCTCTTCTTTAAGATGATACTCTTCTCTTCCAGTCGGCTGGTCAGGTCGAGTTGTTCTCCCTTAGTATATTTTGAATCTGTCAGGTCAGGTCGACTTGTTCTTCTTTACTATATGTTGAAGCTATCATCTGCGAAGTGCCATCACTTCTGGAGCTCTCATATTTTGAGTAGTAGGCCACATTATATTAATGCACACAACAAATTACAGCATGCATGGCATCTTTTAAAAGAATTGCAGAGATAGCACAAAGGGTTTTACAGGGAGGCAGTATTGGATTAGAATCACTTATGCATCACAAAGAAAATCTCACTTGTTTTATGTTTTCATGCATGTCAGATATTGAACATTATCAAAATGAATATGAGAATGGGCGCACGAGAGGAATATTGCGGAATGATCCACTGGCTATCAAACTTGGCATGGTGGAGGATGGCCTATCTTATTCACCCATCAAGGTGCTTGCTCTAACTTTGCAAAGTTGTATTGGTCGCACATATTTTGCATCTGACCTCTTGCATTACTTCTACTTTGTTACACCATCTGCTTAGTTTAAGCATCATATATGAGTATATGCCATACCTATCCATTTTCGGTACCTATTCCATGTGTCGTCACACTATGTTTTTCCAGTCAGATGTCGTTCTTTCGTAATAGGTGTCCAAAAGGAAGAGGGTGAGTGCAGGTCGTCAAGGAGTACAAACTAGGTATTTGGAAAAGGTAGTGATACCTGTTAAATCAGATAGATCGGCAGCCACAGAAAACACAGGCCCAACTGTACCACATTTTACCCCTACTCTAGTGGCCAAACCCCTATTAGAACTGCTGGGAGCCCAGCGTCAGGTACTGTCTATGATATCAATTCAAAATTTGAACTCCTAAATTTCTGCTTGTGCCTTACCTTCTCTCTTGTATGAAAACTAATTTCAGATGAATCTCCTTGCTCAAAGGATCATACGATCTCAAAACAATAATGGGCTCTGCATTACTCTTGTCAGTACCTCTCTCCCTTTTGCCTTATGACATTGTACTTAATTAATTGCTATTTGATTATGTATCATCAGTCTGCACCTGAGCTTCATTATCCTCTGTTTCTTCCAATATTATTTGATCTATATTTACTCTTTGCAAAATGTAGAATAATGGCAACGCTTATAAAGAATTTTCTTTGGGGAATTTATTGAATTGTCCTTCCATCAACATGGAGAAGGGCTTTGTCCAGCCCGTGTTAACATGTAATGTAAGTTCATCCTTATCAAGCCTTCAAACTTTGTTCTAGTATAGATTAGGATAGGCATCATTTCCTCCACTACTATTTGCTTTGCTGTTTACATCTGATTGGATGTTTGCAACAACTACCAGTTTCAAATTGTAGTTGTAAAAACATGTTCCTTATGCAGAACAGATCCATTTATTTGCTTATATAATTGTGAAACCTGTTACGTGTCTCCTTGTTTCTCTTTCAGACTCGTATCTCTTACGCCAGGCAGAACTTTAGGGAAGATAGTGAGCCAAACCATTTTGAGGACAGCGAGATAACCCCAAGGTCCTGTCTTGATGAAGACAGTGAGTTGAAGCTACTCACCAGCAGGTGTGAGACAACCTCTGTGCAGTCGCTGCCTCAATCAGTTCGACTTCTTCAGTCTCAACTTAAAGCGGAAATGCTTGCTTCAGCTCAGCTCCGACTTGAAGTCAAAGATGCAATGAAGATGTCAGAGGACTGCCGTGCACACCATCATGCCTTAAATCTAGTGTTGATGCATCTATCGTTGACACAACTGAGGTCTACTCAGCTTCTTCAGCTGTTTGGGGCGGCCCGACCTGGCCAGGCCTAGTGCCTTCTGAAGTGCTCTCAGTTTTGTATATTCTTTTGTCGGCGCGTTTATTTGCACTGGTGGCGAACTTTGATGCCCAGTGGATGTAATATGTGTGATAGCCGTGATAGCCTAGCGTAAGTTGCTTGCTTATTTATTTCCTTGTTGTCTTGTTTATTTGTTTGCTTCTAGTCGTTGCAGTTCTTTTTCCGTGGTTTGCTAGTGGCTACATTAACCTATTTTTTAAAACTAGGCCACAATAACCATGGGCTACTATTTACTGTAGTGACACTGGGCCTCCTACGGGCCGTAGAAAAAGTGGGCCTTCTACGGGCCGTAGAAACAATGGGCCTTCTACGGGCCGTAGAAACAATGGGCCTTCTACGGGCCGTAGAAACAATGGGCCTTCTACGGGCCGTATCATCAATGGACCTTATACGGGAAGTATGATCGATGGCCAAACATGGGCCAATAACAGGCCGCATTATGGCCGTAAACGGGCTAGAGTTGGAATCATTCGTTCATGGGCAGACCATAATGGGCCATCATTAATAGACCGTATTTGATGACGCTATGAAAACGGCCCAATGTATTAACGGACGATTTCAGTAACGGGCCGTATGTAAACGAATGCTGGAAATGAGCCCAAGAATAAATGGGCTCTGAGAAGGCCGAAAGATAACATGGCCTGGAAACGGCCCAACAGAATAACGGGCTGTTAATGGGTATAAAGTGATACACTGTTCATCACAAGCCAGTTTCACCACGGGCCGTTAATGGGTGTAAAGTGATACACTGTTCATTATGGGCCAGTTTCACCATGGGCCGTTAGTAGGCCAAGAGTTACATAGGGCTTCATATGGGCCAAAAACGTCATGGGCCATACATGGGCCAGAAGTGAAAACGGGCTGGAATCATATTGGATGGCCCAGATGACGCTACTGGGCCTAATTCGGATAGGGCGTAACGGGCCTTGGGTTAGCGGGCTGTAAATGGGCTATATTCGAACAGGCCGTTAACAGGCTTTCCATGGGCCGGCCTGCCAGCTTTTGACCAAGTCAAATGGGCCAGCCTTTACACAGGAATGGGCCTCTGTTGGGCCGTGCCACGTGTCGACGTATCATAGGCGCCTATCTGACCCACTGACGAGCTGACACGTGTTTCGTCCGGCCAATAAGAATTTTACACGTGAAAATTTCCCATTGGTCGGGGCTGTTAACGGGTTATCGGATCCAAAACCTGACCCAATAGCTTAACGGTGTTCCGTTACAGTGGATGCCACATGTCGGTCACCCTTCACGAAATCACTTCCGTGACGCGCGATTTATCGTCATGGAAGTGGACACTTCCGTGATGATAATTTTGGTAATGTCATGGAACACTTCTACGGCAGCATAGGTATGACTATCTTGATTCTGTCATAAATTTTTCATGGATGTACATGCATGACAAAAAAGCGACCTACTATGACAAACACGTATCATCACGGAAGTGTATTTTTTTGTAGTGCATGTTGGTGAATAAAAATATAGCTCCAAGTAAATTACCGATGGAAGTGGACGAAAGAGAGGATGCCTTCCGGGGCATACCCAAGCTTTGACTTCTTGGTGTCCTTGGATTATCTTGGGGGTGCCATGGGCATCCCCAAGCTTAGGCTCTTGCCACTCCTTGTTCCATAATCCATCACAAAAATTCACCCAAAACTTGAAAACTTCACAACACAAAACTTAAAGTAGAAAACTCGTGAGCTCCGTTAGCGAAAGAAAACAAAAGACCACTTCAAGTTACTGTAATGAACTCATTATTTATTTATATTGGTGTTAAACCTACTGTATTCCAACTTCTCTATGGATTATAAACTATTTTACTAACGATAGATTCATCGAAATAAGCAAACAACACACGAAAAACAGAATCTGTCAAAAACAGAACAGTCTGTAGTAATCTGTAGCTAGCGCAAGATCTGGAACCCCAAAAATTCTAAAATAAATTTCTGGACGTGAGGAATTTATCTATTAATCATCTTCAAAAAGAATTAACTAAATATCACTCTTCAAATAAAAATGACAGTAGTTCTTGTGAGCGCTAAAGTTTCTATTTTTACAGCAAGTTCAACAAGACTTTCCCCAAGTCTTCCCAACGGTTCTACTTGGCACAAACACTAATTAAACACAAAAAACACAACCAAAACACAGGATAAATAATTTATTTATTACTAAACAGGAGCAAAAAGCAAGGAATAAAATTGGGTTGCCTCCCAACAAGCGCTATCGTTTAACGCCCCTAGCTAGGCATAAAATCGAGGATAGATCTAGGTATTGCCATCTTTGGTAGGCAATTCTTCGATGAGGCATCTATTTCCCTTAGGAATTTCTTTCTTTCTAGTGATTATCAAACTTTTAGGCACAAGATCGAAAAATTCATTTGTAGCAATTGGTTCCTTAATGATAGCAAAAAGATTGGGATGAATACTTATAGATTTAAGATCCGCAGTTTCCTTACTAGATGATTCACCCTTATTTTTAGGAACATACATAAGCTTGGCAATTTTAGTAGGAGGAATTGGAGTATTCTTTACGGAAGAAAAAGTGGTTCCCAAATTTGTAATGATACCCTCAAGTTTATCAATTCTAGTAGAATCTAAGTTTATCTTCTCATTAACTATGGGTTCCTTTTCCTTAATATTTTTCAAAGTCATTCCTACCTTGGATCCATATTGAGTAATTTGATTGTGGATCTTTTTATCTAGATTTTCAATTAATTCAATAGTAGCAACTTTATTTTCAATAATTTCAAGTCTTTGCATAACATGCTCCAAAGTTAACATGGTTCCATTAACCAAAAGAGGTGGTGAGCCAAATAAATTTAACATAGCATTATAAGAATCAAAAGTATGGCTACCCAAGAAGTTCCCTCCGGAAATGGTATCGAGGATATATCTATACCAAGGATTAACACCTACATAAAAATTGTGGAGAAGAACTAAGGTAGATTGCTTCCTGGTAGATCTATTTTGAGCATTGCAAATTCTATACCAAGCATATTTTAGATTTTCTCCCTCCCTTTGTTTAAAATTTAGAACTTCACTCTCGGGAGACAACGGAGAAGATATGAGACTAGCCATGACGACAAGCAAACAAAAAGGCAAGCGGAAAGGAGAGGGAGGATAGAGAGAGAGAGGGTGAATAAAACGGCAAGGGTGAAGTGGGGGAGAGGAAAACGAGAGGCAAATGGCAAATAATGTAATGCGAGAGATAGGGATTGCGATGGGTACTTGGTATGTTGACTTTTTGCGTAGACTCCCCGGCAACGGCGCCAGAAATCCTTCTTGCTACGTCTTGAGCTTGCGTTGGTTTTCCCCGAAGAGGAAGGGATGATGCAGTAGAGTAGCGTAAGTATTTCCCTCAGTTTTTGAGAACCAAGGTATCAATCCAGTAGGAGGCCACGCTCAAGTCCCTCGTACCTGCACAAAACGATAGCTACTCGCAACCAACGTGATTAGGGGTTGTCAATCCCTTCACAGTCACTTATGAGAGTGAGATCTGATAGATATAATATTTTTGGTATTTTTGGTATAAAGATGCAAAGTAAAAAAGTAAAGGCAAAGTAAAAAAGCAAAGCAAGATTAAAGTGATGGAGATTGATATGATGAGAACAGACCCGGGGGCCATAGGTTTCACTAGTGGCTTCTCTCAAGAGCATAAGTATTCTAAAGTGGGTGAACAAATTACTGTTGAGCAATTGACAGAATTGAGCATAGTTATGAGAATATCTAGGCATGATCATGTATATAGGCATCACGTCCGTGACAAGTAGACCGAAATGATTCTGCATCTACTACTATTACTCCACTCATCGACCGCTATCCAGCATGCATCTAGAGTATTAAGTTAAAAACAGAGTAACGCCTTAAGCAAGATGACATGATGTAGAGAGATAAATTCATGCAATATGAAATAAACCCCATCTTGTTATCCTCGATGGCAACGATGCAATACGTGCCTTGCTGCCCCTTCTGTCACTGGGAAAGGACACCGCAAGATCGAACCCAAAGCTAAGCACTTCTCCCATGGCAAGAACTACCAATCTAGTTGGCCAAACCAAACGGATAATTCGAAGAGACTTGCAAAGATAACCAATCATACATAAAAGAATTCAGAGAAGATTCAAATATTATTCATAGATAGACTTGATCATAAACCCACAATTCATCGGTCTCAACAAACACACCGCAAAAAGAAGATTACATCGAATAGATCTCCACAAGAGAGGGGGAGAACTTTGTATTGAGATTCAAAGAGAGAGAAGAAGCCATCTAGCTACTAACTATGGACCCGAAGGTCTGAGGTAAACTACTCACACTTCATCGGAGGGGCTAGGATGATGTAGAAGCCCTCCGTGATGACGGCCCTCTTCCGGCGGAGCTCCGGAACAGGCCCCAAGATGGGATCTCGTGGATACAGAAAGTTGCGGCGGTGGAATTAGGTTTTTGGCTCCCGTTCTGAACGTTTGGGGGTACGTATGTATATACGAGGCAGGGGGCGCGCCCTAGGGGGGGCCCACCCTCGTGACCTCCTCTTTGACTCCTTGGAGTAGGGTCCAAGTCTCCTGGATCACGTTCGATGAGAAAATCACGCTCCCGAAGGTTTTATTCTGTTTGGACTCCGTTTGATATTCTGTTTCTCCGAAACACTGAAATAGGCAAAAAACAGCAATTCTGGGCTGGGCCTCCGGTTAATAGGTTAGTCCCAAAAATAATATAAAAGTGGAAAATAAAGCCCAATATAGTCCAAAACAGTAGATAATATAGCATGGAGCAATCAAAAAATATAGATACGTTGGAGACGTATCAGCGCCTGCTGCGTGATTGAGATCACGCATCAGTAGGGGTTTCAGTCCTTTGAGAATTAGGCCATTGGCTCTTTCTGCTTGTCCGTTCAACTGCGGGTGAGTGACTGAAGCATAGTTGACTCGTGTGCCTTGAGAAGCGCAGAAAGCTCTAAACTCATTAGAATTGAAGTTCGACCCGTTCTTCGTGATGATGTTGTGTGGAACTCCATATCTGAATGTCAATTCTCTGATAAAACTGACAGCGGTGCTGGCCTCAAGGTTCTTGATAGGTTTAGCTTCGATCCATTTGGTAAACTTGTCGACTGCAACGAGCACATGAGTGAAGCCACTCCTGCCAGGTCTCAGTGGTCCAACCATATCCAGTCCCCAAACGGCAAAGGGCCAGATGAGGGGGATGGTCTTCAGGGCTGACGCTGGCTTGTGAGACATGTCGGAGTAAAACTAGCAGCCTTCACATTTGTCGACTATATCTTTCGCCATTTCATTTGCTCGTGGCCAATAGAATCCAGCTCGGTATGCTTTAGCCACGATGGCCTGAGAGGACGCATGGTGACCACAGGTCCCCGAGTGGATGTCATTGAGGATCATTCGACCTTCCTCTGGTGTTATGCATTTCTGACCGACTCCAGTCACGCTTTCCCTGAACAGTTGTCCTCTTATCACAGTAAAGACCTTGGATCGACGGACGATCTATCGAGCCTCTTCCTCATCCTCTGGGAGTTCTTTCCTGAGGATGTACGCAATGTAGGGCACTGTCCAGTCGGGAGTAATGGCCAGAACCTCCATGATCAAGTCGACCACGGCTGGGACCTCGACTTCAGTCGGATCTATGGCGCTCTTAGGCTGCGGGGGCTCTTCAGTAAAAGGATCTTCCTGAACTGTCGGCGTGTGAATATGCTCCAAAAACACATTGCTGGGAATGGCTTCTCTCTTGGAACCTATCTTTGCCAAGTCATCGGCTGCTTGATTTTTCAGTCGGGGTATGTGATGGAGCTCTAACCCCTCAAACTTCTTTTCCAGCTTCCTCAACGCGTTGCAGTAACTAGTCATGGCTGGGCTTCTGACGTCCCACTCCTTCATCACTTGATTGACTACCAAATCTGAGTCGCCATAGACCATGAGGCGACGGACGCCGAGTGAGATGGCCATGCGCAACCCATACAAGAGTGCTTCATATTCTGCTTCATTGTTGGAGGAATCAAAGTGAATCTGGAGGACATATCTGAGCCTATCTCCTCGGGGGGATACCAGTACTACCCCAGCACTAGAACCATTCAACATTTTGGATCCGTCAAAGAACATGGTCCAGTGCTCCGAGTGAACTTGAGTCGGTAGTTGCTGTTCGATCCACTCGGCGAGGAAATCTGCCATTGCTTGGGACTTGATAGCTTTCTTTGCCTCAAACTTGATATCCAAGGGAAGGAGTTCAATCGCCCATTTTGCCACTCGACCAGTTGCATCTCTGTTGTGCAGAATCTCTGACAATGGAGCGTCGTTGATGACTGTAACAGAGTGATCAGAGAAATAGTGTGCAACCTTCTTTGTGGTCATGTAAATCCCATAGACAAGCTTCTGATAGTGCGGATATCTCTGCTTTGACGGAGTCAGGACTTCAGAGATATAATAAACTGGGCGCTGAACTTTATAAGCTTTTCCTTCTTCTTCCCGCTCGACCGTAAATACTGTACTGACGACTTGTCTAGTGGCTGCTATATAAAGCAGTAGAGGCTCTTTGCTGATTGGAGCAGCAAGCACCGGCTGGGTGGAAAGCAGGGCTTTTAGCTCTGCAAATGCTGCATCAGCTTCTGGGGTCCACTCGAACTTATCTGATTTCTTCATCAGTCGGTAAAGAGGCAGCGCCTTTTCACCGAGGCGAGAAATGAATCGACTTAGGGCGGCCAAGCAACCAGTAAGCTTTTGGACATCATGCACACGCACAAGGCATTTCATTTGGAGTATAGCACCCACTTTCTCTGGGTTAGCATCGATTCCACGTTCGGAAACGAGGAAACCGAGTAATTTTCCGCCCGGAACTCCAAACGTGCACTTTGATGGATTGAGCTTGATATCATACCTTCTGAGGCTAGCAAAGGTTTCAGCAAGGTCAGTCAGTAGGTCGGAACCTTTACGTGACTTGACCACAATGTCATCCATGTATGCTTCCACATTTTGACTGATCTGAGTGAGCAGGCACTTCTGAATCATCCGCATGAATGTGGCTCCAGCGTTCTTCAAACCGAATGGCATTGTGACATAACAGAAGCACCCAAACGGGGTGATAAAAGCTGTCTTTATCTCGTCGGGTCTGTACAGACGGATCTGGTGGTACCTGGAGTAGGCGTCCAAAAAGGACAGACGCTCGCACCCTGCAGTCGAGTCGACTATCTGGTCGATGCGAGGGAGAGGAAAGTGATCTTTCGGGCATGCCCGATTGATATGCTTGAAATCAATGCACATGCAAAGTGAGTCGTCCTTCTTTGGGACCATGACAACATTGGCTAACCACTCGGAGTGGTAAATCTCTCGGATAAACTCAGCTGCCAAAAGCCGAGCCACCTCTTCACCGATTGCCTTTCTCTTCTATACGGCGGACCGTCGAAGATGTTCTTTGACTGGTTTCACTTTTGGGTCGACTCGCAAAAGATGCTCAGCCAGTCCCCTGGGAACACCCGACATGTCAAAAGGCTTCCATGCAAAGATGTCCTAGTTCTCACGGAGGAACTGGATGAGCGCTTCTTCCTATTTGGAGTCAAGTGTGGTTGAAATGTGAGTCGGAGCAGCATTGGAGTCTGTCGGGTCAATGTGAATCGACTTCGTTTCGCCAGATGACTGGAATGCTGAATCGGTGGATGGCTTCTTGGCTCGCAACAAATCACCCGAATCTGCGTTTTTCTAGTATTCTAGCAATTCTACCACGGCCATCTGAGCCCTTTTGGAAGCATTCTTCTGCCTTCTTCCGATTACCAGAGATAGTGATCACCCCTTTGGGACCAGGCATCTTCAATTTGAGGTACACGTAACATGGTCGAGCCATAAAACGTGCATAAGCTGGCCTGCCCAGAATGGCATGATAAGCACTCTGGAAATCCACAACTTCAAATGTCAACTTTTCTTTGCGGTAATTTTTGGAATCACCGAAAACCACGTCGAGCGCAATCTGACCGAGGGATGCAGCCTTCTTGCCTGGAATGACCCCATGGAAACTCATATTGCTTTCACTGAGTCTGGACATCGGAATGCCCATTCCCTTCAACGTCTCTGCATACAGTATGTTCAGGCCACTGCTACCGTCCATCAGGACCTTTGTCAGTCGAGTGCCTTTGACCACCGGGTCGACCACCAGTGCTTGCCTCCCGGGGGTGGCTATGTGTGCTGGATGATCAGACTGGTCGAAAGTAATGGCAGTCTGTGACCATTTCAAGTAACTGGGTGTCACCGGAGCGACCATGTTCACTTCTCTGTTGATGACTTTCAATCGACTTTTGCTCTCAACGTCAGCAAAAATCATTAGAGTGGAATTCACATGGGGATAACCATCATCATCCCCTTCCTCATCCTTAGGCTCGTCTGCTTCCTTCTCCTTTTCCTTGGGTTGTTTCTCTCGGAATTGCTAGATTAGGAGCCGACACTGCCGAGTGGTGTGCTTTGGGTAAATGAAATTACCCTCTTCATCTTTTTTGTTGTGGATGTGGCACAGCAAATCCAACACGTCATTTCCATCTTGATCTTTTACTTTCTTGGGGTTCCACGGCCCCTTAGGCTTCCCCTTGAACTTTCCTTGAACCACAGCCAAGGCTTCACCAGGAGCAGCTGGCTCGGCCTTGCGCTTTTGTTTCTGACCGGAGTTTCCTCCTCCGGCTTCGTGGGCGACTGCTTTGTGCTTGCCACTCCGGAGTCGTTCTTCTTCTTCACCATTGGCATAATTGGTGGCAATTTCCATCATCCGAGCCAGAGTCATATTTCCTGTCCGGCTGAATTTCATATTCAACTCCTGATACCTAACACCTTCCTTAAAGGCACAAATTGCCTGATGATCTGACACATCATCTACCGTGTGGTGTAGGGTGATCCATCTCTGGATATAATCCCTCAAAGTTTCATTCGATTTCTGAACACAACACTGTAATTCTGTCAAACCTGTCGGCCGTTTGCAAGTGCCCTCGAATGTTCTGACAAACACTCAGGTGAGATCTTCCCAAGTATAAATACTGCCAGGCGTCAACTGATTCAGCCATGCTCTAGCCGAGCCCTCCAACATCAGAGGAAGGTGTTTCATGGCCACTTCATCATTGCCGCCACCAATCTGGACAGCCACTCGGTAGTCTTCAAGCCAAGTGTCAGGCTTGGACTCACCAGTGAACTTACTGACTCCAGTCGCCAACCTAAAGTTGGGGGGAATCACTGCAGCTCTGATAGCTCTGCTGAAGCACTCTGGACCTGAGACATGCACTCTGTTGCTGGTTTGCGGACCCCTGTCATGGCCTTCTCGGTGAGCTCTGTTTCTGTCGACCAAACCCTGAACGAGAATAGATCTCACATCAAAGCCTGGCTCCCTGGGGTCGACTGGAACACCTCGCCCAACACTCTGAGGGCGTTTGTCTTTATGTTGCCGAGGCATGTACGACCCACTCCTTGGGGGAGGAGTGGGCACTCGACGATGATCATCACGATCGACTCGGTGATCATACTGCTCACGGTTCCTGTACTGATCTCGTCGATCCCCATGTCCCTCACACCTCGGGGGCGATCTTGGGCTATGGGCCGACTGAACTGTGTATGCAACCACGGACCTGCTATGGATCCTATTCCGCGACTGAGATACAACCGTATTCTGTTCTCCCGCCGCCCGGAGCAAGGCTCGGATCTGCACCAGACCTCGGCCAGCTTCTGACTGGGAGGGTTGGATCGACTCCGCTATCCGGACAGCAGCTGCTAGATTCTGGATCGGGGTTCGGTATACCTGAGTCGGAGGAGGAAAAAGTTGGCGTCGACTGGATTCAGGAGCGCGCTGTCGAGCGCGATCGTCGAGTGCGCGCTGGAGATTCTCCAGTCGAGTGCGCTCAGCCCAGTTGGCCAAGCGCGCCTGCTTCAAGGCCTGGGCCTCAGGGGTCTCTCCAACTATAGGGGAATGCAGTGCATCCATGTTCCAGCAGCGAAGTTCCTCCCTCTGTTGCGAAGAGAGGGGTTCGGGGCTGTACTCTTCATGAACGCGCGATGGATCGCCGTTCTCGTCGCCTCCGTCTTCACGGGTGAAGCCAGGAGGGCCGCGTGATCCATTGACCATCAGAACTTCAGCCGCTGGGTCGCTGCTGTCGCACTCGGATGCGATCTCTACGGAGCTAGTCGACAGATCGAACAGGTCGTAAAGAGTTTCGTTGGGCTCGATCTCCGCGACTTGAGGGGTGGCCGACTGGCGGGCCACTGCATGCCTCACCCACCGCTGAAGTCTCGACCGACTGGAACGTTTGCTCCGGCGGTCCGCAGGGAGGGGGAAAGCTGCTGGGGCTGACTGATACTGGGTCGACGGCTGCCGCAGAAGGACGCCGCGGACGCACGCGCGAAAGTGCGTCGCCCCGCGGGCGGGGAGCGCGTCGACGTTGAGTGGAGCCTCCTGAAGCCAAGCGGAGTCGTCGGCGACAAACACGAGCGTGCCAAGACGGATCTCGTGGCCCTCAGCCAAACCTCCGCCTGAAGCCATGATGAAGGGGATCGAAAAAATTGCAACTTCTCCAACAAGTCGCTAAGACACCTGCCCCATGGTGGGTGCCAACTGTCGTGGTTCTAATACTAATAGTAGAATAGGGGGGTAGGAATGTAGAGGCAAGATCCTAGCTATGGAGGAGTTGTACACGCGAGTTTTACGAGTTCGGGCCCTTCTCGGAGGAAGTAACAGCCCTACGTCTCGGAGCCCGGAGGCGGTCTACAGGATATATGTGTGTGAATTACAGAAAGTGCGAACCCTTGTCCCAGAGGAGGGGGTGGCTTATATAGAGTGCGCCAGGACCCCAGCTCCCCTCCATTACACAGGGTTCAATGTTCATAAAGGAGGAGCGTTACTGGTAATGTCCGAAGTAAAGTGTTATAAATGTCCATAAAGCTATGGTTTAAACTCCGACCGTTGAGGAGTTAAGGTCTTCTCATCTTCTGGTGGTCGAGTGTCTTCAAGGTGGTCGAGTGAATACATCTTCATGGTCGAGTGGATGATGGTTTCTCTTCGACTGCTTTTGATTCTTTGTAGAGATGTCCTTGGGGAGGGTATGTTGGACAGATCCATGACCCTACCCTAGGTACATAGCTTCATCAGCAGGCGCGCTCCCCACCCTCGTGGACAGGTGGTGGGCCCCCTGGCCTTCATCTTTTGTAGGTATTTTTTATATTTCCTGAAAAGTTGCTCCGTGAAGTTTCAGGTCATTCCGAGAACGTTTGTTCCTGCATATAAATAACACCATGGTAATTCTGCTGAAAACAACGTCAGTATGGGTTAGTTCCGTTCAAATCATACAAGTTAGAGTCCAAAACAAGTGCAAAAGTGTTTGGAAAAGTAGATACCTTGGGGACGTATCACCTTTAAAGACCAAGGACTGACTAGAAATAAATGCAGAGCACCTTTAAAGACCAAGGACTGACTAGACATTGTAATTCATGGTAAAAGACATCCAGTCAAGTCATACTTAACATAAACTAACAGTAATGAATGCAAATGACAGTGGTGCTCTCCAACTGGTGCTTTTTAATAAGAGGATGATGACTCGGCACAAAAGTAAATAGACAGGCCCTTCGCAGAGGGAAGCAGGGATTTGTAGAGGTGCCTGATCTCGGTTTTGAAATAGAGGTGAATAATATTTTGAGCGGTATACTTTCATTGTCAACATAGCAACCAAGAGATGGCGATATCTTCCATGCTACACACATTATAGGCGGTTCCCAAACATAATGGTAAAGTTTATACTCCCCCTTCCACCACAAGCATCAATCCATGGCTTGCTTGAAACAACTGTTGGGGAACGTAGTAATTTAAAACAAATTCCTACGCGCACGCGAGATCATGGTGATGCATAGCAACGAGAGGGGAGAGTATGATCTACGTACCCTTGTAGATCGCAACGGAAGCGTTGACACAATGTAGAGGAAGTAGTCATACGTCTTCCCGATCCGACCGATCCAAGCACCGTTACTCCAGCACCTCCGAGTTCTTAGCACACGTGCAGCTCGATGACGCTCCCCGGGCTCCGATCCAGCAAAGCTTCGGGGATGAGTTCCGTCAGCACGATGGCGTGGTGACGATGATGATGTTCTACCGACGCAGGGCTTCACCTAAGCACTACAACGATATGACCGAGGTGGAATATGGTGGCAGGGGGCACCGCACACGGCTAAGGAATGATCACAAGGATCAACTTGTGTGTTCTAGGGTGCCCCCCTGCCTCCATATATAAAGGATCCAAGGGGGGGTGCGGCCGGCCTAGATGAGGGCGCAGGAGGAGTCCTACTCCTAACGGGAGTAGGACTCCCCTCCCCGTTCCTTGTCCAACTAGGAGAGGTGGAGGGAGAGAAGGAAAGGGGGGGCGCCGCCCCTCCCTCCTTGTCCAATTCGGACTAGGGGGAGAGGGGGCGCGCGGCCTGCCCTGGCAGCCCCTTCCTCTTCTCCACATTAGGCCCATGAGGCCCATTAACCCCCGGGGGGTTCCGGTAACCCCCCGGTGCTCCGGTTTTATCCGAAACTTCCCCGGAACGCTTCCGGTGTTCGAATATAGTCATCCAATATATCAATCTTTATGTCTCGACCATTTCGAGACTCCTCGTCATGTCCGTGATCACATCCGGGACTCCGAACAAACTTCGGTACATCAAAATGCATAAAACTCATAACAACTGTCATCGTAACTTTAAGCGTGCGGACCCTACGGTTTGAGAACAATGTAGACATGACCGAGACACGTCTTCGGTCAATAACCAATAGCGGGACCTGGATGCCCATATTGGCTCCTACATATTCTACGAAGATCTTTATCGGTCAGACCGCATAACAACATACGTTGTTCCCTTTGTCATCGGTATGTTACTTGCCCGAGATTCGATCGTCGGTATCCAATACCTAGTTCAATCTTGTTACCGGCAAGTCTCTTTACTCGTTCCGTAATACATCATCTCACAACTAACATATTAGTTGTAATGCTTGCAAGGCTTATGTGATGTGCATTACCGAGAGGGCCCCGAGATACCTCTCCGACAATCGGAGTGACAAATCCTAATCTCGAAATACGCCAACCCAACATGTACCTTTGGAGACACCTGTAGTGCTCCTTTATAATCACCCAGTTACGTTGTGACGTTTGGTAGCACCCAAAGTGTTCCTCCGGTAAACGGGAGTTGCATAATCTCATAGTCATAGGAACATGTATAAGTCATGAAGAAAGCAATAGCAACATACTAAACGATCGGGTGCTAAGCTAATGGAATGAGTCATGTCAGTCAGATCATTCAACTAATGATGTGATCCCGTTAATCAAATAACAACTTCTTTGTCTATGGTTAGGAAACATAACCATCTTTGATTAACGAGCTAGTCAAGTAGAGGCATACTAGTGACACTCTGTTTGTCTATGTATTCACACATGTATCATGTTTCCGGTTAATACAATTCTAGCATGAATAATAAACATTTATCATGATATAAGGAAATAAACAATAACTTTATTATTGCCTCTAGGGCATATTTCCTTCAGTCTCCCACTTGCACTAGAGTCAATAATCTAGATTACACAGTAATGATCCTAACACCCATGGAGTCTTGGTGCTGATCATGTTTTGCTCGTGGAAGAGGCTTAGTCAGCGGGTCTGCAACATTCAGATCCGTATGTATCTTGCACATCTCTATGTCTCCCACCTGGACTAGATCCCGGATGGAATTGAAGCGTCTCTTGATGTGCTTGGTTCTCTTGTGAAATCTGGATTCCTTTGCCAAGGCAATTGCACCAGTATTGTCACAAAAGATTTTCATTGGACCCGATGCACTAGGTATGACACCTAGATCGGTTATGAACTCCTTTCATCCAGACTCCTTCATTTGCTGCTTCTAAAGCAGCTATGTACTCCGCTTCACATGTAGATCCCGCTACGATGCTTTGTTTAGAACTGCACCAACTGACAGCTCCACCGTTTAATGTAAACACGTATCCGGTTTGCAATTTAGAATTGTCCGGATCAGTGTCAAAGCTTGCATCAACATAACCATTTACGATGAGCTCTTTGTCACCTCCATATTTGAGAAACATATCCTTAGTCCTTTTTAGGTACTTCAGGATGTTCTTGACCGCTGTCCAGTGATCCACTCCTGGATTACTTTGGTACCTCCCTGCCAGACTTATAGCAAGGCACACATCAGGTCTGGTACATAGCATTGCATACATGATATAGCCTATGGCTGAAGCATAGGGAACATCTTTCATTTTCTCTCTATCTTATGCAGTGGTCGGGCATTGAGTCTTACTCAATTTCACACCTTGTAACACAGGCAAGAACCCTTTCTTTGCTTGATCCATTTTGAACTTTTTCAAAACTTTGTCAAGGTATGTGCTTTGTGAAAGTCCAATTAAGCGTCTTGATCTATCTCTATAGATCTTAATGCCTAATATGTAAGCAGCTTCACCGAGGTCTTTCATTGAAAAACTTTTATTCAAGTATCCCTTTATGCTATCCAGAAATTCTATATCATTTCCAATCAGTAATATGTCATCCACATATAATATCAGAAATGCTACAGAGCTCCCACTCACTTTCTTGTAAATACAGGCTTCTCCAAAAGTCTGTATAAAACCAAATGCTTTGATCACACAATCAAAGCGTTTATTCCAACTCTGAGAGGCTTGCACCAGTCCATAAATAGATCGCTGGAGCTTGCACACTTTGTTAGCTCCCTTTGGATTGACAAAACCTTCTGGTTGCATCATATACAACTCTTCTTCCAGAAATCCATTCAGGAATGCAGTTTTGACATCCATCTGCCAAATTTCATAATCATAAAATGCGGCAATTGCTAACATGATTCGGACAGACTTAAGCATCGCTACGGGTGAGAAGGTCTCATCGTAGTCAATCCCTTGAACTTGCCGAAAACCTTTTGCGACAAGTCGAGCTTTGTAGACAGTAATATTACCGTCAGCTTCGGTCTTCTTCTTGAAGATCCATTTATTCTCAATTGCTTGCCGATCAGCGGGCAAGTCAACCAAAGTCCATACTTTGTTCTCATACATGGATCACATCTCAGATTTCATGGCTTCAAGCCATTTTGCGGAATCTAGGCCCACCATCGCTTCTTCATAGTTCGTAGGTTCATCATGATCTAGTATCATGACTTCCAGAACAGGATTACCATACCACTCTGGCGCGGATCTCACTCTGGTTGAACTACGAGGTTCAGTAGTATCTTGATCCGAAGTTTCATGATCATCATCATTAGCTTCCTCACTAACTGGTGTAGGTGTGACTGAAACAGTTTTCTGTGATGTACTACTTTCCAATAAGGGAGCAGGTACATTTACCTCGTCAAGTTCTACTTTCCTCCCACTAACTTCTTTCGAAAGAAACTCCTTCTCCAGAAAGTTTCCGAATTTAGCAACAAAAGACTTGCCTTCGGATCTGTGATAGAAGGTGTATCCAATAGTTTCCTTTGGATATCCTATGAAGACACATTTCTCCGATTTGGGTTCGAGCTTATCAGGTTGAAGCTTTTTCACATAAGCATTGCAGCCCCAAACTTTCAGAAACGACAACTTTGGTTTCTTGCCAAACCACAGTTCATAAGGCGTCGTCTTAACGGATTTTGATGGTGCCCTATTTAACATGAATGCGGTCGTCTCTAGAGCGTATCCCCAAAACGATAGCGGTAAATCAGTAAGAGACATCATAGATCACACCATATCCAGTAAAGTACGATTACGACGTTCGGACACACCATTACGCTGTGGTGTTCTGAGTGGCGTGAGTTGCGAAACTATTCCACAATTTTTCAAATGTACACCAAACTCGTAACTCAAATATTCTCCTCCACGATCAGATCGCAGAAACTTTATTTTCTTGTTACGATGATTTTCCACTTCACTCTGAAATTCTTTGAACTTTTCAAATGTTTCAGACTTATGTTTCATTAAGTAGATATACCCGTATCTGCTTAAATCATCTGTGAAGGTGAGAAAATAATGATATCCGCCACGAGCCTCAATATTCATCGGACCACATACATCTGTATGTATGATTTCCAACAAATCTGCTGCTCTCTCCATAGTACCGGAGAACGGTGTTTTAGTCATCTTGCCCATGAGGCACGGTTCGCAAGTACCAAGTGATTCATAATCAAGAGGTTCCAAAGCCCATCAGTATGGAGTTTCTTCATGCGCTTTACACCGATATGACCTAAACGGCAGTGCCACAAATAAGTTGCACTATCATTATCAACTCTGCATCTTTTGGTTTCAACACTATGAATATGTGTATTACTACTATCGAGATTCAATAAGAATAGACCACTCCGCAAGGGTGCATGACCATAAAAGATATTACTCATATAAATAGAACAACCATTATTCTCTGATTTAAATGAATAACCGTCTCGCATTAAACAAGATCCAGATATAATGTTCATGCTCAACGCTGGCACCAAATAACAATTATTTAGGTCTAATACTAATCCCGAAGGTAGATGTAGAGATAGCGTGCCGACCGTGATCACATCGACTTTGGAACTGTTTCCCACGCGCATCGTCACCTCGTCCTTAGCCAATCTTCGCTTAATCCGTAGTCCCTATTTCGAGTTGCAAATATTAGCAACAGAACCAGTATCAAATACCCAGGTGCTACTGCGAGCATTAGTAAGGTACACATCAATAACATGTATATCACATATACCTTTGTTCACCTTGCCATCCTTCTTATCCGCCAAATACTTGGGGCAGTTCTGCTTCCAGTGACCAGTCTGCTTGCAGTAGAAGCACTCGGTTTCAGGCTTAGGTCCAGACTTGGGTTTCTTCTCTTGAGCAGCAACTTGCTTGCCGTTCTTCTTGAAGTTCCCCTTCTTCTTCCCTTTGCCCTTTTTCTTGAAACTAGTGGTCTTGTTGACCATCAACACTTGATGCTCCTTTTTGATTTCTACCTCCGCAGCTTTCAGCATCGCGAAGAGCTTGGGAATAGTCTTATTCATCCCTTGCATATTATAGTTCATCACGAAGCTCTTGTAGCTTGGTGGCAGTGATTGGAGAATTCTGTCAATGACGCAGTCATCTGGAAGATTAACTCCCAATTGAATCAAGTGATTATTATACCCAGCCATTTTGAGTATATGCTCACTGACAGAACTGTTCTCCTCCATCTTGCAGCTATAGAACTTATTGGAGACTTCATATCTCTCAATCCGGGCATTTGCTTGAAATATTAATTTCAACTCCTGGAACATCTCATATGCTCCATGACGTTCAAAACGTCGTTGAAGTCCCGATTCTAAGCCGTAAAGCATGGCACACTGAACTATCGAGTAGTCATCAGCTTTGCTCTGCCAGACGTTCATAACATCCGGTGTTGCTCCAGCAGCAGGCCTGGCACCCAGCGGTGCTTCCAGGACGTAATTCTTCTGTGCAGCAATGAGGATAATCCTCAAGTTATGGACCCAGTCCGTGTAATTGCTACCATCATCTTTCAACTTTGCTTTCTCAAGGAACGCATTAAAATTCAACGGAACAACAGCACGAGCCATCTATCTACAATCAACATAAACAAGCAAGATACTATCAGGGACTAAGTTCATGATAAATTTAAGTTCAATTAATCATATTACTTAAGAACTCCCACTTAGATAGACATCCCTCTAATCTTCTAAGTGATCACGTGATCCAAATCAACTAAACCATGTCCGATCATCACGTGAGATGGAGTAGTTTCATCGGTGAACATTACTATGTTGATCATATCTACTATATGATTCACGCTCGACCTTTCGGTCTCCGTGTTCCGAGGCCATATCTGTATATGCTTGGCTCGTCAAGTATAACCTGAGTATTCCGCGTGTGCAACTGTTTTGCACCCGTTGTATTTGAACATAGAGCCTATCACACCCGATCATCACGTGGTGTCTCAGCACGAAGAACTTTCGCAACGGTGCATACTCAGGGAGAACACTTCTTGATAATTAGTGAGAGATCATCTTATAATGCTACCGTCAATCAAAGCAAGATAAGATGCATAAAAGATAAACATCACATGCAATCAATATAAGTGATATGATATGGCCATCATCATCTTGTGCTTGTGATCTCCATCTTAGAAGCACCGTCGTGATCACCATCGTCACCGGCGTGACACCTTGATCTCCATCGTAGCATCGTTGTCGTCTCGCCAATCTTATGCTTCTACGACTATCGCTACCGCTTAGTGATAAAGTAAAGCATTACATCGCGATTGCATTGCATACAATAAAGCGACAACCATATGGCTCCTGCCAGTTGCCGATAACTCGGTTACAAAACATGATCATCTCATACAATATAATTTAGCATCATGTCTTGACCATATCACATCACAACATGCCCTCCAAAAACAAGTTAGACGTCCTCTACTTTGTTGTTGCAAGTTTTACGTGGCTGCTACGAGCTTAAGCAAGAACCAATCTTACCTACGCATCAAAACCACAATGATAGTTTGTCAAGTTGGTGCTGTTTTAACCTTCGCAAGGACCGGGCGTAGCCACACTCGGTTCAACTAAAGTTGGAGAGACTGTCGCCCGCAAGCCACCTATGTGCAAAGCACGTCGGGAGAACCGGTCTCGCGTAAGCGTACGCGTAATATCGGTCCGGGTCGCCTCGTCCAACAATACCGCCGAACCAAAGTATGACATGCTGGTAAGCAGTATGACTTATATCGCCCACAACTCACTTGTGTTCTACTTGTGCATATAACATCAACATATAAAACCTAGGCTCGGATGCCACTGTTGGGGAACGTAGTAATTTCAAAAAATTTCCTATGCGCACGCAAGATCATGGTGATGCATAGCAACGAGAGGGGAGAGTATGATCTACGTACCCTTGTAGATCGCAACGGAAGCGTTGACACAACATAGAGGAAGTAGTCGTACGTCTTCCCGATCCGACCGATCCAAGCACCGTTACTCTGGCACCTCCGAGTTCTTAGCACACGTACAGCTCGATGACGCTCCCCGGGCTCCGATCCAGCAAAGCTTCGGGGATGAGTTCCGTCAGCACGACGGCGTGGTGACGATGATGATGTTCTACCGACGCAGGGCTTCGCCTAAGCACTACAACGATATGACCGAGGTGGAATATGGTGGCAGGGGGCACCGCACACGGCTAAGGAACGATCACGAGGATCAACTTGTGTGTTCTAGGGTGCCCCCCTGCCTCCATATATAAAGGATCCAAGGGGGGGTGCGGCCGGCCTAGATGAGGGCGCAGGAGGAGTCCTACTCCTACCGGGAGTAGGACTCCCCTCCCCGTTCCTTGTCCAACTAGGAGAGGTGGAGGGAGAGAAGGAAAGGGGGGCGCCGCCCCTCCCTCCTTGTCCAATTCGGACTAGGGGGAGAGGGGGCGCGCGGCCTGCCCTGGCAGCCCCTTCCTCTTCTCCACATTAGGCCCATGAGGCCCATTAACCCCCGGGGGGTTCCGGTAACCCCCCGGTGCTCCGGTTTTATCCAAAACTTCCCCGGAATGCTTCCGGTGTCCGAATATAGTCATCCAATATATCAATCTTTATGTCTCGACCATTTCGAGACTCCTCATCATGTCCGTGATCACATCCGGGACTCCGAACAAACTTCGGTACATCAAAATGCATAAAACTCATAACAACTATCATCGTAACTTTAAGCGTGCGGACCCTACGGTTCGAGAACAATGTAGACATGACCGAGACACGCCTCCGGTCAATAACCAATAGCGGGACCTGGATGCCCATATTGGCTCCTACATATTCTACGAAGATCTTTATCGGTCAGACCGCATAACAACATACGTTGTTCCCTTTGTCATCGGTATGTTACTTGCCCGAGATTCGATCGTCGGTATCCAATACCTAGTTCAATCTCGTTACCGGCAAGTCTCTTTACTTGTTCCGTAATACATCATCTCACAACTAACATATTAGTTGTAATGCTTGCAAGGCTTATGTGATGTGCATTACCGAGAGGGCCCAGAGATACCTCTCCGACAATCGGAGTGACAAATCCTAATCTCGAAATACGCCAACCCAACATGTACCTTTGGAGACACCTGTAGTGCTCCTTTATAATCACCCAGTTACGTTGTGACGTTTGGTAGCACCCAAAGTGTTCCTCCGGTAAACGGGAGTTGCATAATCTCATAGTCATAGGAACATGTATAAGTCATGAAGAAAGCAATAGCAACATACTAAACGATCGGGTGCTAAGCTAATGGAATGGGTCATGTCAGTCAGATCATTCAACTAATGATGTGATCCCGTTAATCAAATAACAACTTCTTTGTCTATGGTTAGGAAACATAACCATCTTTGATTAACGAGCTAGTCAAGTAGAGGCATACTAGTGACACTCTGTTTGTCTATGTATTCACACATGTATCATGTTTCCGGTTAATACAATTCTAGCATGAATAATAAACATTTATCATGATATAAGGAAATAAATAATAACTTTATTATTGCCTCTAGGGCATATTTCCTTCAACAACGAGTGCCTCCAACAAACAAGAGTCCCAGGGGGAGTTTTGTTTGCAATTATTTTGATTTAGTTTGCATAAAGCATGGGACTGGGCATCTCAGTTACCAGCCCTTTATCTCGTGAGTGAGGAGCGGAGTCCACTCCTCTTGAGAATAACCCGCCTAACATGGAAGATACAGATAGCCCTAGTTGATACATGAGCTATTCGAGCATACAAAACATGATATTTATTTGAAGGTTTAGAGTTTGGCACATACAAATTTACTTGAAACGGCAGGTAGATACCGTATATAGGTAGGTATAGTGGACTCATGTGGAATAACTTTGGGGTTTAAGGGATTGGATGCACAAGCAGTATTCCCGCTTAGTACAGGTGAAGCCTAGCAAAAGACTGGGAAGCGACCAGCTAGAGAGCGACAACAGTCATGGACATGCATTAAAATTAATCGACACCGAATGCAAGCATGAGTAGGATATAATCCACCATCAACATAAATATCGTGAAGGCTATGTTGATTTTGTTTCAACTACATGCGTGAACATGTGCCAAGTCAAGTCACTTAAATCATTCAGAGGAGGATACCACCCTATCATACCACATCATAACTATCTCAATAGCATGTTGGTATGCAAGGTAAACCATTATAACTCATAGCTAATCAAGCATGGCACAAGAAACGATGATCTCTAGTTGTCATTGCAAACATGTTTATTCATAATAGGCTGAATCAGGAACGATGAACTAATCATATTTACAAAAACAAAAGAGGTCGAGTTCATACCAGCTTTTCTCATCTCAGTTAGTCCATCATATATCGTCATAATTGACTTTCACTTGCATGACCGAATGATGTGAATAATAATAATAATAATAGTGCACGTGCATTCGACTAAGCTAGAATCTTCAGGCATTCAATAAACAGGAAAAGACAAGGCAATATGGGCTCTTTTGTTAGATAAACAATAATGCATATAAGAGCCACTTCAACAATTTAATTATGGTCTTCTCCTATCGACCCCCAAAGAAAAGAAAAGAAATAAAACTATTTACACGGGAAAGCTCCCAACAAGCAAAAGAAGAACATGAAATCTTTTTGGGTTTTCTTTTTAGTTACTACTACAAGCATGGAAATTAAACTGATTAAAAGCTACAACTAATTTTTTTTTTCTTAAGGTTTATTAAACACACAAGAAGAAATCGTAAAAAGGGAAATAAACTAGCATGGATGATACAATGAAACAGTATGAGTACTGATACGTCTCCAACGTATCTATAATTTTTGATTGCTCCATGCTATATTATCTACTGTTTTGAATGTTTATGGGCTTTATTGTACACTTTAATATCATTTTTGGGACTTACCTATTAACCCAGAGCCCAGTGCCAGTTTCTGTTTTTACCCTGTTTTAGGGTTTTGAAGAAAAGGAAAATCAAACGGAGTCCAATTGACCTGAAACTTCACGGAACTCATTTTTGGAAGGAAAGAAGCTCAGAAGACTTGGAGTGCACGTCGGGGGCTCTACGAGGAGGCCACGAGGCAGGGGGGCGCGCCCACCCCCCTGGGCGCGCCCTCCTCCCTCGTGAGCCCCTTGTGCCCCCCCTGACGTACTTCTTACGCCTATATATCTCCATATAACCTAAAAACATCCGGTAGCACAATAAATCGGGAGCTCCGCCGCTAGAAGCCTTCGTAGCCACCGAAAGCCAATCTAGACCCGTTCCGGCACCCTGCCGGAGGGGGCAATCCTTCTCCGGTGGCCATCTTCATCATCCCGGTGCTCTCCATGACGAGGAGGGAGTAGTTCTCCCTCGGGGCTGAGGGTATGTACCAGTAGCTATGTGTTTGATCTCTCTCTCTCTCTCTCGTGTTCTTGATTTGGCACGATCTTGATGTATCGCGAGCTTTGCTATTATAGTTGGATCTTATGTTTCTCCTCCCCCTCTTCTCTCTTGTAATGAACTGAGCTTCCCCTTTGAAGTAATCTTATCGGATTGAGTCTTTAAAGATTTGAGAACACTTGATGTATGTCTTGTCGTGCGTATCTGTGGTGACAATGGGATATCACATGATTCACTTGATGTATGTTTTGGTGATCAACTTGCGGGTTCCGCCCATGAACCTATGCATAGGGGTTGGCACACGTTTTCGTCGTGATTCTCCGGTAGGAACTTTGGGGCACTCTTTGAGGTTCTATGTGTTGGTTGAATAGATGAATCTGAGATTGTGTGATGCATATCGTATAATCATACCCATGGATACTTGAGGTGACATTGGAGTATCTAGGTGACATTAGGGTTTTGGTTGATTTGTGTCTTAAGGTGTTATTCTAGTACGAACTCTAGGGCTGTTTGTGACACTTATAGGAATAGCCCAACGGATTGATTGGACGGAATGACTTTGAGGTGGTTTCGTACCCTACCATAATCTCTTTGTTTGTTCTCCGCTATTAGTGACTTTGGAGTGACTCTTTGTTGCATGTTGAGGGATAGTTATATGATCCAATTATGTTATTATTGTTGAGGGAACTTACACTAGCGAAAGTATGAACCCTAGGCCTTGTTTCCTATCATTGCAATACCATTTACGCTCACTTTTATCATTAGTTACCTTGCTGTTTTTATATTTTCAGATTACAAATACCTTTATCTACCATACATATACCACTTGTATCACCATCTCTTCGCCGAACTAGTGCACCTATACAATTTACCATTGTATTGGGTGTGTTGGGGACACAAGAGACTCTTTGTTATTTGGTTGCAGGGTTGCTTGAGAGAGACCATCTTCATCCTACACCTCCTACGGATTGATAAACCTTAGGTCATCCACTTGAGGGAAATTTGCTACTGTCATACAAACCTCTGCACTTGGAGGCCCAACAATGTCTACAAGAAGAAGGTTGTGTAGTAGACATCAAGCTCTTTTCTGGCGCCGTTGCCGGGGAGGTGAGTGCTTAAAGGTATATCTTTAGATCTTGCAATCGAGTCTTTTAGTTTCTTGTTTTATCACTAGTTTAGTCTGTAAAAGAAAACTATAAAAAATGGAATTGAGTTTGTCTCATACGCTTCACCTTTTTAATATCTTTCGTGAGTATGATGGAAAGGATAATTGTGCTCAAGTGCTAGAAGAAGAAATCTATAAAATGTTTGGCACTAAATATTTGAATGATGAGCATGATTGCAATGTTGTTAGTATGAATTCGTTGAATATCCATGATGCTAATGATATGCAAAGCCACAAGCTTGGGAAAGCTATGTTTGATGAAGATGATATTTTTTGCCCCCCAAGTTTTGATGAGCAAATTTATTATGATGAAAGCATGCCTCCTATCTATGATGATTATTGTGATGACACGTATGCTATAAATAATAATGATAACCATGAAACTTGTCATCTTGATCTTAATTCTCAATCACATGATAGTTATTTTGTTGAGTTTGCTCCCACTATTATTCATGAGAAGAATTTTGCTTGTGTGGAGAGTAGTAAAATTTCTATGCTTGTAGATCATGAAAAAAATGCTTTATGTGATAGTTATATTGTTGAATTCATTCATGATACTACTGAAAATTATTATGAGGGAGGAATATATGCTTGTAGGAATTGCAATAATATCAAGTTTCCTCTCTATGTGCTTAAAGTTTCGAAGTTATGCTTATTTTGCCCTCCTATGCTAGTCGATTATTGTTACCATAAGTTGTTTGCTCACAAAACCCCTATGCATAGGAAGTATTTTAGACTTAAATGTGCTAGTAATATTCATCATGATGCTCTCTTTATGTTTCAATTCTTATCTTTTATGTGAGCATCATTGAAATCATCATGCCTAGCTAGGGGCGTTAAATGATAGCGCTTGTTGGGAGGCAACCCAATTTTATATTTGTTCCTTGCTTTTTGCTCCTTTTTAGTGATAAATAATTCATCTAGCCTCTATTTAGATGTGGTTTTATGCTTTTAGTTAGTGTTTGTGCCAAGTAGAACCTTTGGGAAGACTTGGGGAGAGTCTTGTTGATCATGCTGTAAAAAATAGAAACTTTAGTGCTCACGAGAATTGCTTACATTTTTATTTGGAGAGTGCTATTTAGTTAAATATTTTTGCAGATGATTAATAGATAAATTCCTCAGGTCCATAAATTTATTTGAGAATTTTATGAGTTCCAGAAGTATACTTTGATCCAGATTACTACAGACTGTTCTGTTTTTGACAGATTCTGTTTTTCATGTGTTATTTACTTATTTTGATGAATCTATGGCTAGTAAAATAGTTTATAAACCATAGAGAAGTTGGAATACAGTAGGTTTAACACCAATATAAATAAATAATGAGTTCATTACAGTACCTTGAAGTGGTGATTTATTTTATTATACTAACTGAGCTCACGAGTTTTCTACTTTAAGTTTTGTGTTGTGAAGTTTTCAAGTTTTGGGTAAGGATTCGATGGACTATGGAATAAGGAGTGGCAAGATCCTAAGCTTGGGATGCCTGAGGCACCCCAAGGTAATATTCAAGGATAGCCAAGAGCCTAAGCTTGGGGATGCCCCGGAAGGCATCCCCTCTTTCGTCTTCGTTCATCGGTAACTTTACTTGGAGCTATATTTTTATTCGCCACATGATATGTGTTTTGCTTGGAGCATCAATTTATTTTGTTAGGATTTGCTTGATGTTATTTAGAACAATGTTTTTCATCTTTTATTTCAATAAAAGTGGCATTGATAGCCTTTACTATGCCTATGTTACAAGTATACATGTTGCTGTTTGAAAACAGAAAGTTTACCGCTGTTGCAATCATTCCCTAGAAAAGTCAGAATGTGATAAAATGTTGAAACCTTTTGCATATTAAGATCTGATAAATTTACTACTGTGGGAATTTTCTTTCATAATTTTTGGAGCTAGGGAAGTATGGATGTTGCTGCATTCTTTACAAACTATCCTGTTTAGGCAGATTGCTGTTATGTTTGCATTGTTTGCATATGTTTGCTTCTTTAATGATTCTATTTGAGGGTAGGAATATTAAATATGCAGAGGCATTTAGTATGAAATGTTGAATAATAATTTGAGTAATTTTCTACAGTAGAGTATAATAAGGTTTTGGCAATGGTTTATACTAACTTATCTCACGAGTATGTGGATGAAGCTTTTGAGATTTAGTGAGACCGTGGTATGAGGGGAATTAAGGAGACACAAAATCTCAAGATTGGGGATGCCCAAGGCACCCCAAGATAATATTTCAAAAAGTCTCAAGCGTCTAAGCTTGGGGATGCCCCGGTTGGCATCCCACCTTTCTTCTTTAACAACTATCGTTTAGTTTCGGTTGATCATAAGTTTTTGCTTCTTCACATGATGTTTGCCATTCTTAGAATGTCATTTTCTTTTGCTTTGCTTGATGTTTGAATAAAGTATCAAGATCTGAAATTATTAAATGTTAGAGAGTCTTCACATAGTTGCATAACTATTCGACTACTCATTGATCTTCACTTATATCTTTTAGAGTAGTTTGTCGTTTGCTCTAGTGCTTCACTTATATCTTTTAGAGCATGGTGGTAGTTTTATTTTGAAGAAATAGATGAACTCTCATGCTTAAATTAGATTATTTTGAGAGTCTTAAATAGCATGGTAATTTGCTTAAAATCCTAATATGCTACGTATTCAAGAATAATAAAATTCTCTTATGAGTGTGTTGAATACTATGAGAAGTTTGATACTTGATAATTGTTTTGAGATATGGAGATGGTGATATTAAAGTCGTGCTAGTTGAGTAGTTGTGAAATTGAGAAATGCTTGTGTTGAAGCTTGCAAGTCCCGTAGCATGCACGTATGGTAAACGTTATGTAACAAATTTGAAACATGAGGTGTTATTGATTGTCCTCCTTATGAGTGGCGGTCGGGGACGAGCAATGGTCTTTTCCTACCAATCTATCCCCCTAGGAGCATGCGCGTAGTGCCGAGGTTTTTGATGACTTGTAGATTTTTTCAATAAGTATGTGAGTTCTTTATGACTAACGTTGAGTCCATGGATTATACGCACTCTCACCCTTCCATCCTTGCTAGCCTCTTCGGTACCGTGCATTGCCCTTTCTCACATTGAGAGTTGGCGCAAACTTCGCCGGTGCATCCAAACCCCGTGATATGATACGCTCTGTCACACATAAACCTCCGTATATCTTCCTCAAAACAGCCACCATACCTACCTATTATGGCATTTCTATAGCCATTCCGAGATATATTGCCATGCAACTTTCCACCATCCAGTTTATCATGACACATTCATCATTGTCATATTGCTTAGCATGATCATGTAGTTGACATAGTATTTGTGGTAAAGCCACCATTCATAATTCTTTCATACTTGTCACTCTTGATTCATTGCATATCCCGGTACACCGCTGGAGGCATTCATAGAGAGTCATACTTTGTTCTAGTATCGAGTTGTAATCATTGAGTTGTAAATAAATAGAAGTGTGATGATCATCATTCAATAGAGCATTGTCCCAAAAAAAGAGAGAAAGGCCAAAGAAAAAAAGAAGGCCCAAAAAAAGAAAATAAATAAAAAGGGGCAATGCTACTATCCTTTTTTCCACACTTGTGCTTCAAAGTAGCACCATGTTCCTCATATAGAGAGTCTCTTGAGTTATCACTTTCATATACTAGTGGGAATTTTCATTATAGAACTTGGCTTGTATATTCCAACAATGGGCCTCCTCAAGTGCCCTAGGTCTTCGTGAGCAAGCAAGTTGGAATGGATGCACACCCACTTAGTTTCTTTTGTTGAGCTTTCATACATTTATAGCTCTAGCGCATCTATTGCATGGCAATCCCTACTCCTTGCATTAACATCAATCGGTGGGCATCTCCATAGCCATTGATTAGCCTCGTTGATGTGAGACTTTCTCCTTTTTGTCTTCTCCACATAACCCCCCTCATTATATTCTATTCCACCCATAGTGCTATATCCATGGCTCGCGCTCATGTATTGCGTGAAGGTTTATGAGTTTGAGATTACTAAAGTATGAAACAATTGCTTGGCTTGTCATCAGGGTTGTGCATGATGAGGGAATTCTTGTGTGACGGAAATGGAGCATGACTAAACTATATGATTTTGTAGGGATGAACTTTCTTTGGCCATGTTATTTTGAGAAGACATAATTGCTTAGTTAGTATGCTTGAAGTATTATCATTTTTATGTCAATATGAACTTTTGTCTTGAATCTTTCGGATCTGAATATTCATACCACAATTAAGAAGAATTACATTGAAATTATGCCAAGTAGCACTCCGCATCAAAAAATTTGTTTTTATCATTTACCTACTCGAGGACGAGCAGGAATTAAGCTTGGGGATGCTGATACGTCTCCAACGTATCTATAATTTTTGATCGCTCCATGCTATATTATCTACTGTTTTGAATGTTTATGAGCTTTATTATACACTTTTATATCATTTTTGGGACTAACCTATTAACCCAGAGCCCAGTGCCAGTTTCTGTTTTTTCCCTGTTTTAGGGTTTCGAAGAAAAGGAAAATCAAACGGAGTCCAATTGACCTGAAACTTCACGGAACTCATTTTTGGAAGGAAAGAAGCCCAGAAGACTTGGAGTGCACGCCGGGGGCTCTACAAGGAGGCCACGAGGTAGGGGGCGAGCCCTCCACCCTCGTGAGCCCCTCATGGCCCCCCTGACGTACTTCTTCCGCCTATATATCTCCATATACCCTAAAAACATCCGGGAGCACAATAGATCGGGAGTTCCGTAGCCACTGGAAGCCAATCTAGACCCGTTCCAGCACCCTGCCGGAGGGGGCAATCCTTCTCCGGTGGCTATTGACGGTGTCCTGGACTAGGGGGTACTCAACACGTCATCTCCCGATCTGTTAGATTGGGCCGAGGACCCCCATGGCCGTATACTCATGGGCCAGTTCAGACAGCTGCCGCATACATGGAAGATTCCACAAGACTTGGTGATCAAGACAAGGACTCCTCCCCACCGGCGTATTCGGCTAGGACTCTTGTTATCCTAGGCCTTTGGTGCATTATATAAACCGAGGCCAGGCTAGTCAATAGACAACAACCATAACATACAATCATACCATAGGCTAGCTTCTAGGGTTTAGCCTCTCTGATCTCGTGGTAGATCTAGTCTTGTACTACCCATATCATCAATATCAATCAAGCGGGTCGTAGGGTTTTACCTCCATCAAGAGAGCCCGAACCTAGGTAAAACATCGTGTCCCCTGCCTCTTGTTACCATCCGGCCTAGACGCATAGTTCGAGACCCCCTACCCGAGATCCGCCGGTTTTGACACCGACATTGGTGCTTTCATTGAGAGTTCCGCTGTGTGATCGGCAAAAGGATTGATGGCTTGTCTGCAGGTCAACTGCGATGCCGGCATCTTCATCGCCGGCTCGACTGGTCATCTTGGCTCGACCGAGGACCATGCTCCATCTCTGATTGTCATGTTCAGACGAGGGCCTTCATCAACATCAACTCCGATCTCTATCAAGATCATGGAGGAATCATCCATGGACCTCGGGGGCTCAACGTCAACATTGCCCTCGGGCGACCGTGCTGTTTTTCTAAACAGCGAACTTGTATCTGCTGCCACCACCTCTTAGAGCATCGCTTTGACGATCCCTTTGGTGGAATTGTGCGGAACTAAGTCTACAACATCCATGCAAAATTTCATCGAGTTTCGATGGAGGAATTTCCAACAATCTATGATATACCGGAGACCTGTCAAATCTTGACGGGAATCTGGACGAGTTTAGGGCGTGGTCTCCAGAGCCCCGCTCGGATGTCCTTTGGAAGATCCAACCGTTCATCTACTGCAGAATTCCCATATCTACCACCCCTCCAAATTTCAGCTCGATCCGACGGTTCAAACTCCAGGAACCTTCCGATGAGTGGACCAATTTTTGGATTCGTTTTCTGCGCGAATACGGATCCGACACGAATTCATGTTTCTTTAGGAACGTGATATTGGACAACCTTTTTAGAGAAATTCTCTTATAGGGTATTGTGCATTCTTTTTAAACATGTGCCCGTAAATTGTTAAACTTCCCCTAAGGTCATCTTCATCATCATGCTGGTGTCAAACCAGTCCGACAATATTGCTCCAAGGTTGTCAACCTGCGCTAGACACATCGTCACTTTGTTGAGCCGAGCTCAACTTCTTCGGATCATCATCTCAGCAAAACGAACAAGAGTCCGGCATCGCGAAGGATAAATCATCACCAACATCGCCGCCCCACAGATTACACGGAGCGGGCACACCAGCATCGCCGCACGGTCACTTCATCAAGCCGGCATCGACCACGTCACGACCGGCATCGGTAGGGCCGCACTATCGCTTCTTCAAGCCGATGTCCATCATGTCGACCTACTTCGACTCGTCGGCTGACATCGAGGCTTCGACATCTCGGCTGGACCGGGGGCTTCGCCATCTCTTCATCAACCTACTCTGGAGACTTCAGCGTCACTAGCCGACCAGCTTCGTCACGATAGCTGGACCGAGGGCTTTGCCTCCGCAAGCCAACCTTTGCCAGCATCGCCATGCCGTCACTTTATCGCCCATCAGGCAATGGGTGTGCGGATCGAGTCCCAATTTTGGGAGTCACCTTTCTTCGGATTGCTACAACAAATAAACCAGGTGCTATTAATCCTAGCAATTTTTGCTTGTTGGAGTTTATTTTTCTCAAGAAATTATTACTCTGGTTTGTTCCTGTACACAGGTCTATCGAATGATGTCCGCATTAACGACGGTCGCGTGGTGGTTCGGTCAGTTTCCATACATAGTCCGGCGAACGCCACATCCAGAACTCGAACCGACCTGTGAATTCAGGCTTTGCCACACCTTTAGCGCATCACGCCGACGCCCTGCATCGACATTGACTTCGGCGCCAAGCCATATTTCTTTTATTACTCACTTTGCATAAATTATTTATTATGCAACATTTTTTTATTATTATCATTACTATTATCTCCGGTTTGCACTATTTTTTGTGCACAGGAAAATGATCCGGGTTGGGCAGTATCATCAACTCGGCGTACTGACATACCACGTCACCTCGGCTGGACGGGGGGCTTCATCAACACTTCATTACCCCATGCTGGGGACTTCGGCATCACTCTGCCGTCCTGCATTGACCATGCTATGTCACCACTTCGGAGTGCCGAGCCCTTTGCTCCGCCACCTCAGGACCGGCTTGGGGGATGGAACCTTGTCCCGCATCAAGCTCGGACTGCGTCATCAATACCGAACACATTAACCAGCTAAGTTGCCTTCATGCTCAAAGTTTTAAATTTTTAACTTGTGTTCGGTTCGACCAAGGATTATACTTTTTTGGAAAAAAATGCTTGTAAAAAATTTCCTTGTCCAAACTTTGTTTGTGACGCACAAATTCAAATACCCCGTTTATTTGGGGGCTTCCTTTATGAAGCTTTTCCTCTTGCATATGATTATACTTGTACGACTTCGTTCCTTGTTCGTGTATTACGCCACAATATGCACCATATTGACCTAAGCGATTTGCAAGCTGGGTTGGCTGGCTCCTGTGCTTACCCCTACGTTTCCGATTGTTCGGCTAGGGAGTAAAGGGAGCACCTCTGCGATTGTCACAACCGGGTCATCCGAGCTCTGACCTCAGACTGGGTGAAGCCGAAAGCTAGCGCTCTTATTGTTTTCAATCATGGTCGGCACACAACGGAACTCATGAGTACAAAAAATATATTGCACAAGTCTCATAGTAATAATGAGCACCGAAGAAAGGTATCGGTGGGGGTACTATTTTCTTCGAAGATGCTTCTTACACTTCGTCTGTAATATAGCATAAGTTCCCTGAGCGCGCTTTGTATGTTACAGCCTTATGGCCCGGTTGCCTGGTTATCGAAAATACTGTCGATATTCTCGACAAGTGGAGTACATAATACTTTTCGGTCCTTGACCGAAGAGGGAGAAGCCGACGGTCGGTTAAGACGCGTTTAAAGTTCGAGTGAACAAAGATATGATATTAGTACTTCGGTACATACAATCATTATACATAAAATTCTTTTACCCAAGTCACTTGGGGGCTCTTAAATTTATATGAGCCGTTTTATAATAAGTGTTCTTCTTAGTTGTTGCAAAGTTTTTATTACTATTATTATTCATCACTCCTTTTTTCGACACAAGTGTGTGGTCACTAGCCGGGGAGCCTAATTTCTCTCTCAAAGCCGCTAGAGTTTAGTTTGCTAAACTGGCCTAATGAGAAGTACTCCGCCTTCGGGATAGGAGGTTGAAGCCATAGGCTGACCCGCTTGGAGTCTTGAGATAGGATGTGTCATGTTAAAGCACGACAGAAGCACTCTTTTTTTCTAAGACCAATTTATGGATTGGCACCGAACACTTGATCTTGTTCAGACATCATGTTTTTACTGACGTTTTTTGGTTTTCCAAGCTTTTGTCACTTTCAAACTATTTGTATGTTTTCAGCACAAGTCTTGCAGTGCAACGCCGGACACCTTTAGAGATTTGGCAAAAACATTCTCGGATATTGCTATATATGCATCGGTTTCGAATTGTGTCTTAGGTTAATAGTTGGGTTGCCCGGCTCCTGCACTTGCCTCCTACGTTCCGCTTTGTTCGGCTAGGTGTGCAAAGGGAGAACCACTGCGATTGTGCTTCCAGCTCACATGGTTAAGCACCTCAGTGGAGAAAGCCAAAAACTGACTGTCACAATAAGCGTAAACTGGTCAGCGATCCGATGACTGTGTTATATGATGGGCCATTCATAACATTGGCCGAAGTGTTTATGGCTTGACCTCGACTGTCGCCGGACACTACCGGGGCTAGTAACTGGCCTCCCAAACTAAATCCTCAATATTTTGCTCTTACATTAGAGCTGAGGTTTCATGATCATGCTTAGCATGACAACCCAAAGAAAGGAACTGCTAGCGGGACTATTTTCTTTGGAAGACATTCTTATGTTAAACAGTAATATAACATATCTCTCTGCGTACCTTTGTTTATAAAACCGTATGGCCAGTTTGCCTTGTTTGTCGTAAATCTTTGCCCTCATAAAGGCTTTATAAAGTAGGACAAACACTCCTCGGCTACTGGCCGAGGAGGTTGAAGCCGATGGTCGGTCAACAAAGTTTTGTACAATGCGGATCCGAGCATTAATGACGTAAAGTACTTGGATACATAGAGTCATTACACATAATTTGTGATTTTACGATGGATATCGATCCTTAATTCGGCCACCCGTGCCCGCATTAAGGCTCGGGGGCTACTGAGCTTCGGGCTTATTATTTACAAATATTAAAGGGGCACATCAATCCCCTGATCTGGTGTTGCCACCCGACCAGTGTCTCGGGGGCTACTGCATTGCCTGTCCAATGCATAAAATTTTAAGTGCAATACAGTTTCCAAGGAGATTTTGATCCTCAGGTTGGTCGGCCGCACCCAACCTGAGTGTCGAGGACTGAGCATGTCGCTTTTTGTGTCCCGAAGTATTTTGCCGAGTTAGGACTTGATCCTCAGGCCGATCTTACAAATAAACCTGAGTCTCAGCGGCTACTGGGATCAGTGGTATTACGTCATCCTTCAGGTGCATCTTGGGTTTTAGACCGATACACACCTTGAGGGCTACTGGCTATATATCTCGGCAGAGAATAAATTGCACCAATCAAAAATATTGACCAAAAATCGGCCCACAGTCGGGGTGGTGCACCACCTCGGAAGCAGTCCGGCATAAAGCTCGGGCTCTAGTGGCTGGCTCCATAGAGGGCATTTCCGGCATTAAGCTCGGCTAAACTCCTTCAACTTTTTTGAACCAAGGTGATTTATGACAGTCCGGCGTTTGAGCTTGGACATAGTCCGACGTTGGAGCTTGGACATAGTCCGGCGTTGGAGCTTGGACATAGTCCAGCGTTGGAGCTCGGATATAGTCCGGCGTTGGAGCTCGGATACATTCCGGCGTTGGAGCTCGGAAGCGGTCCGACGTTGGTGCTCGTCTGCAAAAGATACCTCGAATACAGTCCGGCGTTGGAGCTCGGACGCAAGAGGACACTGCCTCCCGGGAACAACTTCAAACCCGAGGTGTGGCATAAAAATAACAAGGCATTGATAAAGGCCAGAAACTTAAAGGGGATCCTCGGATACACGACGTATAAACTTGTTGAGTGCATTTTGGCGATCCTGAAGATCGAAGATGAGAAGATTTGTTGAACCAGTTTTCAAGACCGACAACCGAAGATGAAGAACAGTTCAGAAGAATCGAGGAATGTCCCTAACTTGAAGACCGGTTCAGGGGGCTACTAACGGTGTCCTGGACTAGGGGGTACTCAACACGTCATCTCCCGATCTGTTAGATTGGGCCGAGGACCCCCATGGCCGTATACTCATGGGCCAGTTTGGACAGCTGCCGCATACATGGAAGATTCCACAAGACTTGGTGATCAAGACAAGGACTCCTCCCCATCGGCGTATTCGGCTAGGACTCTTGTTATCCTAGGCCTTTGGTGCATTATATAAACCGAGGCCAGGCTAGTCGATAGACAACAACCATAACATACAATCATACCATAGGCTAGCTTCTAGGGTTTAGCCTCTCTGATCTCGTGGTAGATCTACTCTTGTACTACCCATATCATCAATATCAATCAAGCATGACGTAGGGTTTTACCTCCATCAAGAGGGCCCGAACCTGGGTAAAACATCGTGCCCCCTACCTCTTGTTACCATCCGGCCTAGATGCACAGTTCGGGACCCCCTACCCGAGATCCGCCGGTTTTGACACCGACAGCCATCTTCATCATCCCGGTGCTCTCCATGACGAGGAGGGAGTAATTCTCCCTCGGGGCTGAGGGTATGTACCAATAGCTATGTGTTTGATCTCTCTCTCTCTCTCTTGTGTTCTTGATTTGGCACGATCTTGATGTATCGCGAGCTTTGCTATTATAGTTGGATCTTATGTTTCTCCTCCCCCTATTCTCTCTTGTAATGAATTGAGTTTCCCCTTTGAAGTAATCTTATCGGATTGAGTCTTTAAAGATTTGAGAACACTTGATGTATGTCTTGCCGTGCGTATCTGTGGTGACAATGGGATATCACATGATTCACTTGATGTATGTTTTGGTGATCAACTTGCGGGTTCCGCCCATAAACCTATGCATAGGGGTTGGCACACGTTTTCGTCGTGATTCTTCGGTAGGAACTTTGGGGCACTCTTTGAGGTTCTATGTGTTGGTTGAATAGATGAATCTGAGATTGTGTGATGCATATCGTATAATCATACCCACGAATACTTGAGGTGACATTGGAGTATCTAGGTGACATTAGGGTTTTGGTTGATTTGTGTCTTAAGGTGTTATTCTAGTATGAACTCTAGGGCTGTTTGTGACACTTATAGGAATAGCCCAACGGATTGATTGGAAAGAATAACTTTGAGGTGGTTTCGTACCCTACCATAATCTCTTTGTTTGTTCTCCGCTATTAGTAACTATGGAGTGACTCTTTGTTGCATGTTGAGGGACAATTATATGATCCAATTATGTTATTATTGTTGAGGGAACTTACACTAGCGAAAGTATGAACTCTAGGCCTTGTTTCCTATCATTGCAATACCGTTTACGCTCACTTTTATCATTATTTACCTTGCAGTTTTTATATTTTCAGATTACAAATACCTTTATCTACCATCCATATACCACTTGTATCACCATCTCTTCGCCGAACCAGTGCACCTATACAATTTACCATTGTATTGGGTGTATTGGGGAGACTCTTTGTTATTTGGTTGCAGGGTTGCTTGAGAGAGACCATCTTCATCCTATGCCTCCTACGGATTGATAAACCTTAGGTCATCCACTTGAGGGAAATTTGCTACTGTCCTACAAACCTCTGCACTTGGAGGCCCAACAATATCTACAAGAAGAAGGTTGTGTAGTAGACATCAAGTACCGACATCTAGCAATGAGTGTGTGAGCATAAATGTAATGTCGGTGGGAAATACGTACTCCCCAAGCTTAGGCTTTTGGCCTAAGTTGGTCTATGGCCATGGCTGGCCTAGCGGATATCCATAATAATAGTTGGGGTCGTACTAGGAAGAAGAAGAGGAAGACTCCGATTGCCACTGGCTGACAATCATCCCCGGATCCCACTGATAATTAGACTGTCGTGCAGGATCAACTTGTGGTTCCGGCTCTGACTCCATGGCGGGTGCAGGGTTCCGGTAGGCGTGAATAGCCTTCAACAGAACAAGATACTGGCCTACAGATAAATCAAACAAAGAAGGAGCAGGCAGGGTAATAGTCTCAGGATGATCTTTATTAAAGAACAATTGATATTTAAGCTCTCCTTCCCTATTCTTAACAATAAAATCATGTGCCACCATACTTTTATAATCTAGATAAACACGAGGCGGCACTTTTTCTTCCTTCTCATAATGCCTAATAGGTATGTTAAAATGTGCAGCTAGGCGTGAATCGTAGATGCCTCCAAAGATGGGGCCCTTTGTATGGTTCAGACTTAACCGTTTGGCAATAATGCAGCCCATACTAACAGAGTTATCACCATATAAGCCGTGGAGCAAAATAATAATATCAGGGATACTAAGGTTTCCACAATTTCCGCGACCAATTAAGCAACGACTAGCAAATAATGCAAAATAACGTAAAACGGGAAAATGTATGCTAGTGATTCGTGCATCGGAAACCTTCCTTGTTTCCCCTACAGTGATAGTATCAATAAACCCCTCCACATCATCGTGATGTGGTTCTTCTGTCTTGCCCTCAAAAGAGACTAAACAAATCCGACAAAAATCATAAAGTGACATCTCCTTATGCTCATCATATAAATAAAACTCCACCATAGGTGGTGAGTTCCTGGAATGAAAATGAAAGTTTTGCACAAAGGTATTTGTGAGCAAGAGATACTAATCGCATTGGTCGTGGAGGAAAGCGGTAAGGCCTGCAGTCTGAGCCAATTCATGAAAATCTTCATAAATCCCGGCTGCTCTCAAGAAATCCTCGGAAGGCCATTCACACGCCCGAACCTCCGCGGTGCAAGGCAGATTATACTTAGGCTTCGGTGGCTTTTCCTTCGAGCTTTGGCTCGATGAGCCCCTCAAAAGTCTCCTCATCATTTTCTGAAAAATTATGAAATTTTTAGTAACTTCAAAATAAAAGTAAACCAAACTCAATAATATTGATAGCAACTACTCCTACAAGTGCCTAGGGCCTATATCATGCATGAAAACTACTTGGAACCATATAAATTTGACATGCAAGCTCAAGAACAGGGTCACCTAAGCAGCAAAAATTTGCAATGAATAAAGCACTAGAACAAAAACTAATTGAACCAATGGAGGAGTCACATACCAAGGAACAATCTCCCCAAGCAGTTTTATGAGAGGTGCTTTGAGCAAGGAGATCGAAAATGCCAGCAAGATGAGCTAAAACTCGTGCCTGAGCTGGATATTCGTGTTTGGGGGAGGAAGATGAAGTGTGTGGGTGCAGGAATAACTGGAGGAGGGCCATCGTGGGCCCATGAGGTAGGGGGCCACGCCTTAGGTGGGTGGGCGCGCCCTCCACCCTCGTGGGCAGGTGGTTGGCCCCCCTGGTGTGTTCTTAGTTCCATAAATCCTCAAATATTCTAAAAAAAATCATATTTAATTTTCAGGGCATTTGGAGAACTTTTATTTTCGAGGTATTTTTATATTGCACGGATAATCAGATAACAGACAAACACATATTTATTTTTATTTTATTTAATATAAATAACAGAAAGTAAAAGTGGGGTACAGAAGGTTGTGCCTTCTAGTTTCATCCATCTCGCGATCGTCAAAAGGAATCCACTAACAAGGTTGATCAAGTCTTGTTAACGAACACATTCCGAATAACATGGAACCGGAGAAATTTCGAATAACACTATGTTACCTCAACGGGGATATGCACATCCCCAATAATAAGAATATCATATTTCTTCTTGACAGTAGGAAGAGGAAATTCAAAACCTCCAAATATAATCGATGGCATTTTCCCAATAGAATTGATATTGTGAACTTGAGGTTGTTTCCTCGGAAAGTGTACCGTATGCTCATTACCATTAACATGAAAAGTGACATTGCCTTTAGTGCAATCAATAACAACCCCTGCAGTATTCAAAAAGGGTCTTCCAAGAATAATAGACATACTATCGTCCTCGGGAATATCAAGAATAACAAAGTCCATTAAAATAGTAACGTTTGCAACTACAACAGGCACATCCTCACAAATACCGACAGGTATATTAGTTGATTTATCAGCCATTTGCAAAGATATTTCAGTAGGTGTCAACTTATTCAAATCAAGTCTACGATATAAAGAGAGAGGCATAACACTAACACCGGCTCCAAGATCACATAAAGCAGTTTTAACATAGTTTCTTTTAATGGAGCATGGTTTAGTGGGTACTCCTGGATATCCAAGTTTCTTTGGTATTCCACCCTTAAAAGTGTAATTAGAAAGCATATCAGTTAATCGCATACGCAAAATGATAGGTCTAATCATTTCAGCAAAGCGCTCAAAATCCTCATCATCCTTTTTCTTGGATGGTTTGGGAGGAAAGGGGATGGGTTTCTGAACCTAAGGCTCTCTTTCTTTACCATGTTTCCTAACAACAAAGTCTTACTTATCATAACCTTGATTCTTTGACTGTGGATTATCAAGATCAACAGCAGGTTCAATTTCTATATCATTATCATTACTGGGTTGAGCATCATCATGAACATTATTATTGACATTATCACTAGTTTCAGTTTCATTACCAGGTTGTGTTTCAGCATCAGAAATAAAAATATCATTTGGATTCTCAGGTGTTTCAACAATAGGATCACTAGAAGCATGCAAAGTCCTATCATTTTTCTTTTTCTTCTTTTTAGAAGAACTAGGTGCATCTATATTATTTCTCTGAGAATCTTGCTCAATTCTCTTAGGATGGCCTTCAGGATACAAAGGTTCCTAAGTCATTCTAGCAGTTCTAGTAGCCACTCTAACAACATAATCATTATTCTTATTATTCACTTCATTGAGCAAATCATTTTGAGCTTTAAGTACTTGTTCTACTTGAGTGGTAACCATAGAAGCATGTTTACTAATAAGTTTAAGTTCACCTTTAACATTAGCCATATAATCACCCAAGTGTCCAAGCATATTTGAATTGTATTTTAATTGTCTACCAAAATAAGCATTAAAATCTTCTTGCTTAGCCATAAATTTATCAAACTCATCTAAGCATGGGCTAGCAATTTTAGTAAATGGGATTACAGCTTTATCATATCTATAGATATGGTGCGATCTATGATGAAAACATAATAGGTTCAGATCTGAAATCATGGCACTCGGGCCCTAGTGACAGGCATTAAGCATAGCAAAGGCATAGCAACATCAATCTCAGAACATAGTGGACACTAGGGATCAAACCCTAACAAAACTAACTCGATTACATGATAGATCCCATCCAACCCATCACCGTCCAGCAAGCCTACGATGGAATTACTCACGCACGGCAGTGAGCATCATGAAATTGGTGATGGAGGATGGTTGATGATGACGATGGCGACGAATTCCCCTTTCCGGAGGCCTGAACGGACTCCAGATCATCCCTCCCGAGAGGTTTTAGGGCTTGGTGGCGGCTCCGTATTGTAAAACGCGATGATTTCTTCTCCCTGGTTTTTTTCCTCTTGGAACATAATACATGGAGTTGGAGTTGGATTCGGAGAGGCAACAGGGGGCCCACGAGGTAGGGGGGCGCGCCCTAGGGGGGCAGGCGCGCCCCCACCCTCGTGGATAGGTGGTGGGCCCCCTGGCCTTCATCTTTTGCAGGTATTTTTCATATTTTCTGAAAATTTGCTCCGTGAAGTTTTAGGTCATTCTGAGAACATTTGTTCCTGCACATAAATAACACCATGGTAATTCTGCTGAAAACAGCGTCAGTCCGGTTTAGTTCCATTCAAATCATGCAAGTTAGAGTCCAAAACAAGGGCAAAAGTGTTTGGAAAAGTAGATACGTTGGAGACTTATCACAACATGCCCACGGATCTTGTGAATGATACCTTTTAGAGTTGCAAGTTCGAGAATTTGGTGAAGCGGGTGAAAGGATCGAGAAGAGGTGTCTAGAGGGGGGGGGGGTGAATAGACTCTTAGCAAGGAAAAGTAGCAGTTTTTATTTTCTTTAAGTTAAGGTGGAGTTTTAGCACAAGTTTAACCATTCACAATACATTTCAAGCAAGCATGGCAAGAGTATATGAGCAGCGGAAAGTAAAGCATGCAACTTGCAAGAAACCCTACCTCTTCGCCCCCTCTCTGCCTGCTTCCCCTCGCCGTCCTCCAGGCAAGACGCCGCATAGCCCTCGCCGCCGTAGCCGCCCTCAAAGCCGTTGGCGTCGGCGTTGCCGTAGTCCCGCCTCGGGCCGGTCCTGCCCCCGCGGCCGCCCCTCCCGCGCCCGGCGCCGTCCCCACGGCTGCCCCTCGCGTCCTTCGCTGCAGCCACAAATCGCATCACACCATGAGCAACAGAAATGGAAGCTGGGATCGAAAGACCCACTAGACAATCAAATCGGAGAGAGAGAGAGAGAGAGCAAACCAAGAGAGTCACTCACCGGGCGGCGTGGTCTTGGCGGGCGGCTTGGAGCCGAGCTTGCCGGTGGTGGGTGCAGGGGCCGCGGGCTTGGGCTCGGCGGCCTTCTTGGCGGCGGCGGTGGCGAGGAGCTGCGAGGGGTCGTCGTTGTCGACGTCTCCAAGGAGATCGAACTGGTTGGACGTCATCTCCGGGTGCCGCACCACACCAAGCACTCAGATCAAACTAGCTTAAGAAAACTCCGGTGTGGGCGAATCTAGTAGGAGGCCGCCGACATGGGCGATGGATTGGATGGAAAGATTAGGGTTTGGAGGAAGGGGAGGTGGTAAAACCCTAGCCGCCGCCAACGAAGAAGAAGCCGCTGTGTGCTGTGCTGCTGAAGCTGTGGGAGTGTGTGGGACGTGACAACGGAGTGTGCTGGCCTCCGTTTTCAGACCACGGGCGTGGGGAAATCGCGGAAATGGGGCTGAGGGGGAGGGGAAATTACGAGTGTGCGTGGGTTGGATGGTGTTGGGGCTGGGGGTGGTTTGGTCATTTGCGGGTGGGTTGTTGGGATGGCGGTCGTGGGCTTCGGGCGTGGTTGTCGGTCTTCCTGGCTTCGTGTATGGGCCTCAAGGGTTGATGGGTCGCCACCTCGCCCATTCGCCACAATATGTTTTTTTTCATCGATACACTGCACTTTACTTTGATCTTGCAACATATTTTCTGTTTTTGTTCATGAGTTGAATACTTGACAATATTATGTTTCGCTTCACATAGTTACGGATTTTTTCTGCGAGAAACTTCCAATCTATTCATCTTCAATCATGGCAGTACAACGAACACCAGAAATAATAAAAATCACATCCAGATTCATAAACCACCTAGCGACCACTACAAGCGCTGAAGGGAGGCAAAGGCTGGCGCGCCGCCGTCATCGGCCCTTCCTCATCGGAGCTGGGCACGACTAGTTATAGTAGACAGTCGAAAAATCATCGTGCTAAGGCCTCATATGACCAACGCACCAGAATAGCAAGCGCCACCGATGAAGAGAAGCTTAGACCTTGTACAATGCAAGGTGCTTATGAGAGGTGCTTGGAGAAATAAACCAGACTTTTCTTAAGCACGGTGCTTATTTATACAGGATATATGCTTAACTAGGCGTCTCTCCTGTAGAAATAAGAATTGGTGCTTCAGAAAAGTCCAATTTATTTTTCAAAGCGCCCCCTAAGCATCTAGCTTTGTACAAGTCCTTAAATAAGGAGGATCCAACCTGAGGACACAAGAACAAAGACTGGATCTGAGCAGATCCATCAAAGACAACCACCAACTGAATCCCGCGAGATTCGCCGGAGACACACCTTCACACGCCCTCCGACGATGCTAGACGCACCATCAGAATGGAGGCTAGGCGGGGAGAACTATTCAAAAAGCCACCGTCGTCTCATTTTCTTGAGCAGGACACAAACCCTAACAAAATTTAAAGAAGCACCTAAAAATGGAGCCTCTTGCATTGCATGGTTAAACTTGAATTAGTTATGTTTTTACAAAGGCATACCAAGTTTAAGCGCGCACACAAAGCAAAATAAAAATGGTACAGGTAGTTCAAAAGACCTTATCCGGTATCGATACAATCCAATATGACTTCTATTTAATAATCTCAAGTTTATATGGACCAAGATGTTCAAGATACAGGGCTAGTAAAAAATACTGTAACTCCCATCTCCTTTACAAATGAATCTTCTCTTTTATCCAACATCCCCCTTTGGTGTTACAAGTCACTTCCTACCGTGTGACCGTAAATCTGTGACATATGGAAATATTTTTTATGGAGATTCCTCGACTATGGAGATGTATGGATTAGGGGCATGTTCAATGGCGCTAAGAAAAGCCGTCAGTTATGCTGATATTTTTCTATCATGCATGATAGAAAACACACCGAATTGTTCGGTTCCTAATCTTCCGGCGATGTCGTACCTGGCACTAGGATTCTACAGGCCAACTGCCGGGGACTCAACTCCCCTGGCGCTAGGATTCTACGGGCCAACTGTCGGGGACTCAACTCCCCTGACGTGCTGCAGGGTGCAGTTGGATTACTGACAGGTGGCCATCCGGCACACGGGCCCACATGCAAGTGACCGAGCTGCACACTGCAGTACGACAGATGATCCATGTCTAACTGCCGGGCGGTCAAGAGGAAATCAATCCTGGCTCTCTCTACAAGTGCGCATCCTCATTGAAGATGCCCTTATTGAATACTAGTAGCTAAAAATGGCTAGTAAAAGATGAACAATAAATCTGACAAATATGAAAATAGAGTGAGGCCTCGCAAGTATAAGATGAACAATAAATCTACGAGCTACAATGCACGTACATAAAAAAATGATTTAAGGTCGTCTCCAAGTCGAAGCTCATTTCTCCCTCGTACGTCTAGGCATGTACAGGCACCTAGCGGGCTCCCCAGAATTCAACTGTTTGCACATATGGAGGAGACACGTGGTTTTCCAACACACGAGACAAACACAACTTGACTGCGGATTTGGTGAAACCCTTTCTTCCACCTATCCTTGTTACTGAATTGTAAAGGCCACCTGTAAGTGCATCTAGTGCCACCCCTAGTTGGTTTTGGAGAATTGACGACAAACCTAGTTGAGGGACTAATGTGTTTATGAGAATTGCAGGATAACACAGGTAGAAGTCCCTCATTGATTCGGTTTTACTACCAGAGATGACCCCTAAAAATGTATGAAGACATTGAAGTCAAAGGTGGTATATGAAGATATTCACATTGAAGACTATGACAAGAGAAGACACGATATGAAGCCTATGGAGCTCGAAGACTTTGATCTTTCGTAGTTCTTTTTCTTTTGTGTTGAGTCATAGGAACCACCGTACTGTTAAGTGGGGTCCAAGAGAACCAGTCAGAATGACTGAAGTGATGCCTAAACCAAAAACCTATGTCTTCGAGTGAAGACTATGAGAGCGAATCTTGTCCAGAGTCGGACAAGTCAGCTTTGCTTGTAGCCCAAGTAAAGTTGCCGTGTGAGTTTGAAATCTGACCGTTGGAACACGTGTCAGTTCCTTAGTGACCTAGGGTCATTTCGGACAAATCAGGTCAGGTTGCCAAGTGGCTATAAATAGCCCACCCCCTACAACCATAAACGGTTGGCTGCTCAGATTTAGTGCATGACTTTTGTCATTTGAGAGCAACCCACCTCGAAGCCTTTGAGAAAGAGAATACCTAGCGAGGAGAAAGCCCTAACCACCTAGAGCCAGAGAGAATTGGGTATCACTTAAGTCTTCTTGTCTGAGTGATCTGAAGACTTATTACACTTGAGGACTGTGCATCCTCCAGCCAGTTAGGCGTCGCGTTCTGAGCATCCAAGAGTCATTGTGGATTGCTGGTGAACAAAGTCTGTGAAGGTTTGGGAGTCTACCTTGAAGACTTACCAGAGTGATTGGGCGAGGTCTGTGTGACCTTAGATCAAGGAGAATACGGTGAGGACTGGGTGTCCTGAGCTGCGTGTTCAGGACTGGGTGTCCGGGACTGTGTGTCCTAAGGTTTAAATACCTAGCCGCTCCAACCAGACGTACAGTTGTCACAACAACTAGAACTGGTCCAACAAATCATTGTCTTCAACGAGTCACTGGTTTCATCTTCACTTCTCTTTACTTACTGTTACTCATTGTGAAATCATTGCATGCCTGTTCTATCTTTTATCTTCACAACGTGAGTGTATGATCTGTTTGGCTTCATAATATCTTCCTACCTGATCCTTATTACACTGCAGCTATTTGTCATTGTGCTTTCACTCTATTGAATACCTGACCATGGCTTGCCTAGTGTAGTCTACCTTCCGCTGCATAGTGATAGGCATATCTCTCCTGTTTGTCTTCATAACTTCCATGTTTTGACGACTTTCATAAAAATCGCCTATTCACCCCCCTCTAGTCGATATAACACACTTTCAATTGGTATCAGAGCAAGGTGCTCCCTTGTTCTGTGTGATTCGGTTTAACCACCTGGAGTTTTAGCTATGTTGACTGCAGGGATAATTAAAGTCTCCGCTGCGTGCCCCGTCTTCGATGGAACTGAATATCCCTACTGGAAGAATAAGATGCGCATGCATCTTGAAGCCATTGACGTCGACCTATGGTATGTCGTCGAGAACGGCGTTCCCAAGGCTGGAGAAGGTGTCACTGCTGCTGATGTCAAGAAATTCGTTCAATTGGACTCTACTGCCAAGAATATCATCTGTGGTCATCTGACCAAAGGACAGTATGGCCGTGTGAGTGCTTTGAAGACATCCAAGCTGGTCTGGGACTGGCTCTCCAAGGTCAATGAAGGCATCTCAACCCAGAGAGATCAGAGAATCAGTGTCCTTCGCAACCTCTTCAACCGCTTCAAGCGAAATGACAATGAGAATGTCCAACACACATTTGATCGTCTCACTGACATCACAAATGAGCTTCAAGCCCTCGGCGCCACTGAGATCACCAAACATGAAATCGTCAAGACGCTGCTGAGATCACTTGATAGTTCGTTTGACAGCCTAGCCCTGATGATTCAAGAACGTCCTGATCTCAAGACACTCGATCCGTCTGACATACTCAAGAGGCTCAACACACATGAGTTTTAGCTTTCCGAGAAAAGAGATATCTACGGTCCAAACTATGGGCGAACTCGTGCCTTGAAGGCAAAAGTTGTTTCCTCATCTGAAGAAGAATCTGATAGCAGTTCTGATGATCCTGAAGACATTGGAAGGGAACTTGCAATGCTTATGAAGAAGTTCCAAAAACTCACCAAGAAGAAAGGCTTCAGAAAGTCTTCACGATCAAGCTCAAGGAATGATGAAGCTTCTGGTCATGACTACAAGAAGAAAACATGCCACAAGTGCAAGAAAACTGGACACTTCATCTCTGAGTGTCCACAGTGGGACAATGAGAACAGAAGGAGGAAGAAGAGCAAGGAATATGACTCTGACGACAAGAAGAAGAAGAAATACTCAAAGTCTTCTTCCAAGTCTTCCTCAAAGTCTTCATCACACAAGAAGAGCTCATCTGGCAAGGCACGTGCGTTTGTTGGCAAGGAAATGGATTCAGAGGAGGAGTCCGCTTCTGAGGAGGCAGAGGTGGAGTCTGATGAGGAGTCTGATTCTGGCATTGCAAGTCTGGCTACAGCATACGTCGCCAAGCCCATCTTCAACACTGAAGACAATGACTTCATCACCGACACCGATGCAAATGACAAGGACTACTCCGCTCCTACATACTGCTTCATGGCACGCGGTGCCAAGGGAAAGGTCTCTAGCAGAAAACCAAAATCTTCTGACACTATTGCTGGGGACCTTAAACATCTTGTAGGGCGCAAGATCAAATGCCCGAATGGCATTACTATGTACTTCGTTCCTGAATCGCATGCTACTCTCCCTATTAGTCCTAATCTGGATCTAAGTTTTCATAACCCACTGGTTCGTCAAATGTTTTTTGCTTCACAATGCTCTTGGTGAAGCCTATCCCCCTAACTGCACTATAGGGTACGACACCAGCGTCTTCAGAATGGATTATTGATAGTGGGTGCACAAATCACATGACTGGCAAAAGAAGTCTTCTTATGGACTCAACCTTACGTCCATCCGACAAGATCCACATCACATTTGCTGACACTGGTAAAAGTAAGGTATTGGGTCTAGGTAGAGTTGCAATCTCAAGGGATCAACACATGGATAAAGTCATGCTTGTTGAATCCCTTGGCTTCAACTTAATGTCTGTCTCAATGCTTTGCGATTTGAACATGATCGTAATGTTTGGAAAATATCGTTGCCTTGTACTAATGGAATCTGACAAGTCTCTAGTGTTTGAAGGGTATCGAAAAGATGATTTGTACGTGGTAGATTTCTCAGCAGGGCCACAGCTTGCAGTATGTCTTCTAGCAAAGGCTTCAGAATGCTGGCTTTGGCATCGGAGGCTTGGGCATGCTGGCATGAGGAACCTCCACACACTTGCAAAGAAGAAGCATGTCATAGGCATCGAAGGCGTCAAGTTCAAGAAAGATCACTTATGCGGTGCCTGTGAAGCAGGGAAGATGACAAGGGCAAAACATCCCTCGAAGACAATCATGACCACTACTCGACCCTTCGAACTGCTTCACATGGATCTGTTTGGTCCCACTCACTACTCAACTTTTACCACTATTGCTTGCCTCTATGGCTTTGTCATTGTTGATGATTAATCTAGATATACTTGGGTGCACATAATCCTTTACAAGACCGAAGTGCAGGATGTCTTCAGACGCTTCGCCAATCGAGCTATGAACAATTATGGCGCCAAGATAAAGCACATCAGAAGTGACAATGGCACTGAATTCAAGAACACTGGCCTTGATACATATCTTGATACCTTGGGCATCACACATGAATTCTCAGCCCCATACACACCACAGCAGAATGGCGTCATCGAACGCAAGAACAGAAAACTCATTGAGATGGCCAGAATGATGCTAGATGAATACAAGACTCCAAGAAAATTCTGGCCTGAAGCCATTGACACTGCATGCCATACAATCAATCATGTTTATCTTCACAAGCTTCTGAACAAGACATCTTATGAACTCCTAACTGGCAAGAAGCCAAATGTCAGTTACTTCAGAGTATTTGGCGCAAGGTGCTGGATCAAGGACCCACACCACACCTCAAAGTTTGCACCAAAATCACATGAGGGTTTTATGCTTGGATATGGAAAGGATTCGCACTCCTACAGAGTCTTCAATCTCTTTCATTACAAAGTGGTTGAAACAATGGATGTGCGGTTCGATGAGACCAATGGTTCACGAAGAGAGCTACTGCCAAATGTGCTAGATGAAGTTCCATCTAGTGAATCAATCAAGCTAATGGGAACTGGAGAGATTATACCTTCTGAAGCTCATCCTGAAGAAGGACTTATCATCTCAGCACCTGATCCACATGAAGACAATGCTCAGCCTGAAGACATTCCTCCCAACAACAACACAGATCAGCAAGAGCAAAGTCTTCGCCCTGTACATCCTCGTGTTGCCAATGAAGTGCAGATTGACAAAATAATTGACAGCATCAATGCACCTGGTCCACTCACTCGTTCAAGGGCAACTCAGCTGACAAATTTCTGTGGGCACTTCGCATTCGTCTCAATTGTAGAACCCAAGTGCAGATTGACAACAACGCAATGGCATCTTCATATCTCAAGAAAAGTATCTCAAAGATTGCCTGAAGAAGTTTGGTATGCAAGACTGCAAAGGCTTCACAACACCAATGCCAGCCAAACATCATCTGGGTCCCGACGACAATGGTAAAGAGTTCGATCAAAAGGTATACCGCTCCATGATTGGTTCTTTGCTTTATTTATGTGCATCTAGGCCAGATATTATGCTTAGTGTTTGCATGTGTGCTCGATTTCAAGCGGCACCAAAGGAGTCGCATCACTTAGCTGTGAAGCGAATTCTTTGATATTTGGCTCACACCCCAACTCTCGGATTATGGTATCCAAAGGGCTCAGAGTTTGATCTGGTTGGATTCTCGGATGCTGATTATGCTGGTGACAAGGTTGATCGGAAGTCTACATCAGGAACATGCCACTTTCTGGGACAATCACTTGTATGTTGGTCTTCAAAGAAGCAGAATTGTGTATCCCTCTCCACTGCTGAATCTGAATACATTGCTGCTGGATCTTGCTGCGCTCAGCTTCTGTGGATGAAGCAAACTCTCAAGGACTATGGCATTCATCTGAAGCAAGTGCCACTCTACTGCGACAACGAAAGCGCCATCAAGATTGCCAACAACCCAGTTCAGCACTCGAAGACAAAGCACATAGAAATTCGTCATCACTTTCTCAGAGATCATGTTGTGAAGGAAGATATTGATACCATACACGTCAACACTGAAGAGCAATTGGCAGATATCTTCACCAAGCCCTTGGATGAGAAGAGATTTTGCAAGTTACGGTGTGAGCTAAATATTCTAGAATCCTCAAATGTCCTGTGATCAGGCACACATCCTAACACTTATGCATATTGATGACTTAGATGTGCAACACACGAAGTAACGTATATCTTCAATCAATGAAGACATACATTCTAAGTGTGAATATATTAATGTGGAATTTGACTTCGGAGCGCCACGATAATTGTGCGCCGTGTCTGGGTCTAATACTTCCTATACGGTGGGTAACGCCACCACCAAATGTTCTATTTTGAAGTGTTTCACTCATGGCGTTACCTTGCAATGTCTTCACATTTGGTTTGGCTTCAACCTCAACATGTCTTCATGATTATCTTCACTATGTTGATTATATATATATATATATATATATATATATATATATATATATATATATATATATATATACACTAGTGTTCTGTCCTCTACAGCATTCACTTATAGCTATGTCTTCTTGTTTGAATCTTTTTAACTAAGTGAATGTGATCGGACCCTGACCTCTCTATGCTTTCTATCTCAAATTCTATCTCTCCAAGTCATATGCATTCTATTGAAACTGTCGAATGTCTTCTCTGCGTCCTTGACAGAAGAAGACACAGAGACAACCTTTAAGTCCGTTTTCAATGCTCCCGTTTTCAATGCTCATTCATCCACATGACATCCGGAGAAGTAGGAACGACCACCCGACAATCCAGGCATGCGTGGGACGTGGAACAAACCCCAAAATTCTGCATGATGGCCACGTGTCACTTAGATGCGAATCGCCAGGGGCACCTGTGTAATAGCGCAGTGCCGCCCCTGTACCTATAAATACACATTCACCATGGTCATTATCTCTTCTTCCACCCTCGCACGAACCCTAGCGCCACCGCTAGCCCTCGACTACGCCGGCGACGAAGCGCTTCGCTGCCGCAACCTCTCCGACGCCGTCTTCACGCCGATCGCGGACATCATCCTCTCCTCCGTCGCCGTAGGTGTCCTCCGTCTCCAAGTTAGGGCACGGAAGATTGAACTGCTCGGCCTCATCTCCCATTCCGTCTAGCAGTTCTTGGTGTGGTAAATAAAACTCTCTTTTACAGCACTGTTGATCCTATGAATTCATCACTTTCTACCACAAGCAATTTCTGTTCACACAAGTTAGATCTCTCTCATACTGCATCTCATAACATGCCTAGTATATTCACTTGTGCTTCACAAAGTAGTTAGATTCCTCACTTGTACTGATCTGTGGATTCGTACAAATCTGGAACCAACTTCTTATCTATGAGTGAATGTCTTCGCACGATGAGGTCAATGTCTTCTAAACTGATTTATCTTCAAAATCTTCTGAGAATGCATATGACCTCTTCCCCTTCCCTCGCACCTTAATGCTGTCACAGGTACATGTCCGTGGGAGAATCCTTTGGTTCTCATAGTCTACATTCATTTGCAGAGTTCTTACAACATCACATAAATTCTCCTGAAGCCAGTTCCTGTTGGTCCAGCAAGAGAAATCCTTTGAAGCCTTTGAACGTCTTGAAGCCTTTCAAGTTAAAGTTTATGGCTTCAGAGAAAGCAGCAAGGAAGGGGGGCAGACAACATCGTGGCGGAACGTCCAGAGATCTGCCTGATGAACTTGTAGAAATGTACAAGACAGATCCTGAAGAGGATTACAGTCAGCGCAAGACCCGAATCCAATGGATTCGACGCTATTGGGCAGAACAATGGTTCAAATACCGCTTCACAACCCAAGAGTATGCTGAGAAAAGTGCCATCAAAAGACCGCGGGGAGACATCCTATACAAGAATCTTGTACCCAGGTCCAGAGATGAAGCTATTGCCCAAAGCTTCTATCCATGCATGGTTCGTGGGCCACAGCCTGATGATGCACATCCGTCGTCACTACTCTGGTGTCGTGACGACAATCTGTTCAAGCGCAACTTCCAGTTTGCCCAAAACTCAGCGAAGAAGAACAAGAAGAAACTTGGGTTAGACTTCAACCCTGGTTCCTCCGCACCAAGGGCAGATGGCACACGCGAGGCAGAATCCAATGTCATCGGTCCTTATGCAAACCTTGAAGGCCTCATTACCCGCATCTTGGTTCAAGGGACTGCAGTGAATGAGCCCCCAGCTGACTCTGAATCAGAAGAAGCTCCTACAGTACTGAAGCCAAAGAAGATGAAGAAGCCAAAAGCTTCAAAGCCAGCCCCTTCACCAAAAATCTCAAGGGTGAATCCATTGGCAACTGCACCTCCTGAAGATAGTGTGCAGTCTGAGGATTTATCACGTGCCTCCAAGCACCAGAAGAGCAAGATGCCTCAGCCACATACCGGCCAAGAGCTCACAGCTGCTGCCATTCTGCGCAATGATGACATTGACCTGTCAAGTGATGAAGACCTAGCAGATGACGCTCTTGAGCAACTCATCAAAAGCAAGGAAGAAGCAGAAATCTTCAATGATCTGCCACTCTTTGATGTCAACATCATCCACAACTTCATTGACGAGTGGTTTGACATGCCCAACATCAACTTCGATGATTTACAGCTACCCATTGGCCTCAGTGTCGCCTTCCATGGCGCCATTGCTTCAGAACTAGCCATCGCCCAGCGCGTTGTTGAGCTGAAGCAGAAAATTAACTATGAAAAGGTTCGGTTCAAGAAGCATATGGCCCAGCTCAGCGTGCAAGATGTGAAGAACTTCAAAATCATGATGCACGAGCTCAAGGAAGCTTTTCTGAAGAAACGGGCCGAAGCTCAAGGTTCGCGTGAGCGCATGAAGACTCTGGCTGATAGATGTGTGCAAGCCTACAATGAGGCTGAAAAGCGCAAGGCACTTGGGCGTCCTAGCATCGACCCCAGGATGGCCGCAAAGAAGAAGAAGCCTGCTACGGCTGAACCTGATGCACCAAGGCAAGAAGCAGTTCCAATTGTCTTCCCAACTACAATAACTGGCTCGAAGCCAAAGAGCCGGTCAACAGCTTCAGAGCTCAAAAAGACAAGGACTGCTGAGGCTGAAGCCAGGAAGAGGAAGCACTCTGACGCCTCTCCTACTGCCCCCACCAAGAAAAAGAGAAAGACCAAGAGAGCTCGGGCTGCTCCCACAGAGCCCTTAATAGTTGAACCCATTTCTATGGTTCATCCTGACGCAGAACGTCAACTGACAGTTCATGAGCCTGCTTCCACAGAGACTCCTGAAGCTGAAGACATCCAGCAGCTGATCCCATCACTGCTGAAGACATTGGTCATCATGACAATGTAGAAGATGATGCAGTCCTTCCTCAGCAAGACAACATCGAACTCATCAGCATTGGTCGTCCACTGACGCCAATTGCACAGAATGTTTCATGGGCGGATCGCCCACAAGAGGAAGAAGACTATGAAGCCCAGCCCACTCCACCTCCACAGGCGTCGTCTGCATTCCGCAGGCTTCACAAAGGTCCAAGGCCTCAAGTCTCTGCTGAAGACATTCCGGCTGCATCAGCCGAAGACGAAGAAGTACCACAAGCCCCCCGTCTCACCAAGAAGCAGTTCTTACGGAGAACGTGCTTGTGTCCGACCCTCCAGCTTGTCAAGTGGAGGATGAAAATCTTGAGGCTGCCACAACCAACAATGAAGCTAATGTGGAGTCCTCCCCAACAAAGGCATCAGAAGACAGCAAAGCCACTAATCCTGCCACTTCTGTTCCTGAGTCTGCTGTCGGTCCTCAATTCGATTATCAAGTTGAGCACAGGCCTCGGGTCCAGAAGCCAATCCCAAGACTGCCAAGGTTTCCAGGTCCTGCATCAGCAGCTGTCTCCTTCAACATCAATGGCTTCAGGGCAGACAACACGTTTTTCAATAGCTCCAGGAACCCCTACTCCAGGGAAAGGATTTCATCAGATCGGTTCTGGAGCTATCCTCAGCGAAGCTATTACTCTTGCATACTGTACAACCAAGGTCGCATCTTCCCACACAAGCGCCTTGATGTTGAAGCTATAGCTGGTCTGCCCTGTCTAGAAGAAGCGTTGGATTGCTTCAAGCAAGTGGGTCTGCTGCAGTTTATTACTGATGAAGAGCATTGGAATGAAGAGCTTCTGCTACAATTCTATGCCACACTTCACATCAAAGGGTACAGCAGAGATTCGAAGACTTGGATGTTGGAGTGGATGACTGGCAACGTTCATCACGAAGCCAATGCATTTGACATCATTGAGCTCACTGGCTTGCCCACTCCTGGCGATCTCTTCGAGCAAGGTTGTCAGCTGCATACTGAAGCTATTGAAAGCATCTTTCAGCGGCCTGAACCTAATATGACTCAGATGCTCAGCATGATGAAGCCATTGCCCCAAGATGCTGCTTATCCAACAGAGTTCTTCGTTGAAGACCTTGAGTACCTGCCAAGAACCATCTATCACATCATAAGGCGGACTCTCTGGCCCATTAAAGGACACTCTCCAAATGCCAAGATTGAGGGTGCAATGAAGACTTTGATATTCTATATCCTTCATGGCAAATGCTTCAATGCACAGGATCTCTTCATACGCCAACTTGCTGCATCAGGCTCTGATTTATTTGGTTTGAAGTTCTACGCCCCTTGGGTAATGCGGCTGATCAAACTTCACTCTGCTATCTCGTATCAGCCCTAAGCCCGCAACCATCGTATCTTCTTGCCTGATGTGGATACCTCTGCTGAAGCCATTTATCCTGAACCTGCCAAGCAACCTCTAAGTCTTCAGAATGCAGAACACCAGAGCTTCACTCAAAACATTGAAGGAATTGAAGCAGTCTCTAGGGTGTATCCGTTGGCTGGCACTACACGTGCACCACGCCCTGCTTCCACTAAAGCCACTAACAGCACAACTGCTCCAAGACCCAAGAAGCGCACTCGTGTTCTCACTGACCGAGAGCTTCTTGTGGCCCTTTATCAGAAACAGGATAGGCATCATGACTGGCTGAAGCGTCAGATGAAAAGCCTCTTGGTGGATGTTAATCGTCTTCGAAATCTTGCCACCAAGAATGCTTTCGTCACCCATGAAACCTGTCGCCGTACATGGAAAGGGCTATCAATGATGTGTTCTGAAGCTGATCTCCAAGAGCATGGCTTCACTGAGTGATTCAAGTTTGACACCACACCTCCTAGAAAGGCTGTGATGCGAAGCACACCATCACTTGAAGACTCTGAGTTCTCTTCCTCTGCTGCAACAGTGACTGCACGAGTTATCGAGGATGAAGATGATGCAACTTCACCACCACCCTCTTCAGCACCGCCAAACACCTCCAACGACCCTGCTGCTCATGGAAACGAGTAGACACTCTATGTCTTCAAACCTTTTTGGTCCTTACTGACAAAAGGGGGAGAAGCATATGGGTTGATAGTCTTCAAGCGGGTCCATATGGGCGGGTGCTTTATATTTTGCTATATTTTGCTTCGTGCTTACAACTCTCATTTTGCTTCATTTGGTTCTTTGAGTTGTAACACTAAAACTCGATGGTCGTCTGCTACTTGTTTGCCACCTTGTTTTGCGAAGATAAATTCCGCATGTGCGACGATAAATTCCGCACTTAGCTCATTCTGCAGACGTCCATTTTCCATTATGCATGTCATTATCTTCATATACTTTCACATGCATAGTGGATTGTCATCATAAGTTGAAGTGGATCTCCACAAGTACAACCTGCCATGTGCATTTGCATTCCAAAGGCAAATTACTTATATGCACATCTTCAGGGGGAGCCCTTGCAACTTATGAAGACAATTCCCTATCCTTTATAAATTTCACAGATTATATTCCCCGTTGAAAATTTCAACTAGTTTGTCATCAATCACCAAAAAGGGGGAGATTGTAAGTGCATCTAGTGCCACCCCTAGTTGGTTTTGAAGAATTGACGACAAACCTAGTTGAGGGACTAATGTGTTTGTGAGAATTGCAGGATAACACAGGTAGAAGTCCCTCATTGATTCGGTTTTACTACCAGAGATGACCCCTAAAAATGTATGAAGACATTGAAGTCAAAGGTGGTATATGAAGATATTCACATTGAAGACTATGACAAGAGAAGACACGATATGAAGCCTATGGAGCTCGAAGACTTTGATCTTTCGTAGTTCTTTTTCTTTTGTGTTGAGTCATAGGAACCACCATACTGTTAAGTGGGGTCCAAGAGAACCAGTCAGAATGACTGAAGTGATGCCTAAACCAAAAACCTATGTCTTTGAGTGAAGACTATGAGAGCGAATCTTGTCCAGAGTCGGACAAGTCAGCTTTTCTTGTAGCCCAAGTAAAGTTGCCGTGTGATTTTGAAATATGACCGTTGGAACACGTGTCAGTTCCTTAGTGACCCAGGGTCATTTCGGACAAATCAGGTCGGGTTGCCAAGTGGCTATAAATAGCCCACCCCCTACAACCATAAACGGTTGGCTGCTCAGATTTAGTGCACGGCTTTTATCGTTTGAGAGCAACCCACCTCGAAGCCTTTGAGAAAGAGAATACCTAGCGAGGAGAAAGCCCTAACCACCCAGAGCCAGAGAGAATTGGGCATCACTTAAGTCTTCTTGTCTGAGTGATATGAAGACTTATTACACTTGAGGACTATGCATCCTCCAACCGGTTAGGCGTCGCGTTTTGAGCATCCAAGAGTCATTGTGGATTGCCGGTGAACGAAGTCTGTGAAGGTTTGGGAGTCTACCTTGAAGACTTACCAGAGTGATTGGGCGAGGTCTGTGTGACCTTAGCTCAAGGAGAATACGGTGAGGACTGGGTGTCCTGAGCTGCGTGTTCAGGACTGGGTGTCCGGGACTGGGTGTCCTAAGGTTTAAATACCTAGCCGCTCCAATCAGACGTACAGTTGTCACAGCAACTGGAACTGGTCCAACAAATCATTGTCTTCAACGAGTCACTGGTTTCATCTTCACTTCTCTTTACTTACTGTTACTCATTGTGAAGTCATTGCATGCCTGTTCTATCTTTTATCTTCACAACGTGAGTGTATGATCTGTTTGGCTTCATAATATCTTCCTACCTGATCCTTATTACACTGCAGCTATTTGTCATTATGCTTTCACTCTATTGAATACCTGACCATGGCTTGCCTAGTGTAGTCTACCTTCCGCTGCATAGTGATAGGCATATCTCTCCTGTTTGTCTTCATAACTTCCACGTTTTGACGACTTTCATAAAAATCGCCTATTCACCCCCCTCTAGTCGATATAACGCACTTTCACCACCTAATAAAAATGAGACAAACTTGCTACAAGGGAATAATTTAGCAACGGTTTTTCCCAGCAGCAACAACACAATTTTGCATGAATTGAAATAAATATTTCATGACAGCAACAACATAATTTATCATAACAGCATCACTTGGAATCACCAAATCCCGGCAATCATAATTTATCATAACAGCGTGATCTTTCACAGCAACAACAATTCATCAATACCACAACATAATTTTGCAACAAAGATAATCTAACACAAGTACTTCTGGAATAACTCAAGATTAGTTATAGTTTTGCACAAGCAAGGCTGAGAATGATATTTGTAATAGAGATGGATTGCTCTTTGGATTTCATGACCATCCAGCTTTTGAGTGGCCAAAAATTTATCCATCCAACTTGTTTATTTTTGCTTCTTTTGATGCCTGAAAACCTGATGAAACAAAAAGAGATGAACATTACACTGCCTTCAGAAAAGCTGTTAGAGCAAATAGCTGAACAAAAGTGATACTATGGCAGGAATTCTAAATCTTTTATCCCAATCAAATGCGGGTGCCATGGTCATATTAACAATAGTAGTACTCCAGTACAAAGAACTAAGTTACTCTAGTTATTCACAGTGCGACTCTGCTCGGTTCATCAGGTTGCAGACCAGACCTAGCTAAATACTTGGTCTGAACTGGTTTTATCAATGATATTGTATAAACTGTTCAGTATGTTTTCCTCTGGCTGTACTGTTCTCATACGTTTTTGCTGCATGTTAAATTTTATAACAGCAACAGTACTGAATTTGTGATGCATGTAGTGTATATTTGTTATTCTAAAGAGGTATTTACAAGGAAATGTATAGTCCGTGCATTGAAATGTAAAGGGTTTGGAGACAGTACTAGATGGAGGAGTAGTAAGGGAAGACCCCCCTCCCCCCGCGTCGTCTCCTTCGAGGCGACCCGGGGCAACCCTAGCCGCCACAGCCGCGCCCCCTCCTCCCCCTCCTTCCTCTTCGCCGCCGCCTGAGGTGTGCTCCGGCGCGCGCGCTCGACACCGATGAAGGTGGCGGCGGGGATTCGGCGGCTGCTTGTCTCGGGCAGGGCCTCGGCACGCGGGGCGGCGGCCCCGACATGTGAGGGTGGGGTGGCCCTGGCGACGGGCCGCCCTGCCGGTGCGAGCTTGGCGCCCCCTCGGTCTCGCGAGTGACGAGGTGGCGGGGGTCGGAGGTCGCTGGTGTGAATCCCTCCCCGCAGGTATGCCACTGATGAAGCCCATCCCCTCCGCCCCGATCTGCTCCTTCCTTCGTCAGATCTGGGTCCTGATGGCTTATGCCGCTGCTCCCGGTTGCTGGCTGCGCGGATCTCGTCGGGCGGGGTTGGATCTGGGGGAAACTCCTGGCCGGCGCGGCGGTCACACCAAAGGCGACGCCTTGGGCGTCGTTCCCCTCCTTGGAGGCTGTGGTGTGGATCTTCCCCCTCCTTCCGTCCCCTGCTAGGTGAAAGCCTAGGTCCCCTGCTTAGGGCGGCGACGGCATGTCCGTGTCTTGTTCCTTCTTGGAGGCACCGTCCGGGGATTGCAGGGGCGGCGAGAGAGTTTGGTTGTGGGTGTGATGGTGGCGGGAGACATCTTGGATTGGTCTTCATAGGATGCTGGCTGGAGGGTCCCTAACGAGGTCGCCGGTGGGTCGATGCCCACGAGCCTGGGCAAGAGGGGATCGGGCTCCCCTCTTCGGCGACAACGATATACCATTGGTGGGAGCATTGTGCTCTGGCGAATCCAGCGCTAGCCTTTGATCTACTTATCATTGCTTCCCTTGCTTCTGCTACTGTGGCCGGCAGCTCTCGCCCTTTAGTGCAGCTGAGCCGCAGACGACGATGGTGCTTGTTTGTAGTGTGCCCTGGGCCTGCGGTCCTGCTCTAGTCTCTTCTCCCAGCAGCTTGGAGGCCATCCATTTGGGTTCTGGGGTGAACCGAGCTGCCGTCTGCCGGTACGGCATCCTTCGAGCCAGGATGAAGGGGTAGGGGCCCTTTGCAGAGGCAGTAACAGATGGTGGTCTGGTCCATGGCTGGCTTCGAGGGTGGCTGTGATCACGAAGCTTGCGCGGTGGTGCATTCCTCCCAAGACCCTAGTTTTGTTCGGTTGGTGTAGGTCGTACAGTAGGGTGTTGGTAGCAGCATGGTGATGCCTTGGCTCACTCTGATGCTGCCTTGAGTTGTTTTGCTTGAGTTCCTTGTATCCGTCTCTCGGTTTCCTTTTCTTTGCGTTGTAATCGGTTGTCTTTGTAATCCTGGCCGGTTAATGACTTTGTTAATTCAAAGCCGGGCTCTTCTTAAGCCTTCGTTCCAAAAATGTAAAGAGTTTGCAGCCCAGTCTGCTTCTGGTCCCGGTGGTGGCGGGGCAGCTGATCTGGAACTGGAATGTCCAAGAAACAAATTGTATGGACTCACTCAGCAGTGATACACATCCAAGAAATTGTTGGATATTATGGCTAGTAAAAGTGCAGTATATTTTACCTGACCTGAATTGCAAGCACTGACACTGTCGCTGGATGCTGAAGGTGAAGACCTTATGTCAGGCCTGAGTGGAACCAGTGGTTGACAGAGGCTCGACCATCAAATCACGATCCTATCAAGTCAAGAAAAAGCAAACCAAACAGATTTAGGCATCACGATTTTATAGACCGTGCGATGCGGAGGAAAACAGATGGTTTGTTCAAGCGGAGTAACTAGCTAGGTGCTCTTTCCTCCATGTTGAAGAAAAAAATTAACAAGCTTATCTGGAGCTCAGGCTCGAGATGCAGTAACCGGTGGGAAGAAGAGCAGGGGGTTGAGGAGGAGGAGGGGTGATGGTGGGTGCTCACGACGTAGCGCTGGTAGAACTGTTGGAGTATAATGTCCGACCTTTTCTCTCAGATCAGTCTGATGGATGAATTGATTAGATGCATAAACTTACAATCAATAGGTTCAGGGTTCAAAACCCAGTAAACACAATAAATAATTGCGGCATTTCCCCGCTTTCGCTGCCCACGTCATATAGCTCTAAAGGAGCATAGACGTGAGGGGGAGTGTTGGAGTATAATGTCCGACTCTCTCTCTCATATCGGTTTTTTGGTTGCATTGGCTAGAGCATGCACTTCTACAGTGGGCGAGCACGTCGGGGCGGGCGGCGAGGTGCGGCGGCACTAGGACATTGGACCAGAAGTCCGCCCAACGCGGGTCGGCCTCGTAGTCGTAGGCAGCAGCCGCCGCCCGCTTCGCCTCCTGCCCCTGCTCCCCCATCTCGGTTGCTCTGCTGCTGGCGGCGGCTCTGGGTCTGCGCCGGCGACGACTTTGGGAGACTTGGGGAATTTCTTTCTTTCTTTCTTTCTTTCTGGTTAGGAGGAGTGGATTTGTTTGGCGACGCATCTTTCTTTAACCTTGGCTCCTCTTTGCCGTCGTGGGCCCAAATGCACTGTTTTGACTCTTTCATCAAACTTTAGCGCAATTTGATCTTGTTTGTAAAATATTTTTGGATTTGACCCTTTGTTACCATCATCATCATCGATAGTAGAGTAAAACGGGCTATTATCATAACTAACAACGATAAACGCAAGTACACGTGACTGGTAGGTGTCAAATAGACTACCGCCAAGGCCACCGGCAGTAACACGTACATACCTCCCGCCATCCTAGCTGGCGGTCTTTATCGAAAAAATCCTAGCTGGCGGTAGCTCGTTTAGTGTAGCTCGTCCGTGTATGGAGCTACAGCTAGTGAACTAGCGAACATTGTCGAATTGCACATGACCTGAATTAATTAAGGCCTAGTGGTTCTAAAAAATGAAAAATCTAAGGCCTAGTGCCTACCAAGTATTGCTTTCTCCTAGCAGATCCAGGCTTTGATTCCCGGAGGAGCTACTTTTTTGTTTATGTTGTTTTTCACAATAATATGGAACAACTTATCCAATTAATATTAAATATGAATTAGCGTGAAAGTATTACAAATTCTCACAACCGTCGCCTGCATGCTATATTTACTTGAGTTTTACTTAAAAAAAAATCACTACTAACTGCAAGCTATGTTTACTCAAGAGATTCATGCCTCTGCATGCCTAGAGCTTCACTTTCTTGGATTAACAACAATCTATACATTACTAATTGTTTTCCTGTCCTGTCAAAATGTTAATGCCGTGATGCTCGTGTCCAAAGTCATGCGTTCTTAATTGTCAGCCTTTCCTTGTTCTTATAGTATTTGTGTATTCACAGATTTAGCCCCTATGTGTATTACTGTACATATCTTGCAAAAGAAAGGAATGTATATATGCATGCGTTGGTGTGTTGTGTTGTTAATTTCTATCATGATTGAAAACGACGCTAATTCATGACAAAATCATCCTTATATTCGGCTGATGATAATGGTATTTAGTTAGTCAAAACGCTCTTCTCTGCAAAACAGAGATTTTGTTAACATTTTCTCTTGGCGGAATGTAGCGAGTAAGACTGCCCGTCAATCTAGGCACAACGGCGGTAACTGGTAAGTAAACCCAAATGATAACGCCCATACGTATGGCACTTGTCAACACGCCCACACGCATTCGATGCCGCATGATCCATTTGCATGAATTTCGAAGCAGTTGCCATCTGGATGGAGAGCCACGTAAGCACCCAGTGTCGTGAAAGCAACCACATGAAGATATGAAGTTTTGGTGGCACAAATAATTTCCACATATATAGCAGGTAGGTATATAGTTTGCACACCTCTAAAGTTGATGACACGATAGCTGATGCTATATTGGCCTTTGTTCCCTAATTGCTAAATTAAGGAATTGGTATCAATTTGGAAAGAATATACTACCAGCAACATCAACAACTTGGAATGATTGTTCCATCATCCAATCAATTAAGACCCTTCTAAAAGTAACTTTAGTTGATTGCCATCCCAGACATCTTTCAGAGTTTTAGAGGGTTCATTACAAATAGTGTAAAGGTCCCAGAATTCAACAACCAAAGGGTAAGTGCCAAACCAGGTGTCTTTCTAGAACCTAATCTTAGCCTCATCTCCAATTTGCCACCTATATACAAATTTAACGGGTTTGATGACATTTGGAATTCCTTTCTAGGATTTAGAGACATTTTGACAGCCACCTCAATCTCCTCTGCTGATAAAGGAACCATGTGAGAAGCATTTTGAATCACCGAGACTCGCCATCTCTGAGACCACAGAGAATGGGCAATAAGCCAGAGGGAGGCCTAGCCATCAGAAGGGGGCGAAGAAATTATGAACATGATTCAAGATCACGTGCGGGTCTGAGACTCTAACACCATCAATTAACAAATTCTCAATAAGGCGCCGTCTCCATCTCCCATTAGCAATGGCAAAAAAATATGCTGTGAACGAGTCCCTTTTCAAAGTCCAATTGAATAGTGCCCCTCTGGCGCCAATAAATTTCCGCCTGGCAATGCAACTACATCAGGAGGCCTTCTAGATCACATCTCCTTTGCCAACCTTCCTAGGATAACCCTGCCACGTCCGCCTCCGCATCCAAAGCCCGATTTGGCCCAAGAAATCAGACTTCTGCCTACGGCCCTTTGCAACCCTATTACGCCCCAACCTCTAAGAAACTTCCTAAGATGGTAAGAGCAGAAATGTCAATCATTAATTGGTCCAAAGGAGCGAACCCCCGAAGAGAGGAAAATAGAGATTTTATCGGACACCATAACAGAAACCCCTCCATGAGCAACCAATAAGCGTCGAATTGGAACCTTTTAGCGACACTGTTAGTGGAGAGCCCCGAGTCCAGCACTAATGGAGAATGATCAGACCGAACACGAGGCCGAGTAGCAAGGGGGGCACGAGGAAACGATGAGTCCCACTCAATATTGAGAAAAACACGATCAAGGCCTGAGCGAACAGGATTGACCTGATGGTTGGACCAGGTGAAATGAGCACCAACTCTCGGGATCTCACGCAGAGCACACTCACTAATAAACTCGTTAAACGAATCAGCTAACGGCTAGGAAAAGTTATCATTGTTCTTATTGGAGGACGAATGGAGAAAATTGAAACCACCTCCAATGAGCAGAGGGAGTACAAGAATCAACCTTTGAAGAAAGCTCATCAAGAAAGAGCACTGACAAGGAATGGTCACCATGCCCATAAACCACAATCACCTCCCGTAACAAGTTAAGTTGTTTATGCAGCACAACCATGCTGGCCCAAAAACGCCATGGTCAAACGCAACAAAATCGAAGGTGTCCAGTTTAGCCCCAATTAAAATTCCACCAGAATGGCTAGAAGCTGGCAGACACCTCCAAGGAAAAATGATCGGCGCCCGCAATCGAAGAGAGCTCATTATTGGAGAAGGAAGATTTAAAAGTTTCAAGCAAACATACCAAATCATAATCACATCCCAAACCAAGTTATGAATTTGATCCTGACGCCCCCTAGCGCCAAAACCCCAAATGTTCTAGAATAGAGCTTTCATTTGAACGAAGGATTTTTGATGCAAAGACTCGACCTGCACTGGGCCACACAGGATTTAGCACATTTAGAATACTCCCGTTTTGAGGGGATCGTGGCATGTTGGCCACTACCAACCTTCGACGGCCCTGGCATATCACCAAAGGTAGACGTCAGCTTCCCCGTTGATGCCTCCTTGGCCTTGGCAATGACAGCCTGAGCCCTCTATTCGCATGAATCATAGTGAGAAGAGAAGAGGGAGAACCCACATTCAAATCGAAAGCAAACCCCAAATCAAACAAAACTTGAACCAAATGGCTATCTGGCAAGGGCGGTAAAACGAAGCGAACAAGCGATGATCTAGCACGAGTACGTATGAGGATGGCGTCCTTAGCAGCCGTACGGCGGGAAGCCCGATCCGCAATGGGATCCCTGCTGTCCCTTGTGTGGCGGCTCTTGCGCGCGGTGTAGACCGAAGAACGGATAGGAACCGAGCGCGCTGACGGCGAAGAAGCAGCCCGTCAAATTCGATTTGTTAGAGCAAATAAAATAGTGGCGAACCAACAAATTAAAGCTAGGAAATACTATCAATCAAAGATTTTTTTTTTCAACACGTGATATGTATATTATTATCAAGATAATACCCAATACATTCAGCCCTTTTGCTCTCAAGACAAAAAGATAAAAAAAGACCAAAAAGCAAAAAAGTAAACACACACACGCACACGCACACGCACACGCACGCACGAACTTGAGCAACATCCGGACACCAGATAGATCAACTCTTTGCAGCACTGTCACCATGTATAATTGATGGATCAGTCTCTTCTGTACTTCCCTTCCGGCCCAATTTATTTTGAAGGAGGATCACCGAAGCCAGCGTAGACACTATAAAGAGTGCGCGCGATGCTAAGCAAGGTTGGTCAGGAAGACGACCGACGTGCCGGATCATGTGCGGGTACTTGTCCAGGATTAGGATACAAAGTTTGTTCCTCTCTTCCACTGTCTTTCGGATGTTTTCCGGCACCGTCAATGGGTCGACGCAGAGCAATGCCTCCAGCTGCTCCTCTCTGCTCATAGCAGCCCAACGTAGATAGTCCGGATGACACTGTGTTTGCGGGGCAATGCATGTCATAAACGCGTGCGCATTAATAAGTTGCTTATGCATATTAGGGCATGTACAATGGTTGATAAGATAGTCTTATCTTAAGTCTTGCATGTAATTTAAAGAAGACAAAAAAATATATCTACAATGGGTCAAAAAAATATATCTACAACTAGTTATTTCTAAAAATATGGTGAGATAAATTGTGCTAAGAGATCACCTCTTGTCTTCTCTTAAATAAGAGAAGATAAACCTTTTCTTATGATTTCTCTCTCCTCCACCTCATCATTTACCGTACGTGGCATTGCTAAGATAGAGCCATTGTACACGCCCTTATTACCATACGTTATTAGTAGGAAACTAGTATCAATTAGCCAAAATTTCCACGGAATATGAAATCGATGGTGCTATTTTTATGGGGATTCTTGTAGGATCCCTATTCATGATTAGGGCGTGTAATGTCGTTCAAGTAAAATCGGGCTAGGGCTAGCTATACACAATTGGCAGTTAAGTGAGAGATAGATCGGGCGAGATGGATGTGATAGGGCTATATATATATATACCTTGGCAGCAACCTCGCACGTGTCGATGAATCGATGTCGCCCCTCCGCCGCAGCAGAAGAAGCGGCGGCTTGTCGCCCCTGCTGGAGGGCAGCGCGATTGCCGAGCATCATCCTCGCCGCGTGTCGAAGCACCGCCGCCATGGCAGGGCCGGTGATCCAAATCTGTCTCGTTACGTAGGGTTTTTCCTTTTTCTTTTTGAAAAAACTAACGACGTAGGTGTGTCCTGTTGGAGAGAGATATAATAGACCGATCAGGGCAAATCTAGAGAGGCTTATGTAGGCCCGGCCGACCGTGTCCAGCCCGACTCGCCCATGGAAGCAGCCCATCGAGTAGGCTTGCTAGTTCTTTTTTTTTTCTTTTTTGAGTTGGAGGTAGGCTTGCTAGTTGGCTAGGTTCACGTAACGTGAAGGATCACCACGCCGTCCACCACAGGTGTGCGCTCCCTGGAAACGCGAGCTCGCCTGAGCCTATCGACGACGACCTGGCGGACCTGCTCCTCTCCCCGGCCGGTCTCATCGTGGAAGGAGGCACAGATGAGATGTGCCGCCGCATGCAATCGGCACCACGGCTCCTCTTCACTGCCACTCCACCACTCTGAGTAGCGGCATCACCTCACCAGATCCGGCCTCTTGAGAATTCAGATGGACAGGCCTTGCTGGATGGCGGGGACTCGGCATCCACTCCGCCAGCCGCCTGTACGGACAGAGCTTCAGTGACGTATCTGGCCTACATATTAGTGACCCTACTGCACCTGCAGTTACGTCATTGAAGCAGCGTCCCGCCGGTACTCCCTTCTTCCTCTGCACGGCGGCATCGCTCCTTTAAATTTTACTTCCTGGCCCCTCACGTCGTGCTTCCCTGAGCGTTGCCCCGCCCCACCGCCACGACCTCATACTTCTCTGTTACTCATGAATAATTATTCCCGCCAAAAAAAGCTATTCATTTTGAATGAGGTTGTGGCTCCAATGCGGGTGTCCTTGCTCGTGCGCAAGGTGCCAAGCAAAGGCGCGCAGGGGCTGCATGGCGCTGGAACGGGCCAGAGGGGCGCTGAAGCAGGGAGAGGTAAAGATTCTTGATGTGCTACACTCTTGTTGATACTTAGGGGTTGTTTGGTTGCCCAGCCATCGCTTGCCACGTCAAAGGTGTGGCGCGCCACAGCTCCCTAGGCATGCATTTGATTCTTTACAAAGGTCTGGCTTGCCCCAGCACGAAGGAGCTTTTACTACATTTTTTTTTGCCAGATGTGTGGAGCTTGTTTTGCCCGCCCCACTTCTTGCGGCGTGCCATAGCTTCCTAGACAGGCGTTTGGTTCTTTACGAGGGTTTGGCTCGCCACAGCTTGAAGGAGCTTTAACTATAGAATTTTTTGCCAAATGTGTGGTGCTCGTTTTGCCCACCACACTTCTTGCGGCGCGTCATAGGTGTGGCTAACGCCTCATCTTAGGCGTGGCAAACTGAGTCTTCAGCAGTTATAC
>LT934111.1:576551200-576604962 GCA_900231445.1 Triticum turgidum subsp. durum
AGAGAGAGAGAGAGAGAGAGAGAGAGAGAGAGAGAGAGAGAGAGAGAGAGAGATGTTTGACAAAAAGGAGGAGTTGCCGCTAAAGCATATACAAAAGAGAGGTCCGAATTAGAAGAGAGAGATGAGATGAGATGAAATTTCTATGTCGTTGCTGCTGTTGAGTAGAGAGAGAGAGAAAGAGAGAGAGCTTGTGTTGTGTATCACTTGTTCATGTTTATATTTATTCGATAATTGCCTCCCCCTACGATTTTGAGAAATACAAAGCATCGCTACATGGATTTGTTGAGTCAGGAGAACACCGATTAATTTGAGACTATCAATGTATTTATCTCTTTTTGAAGGCGTTGTTGCAGAACAAATCTACTTAGTTATAGGTGTGTACTCCGCATCTTGTAATGGTTTGGTCAGGGTTCATCTCTTTTCTACTTTTCTTAATAATTGCAATGATGCATAGGCCAAGGGGTAGTGACCTCCTTTTCAAACAAATTGTATTTTGGGTCGCCTTAAAAGTGCATTGCTGATGTTGCATCACCACGCCTCCTGGAGATGGGCAACACCGTCCAATTTGCCCCGCACTGCTGCCACCGCAACTCTAACACCATATTTTGTCTTTTTCACATGCGAAACATAACTTGTCGGTTTTTTCGCGAAATAACTTTGTGAGCATGTACAATATCAAGATGTAGGAGCCAAAATTTTGTTTGGAATTTTTTTACATTTTAAAAGACATCTAAAACACATATTTAAAACCAGGGGCGCACGCTCCCATGTGAAAAAGAACATAATACTATTCCCCCGGGTCGAAGCCCTGGGCCTAATCGGGTCCGGTAACGTCCCCGCATCTTGTGGCCCAGGGGAAGCTGAAACCCTGACAAAGAAACCTGCGGGGCGGCGGCTATATATTAGTACTACGAGCAGACCCGCGCGCACCATCCCATCGCGGGCGCGCCGCCGCACCTCCCTCTCTCCATCTTCACCCTTCGTCGCTGTTCTTCTCTAATGTTGATCCATTCCTATCTGTGTTGTTCTTGTCGATTTCCATGTTTTTCGTTCCAAGTCCTTTGCAAGATCAGCTTCTTGTCCGGATCTCGTTACCCACGGTCCCAGCCAACCGGCAAATCGTCCTGCCATCTTGCTAGATTGAAACCCAAGCCGGCTTTCAACTCACCTGGATCTGATTTACCTGATGATTTTCCGGGCCCTTTCCGTCGGCACAGTATGTAACTTTCTTCGCGAGTAAGTTTTACTCTGGTTTTACTCTGTTTTGTTCGTGTGAAATGAATGGGATTTGGTTGGCTCGGCTGGTGATGATTCAGGCCCGGAAGGATCTTAGCGGATTTCGGTGAGGCGGATTCGTCCGCCGTTGATCGATTCATGTTGTTACACACACTGAAGCCTTTTTATTCGCTTCTGTCGATTTCATCCTGGTTTCCGTTATCTTGTGATAATGCGATGATGATTCATATAGGTTTTTGGCAGTGGAGGCATCTGTCACCGTGAGCCTGCAAACCAAAAACGACTTCTCTTTCCACTGAGCATTGCTAATTATGTGTTCTTTTCTTTTTTGAATTTATCGTTTTGTCTCGGTGAAGGGCTCAGACCAGGAAGTGCCGTATGACACTGTAAACAGCAGCTTCTTCTCTGCCGCTGCAAGTGTCCATCCCTGTATCATAACCTCTGTGGTTTGCTCTGGGATGGAATACCCATATGCACCGGCTTGATTCAGCTGTGTGCGTGATTTGAAACGGGTCTCTGAGGGATTTCTGTAATTCTTTCTGTTCTGTTGCAGCATATTTTATCTTGTTTTCTTGGGCTCGATGCCACGTCTCCTGTAGGCACAAGCTTTTGACCGGAGATGCTACATTGTGCCGACAGAGATTTTCACATTTGATAGGAACCTGTGGCTGTGATTCAGTCGGTACACAGAGCCGTTTTTTGTGATTACACTTCCTGCTTGACATGTGATTTTTTTTGCTTGACATAGGTATTTGGTGTTGTTGATTTTGAATTGAGGAAAACAATGGCGATGATGATAGAACTAAGGCTTGTTTCTCAAAACATTCGCAGATGCCGCCTAAGAGCTTCGCCCTGCCAGGCTTGAGAGCTAATGCTGCTAATTCCTTCCTTGGATGTCTGAGCCATGCATGCTCTGCTTTCGCCAGTTTAATCTTGTTTTTGGTTTCTCTTTTATCTTTCTGCTCATGGATTCAGACCATCAGAATTTTAATACGATATCTAACAGTACGGATCATAATTAACCTTTATGAAGAGCAAAGAGAATTTTATTTATTTACTTTTGAGAGTACGCCAAAGGCCTACCAAGGGGGAAAATGTTTACAGAGGTAACAGAGTGGACAAACAAGATTTATCGAGTTGAAGTGATGATAATCTTCCACAGAAAATCATATTTAGTGTTGACCAAATTACAGACTACAATTATCTGACCAGCTCCTGAATCTCGCTCAACCAATCTTTTCTTTCGATCCCCTGGATCTTCAATTGATGTCTTTCTATACAGACAGAGTACCAACTTGATTTTTCATTGGCTTCAACCCCATGCTCCGGATGAGAAGAGGAAGTCTGCATTCTGCTCGCCCTGACGCCTTCGGGCTTTGATCTTTCGGGCCTGGATTTGACCCACACTATTTACTACTTTCCGGAAGACATCGCTTGGTTTTCAGTGATCACCTCGATTGACCCACACTATCGAGTAGTAAAATTCCAAGTAGTCCGTCAGATTTAGTTTCCTAACGTAGATTAAATCAGCCATGGCCCAGATAGTTTGTCCAGTGACCTGCACGTATTTGCTCGGTGGCTAACTAGCCACTGCCATGGCAGCAATCTCTGTGAATAGTTTGTGCTTCTTTCTTTTATACATCAACTCACAACTGAAGAATTACTCCATGTGACTTCGATCTAGAACTTCTGAAGGCAATAAATTAGAGTCTCTGGTGCGCTTCTTAATAGCGTAATTCAGTGCTGTATGTTGCCGAGAGGAATCTTTGGGCTAAGATTCTGGCACAAACCATTCTTCAAGATGGCGTGTGCATTCAACTTGCCCATACATGTATTAGCGTTGTATTTTATTCGGGTATGGTAGAAGGGATGCCATGAGGTATCTGATTCTTGGTCTTGTTTAATGGCCTTGTTTCTCGTTAGATTGGCAGACAGAAACGGGTTTGTGCGACACTGATTGCTTTCATCCCAGGAGCTTTCTGTTACTATACCCCCATTTACAGCCTTTATCAATTGTTTCATTCTTTTGGCTTGATCAGAGGTTCTTCGTGATGATGAATACTGATAGATGTCTGGTACAATCCTTTCTATTAAACCATGGACACTAAATGAGGCATTTGTGTGAGAGAACATCTGTTATCTACTACTGTGCTATCAATTATATGTTTGCTTATTTTGTGAGATTAACTGAACTCATGTTTGTTTGACACTTCCTTTTTCCATTGTTCTTAGTTGACAATCGAGGCATTTGTCTGAGAGAACATTGGTCAGTTTGTTTGATATATGAGGAAGACAATTGGCGTCTGATCAATTTGATGATAAATTCCGTCTACTCATTCTGAATGTCTAATTGGCATCATATATTCTATCACGTCAATTGATATGCGAAAGAACTCTTATATGGGATGCTCTATTGCTATCTTTTCTTTAAAAGACTTGACAGTTTTTGTTTGTTTGCCATATTAGACTTGATGGGAGAAGTGATGATATCATAACCATACAACATTTCTACATTCACTGTGATGATCAATTTACATCATGCACTACCATCTGATCTCCCACAGTTTTTGTTTTTTTATATGTTAAACTTTTGAATTCTGATTGTGAAATAAAATCAAAAGATAGTTTTGGTAGAAATCATGATCAACTAAGCCCTCTCGAGGGCTTGCTTAAGAATAAGAAAGAAGAATCTTATGGAAATAACATGGAATAAGGTTTGATCCTATTCATGGGGATTCTGTAAATATCCCATTTCAAAAATCTAAACAATCGGGACTTTTCGGAGATTGGATGCAGTTACTAATTCATGATCTGGCATGTACAGAATGAAAACTTCATTCTCGATTCTACGAGAATTTTTATGAAAGTGTTTCATTTGCTTCTCTTCAATGGAAGTTTCATTTTCCCAGAATGTATCCTAATTTTTGGCCTAATTCTTCTTCTGATGATAGCCTGAAACTTATTACTTTATTTTGTTCTATTTTATCTTTCTGACTTCTATTTGTTTATTTTTTACAAGTTGATTGGATGTGAGCATACTTTCCCCAAATGATCGACTATGATTATACTATGCGCAAATGTAATCCCATCAGGATTCCAAGCCAGAAATCTGATCCGTAATGTTGACTTTTCTCATTATTCTATTTTGATGTATTGTTTCCTGCTGAATATGTTGAATGACATTCCCCGCCGCCCCCTCCCCCTGCCGCCACCCGAGGAGCTACTGCGTGTCTGCTGGTTATGGCGGCGAGGCTCTGCTGCTCTGCGCCGCAGGGGGCCTTGGATCTCAGGGTGGTGGCCCTGATTGGCGAGGGCGGCGTCAATCTCGTCTGCAGGATGGCGCCGCTGGTGCTGGCCGTCCCCCCCTCCCTCTTTGTCGGCTTGTCGGTGTCGGGTCTTCTTTTCTACTGCTCCTCTCTGCGCTCTTCTTCTTGATTTTAATGTTTTTCGTTCTACGTTTTTTGCAAGATCAGCTTCTTGTCTGGATCTTGTTAGCCACGATCCCAGCCAATCGGCAAATTGTCCTGCCATCTTGCTAGATTGAAACCCAAGCCTGCTTTCAACTCACCTGGATCTGATTTACTCGATGAATTTTTCGGGCCCTTTCTGTTGGCATAGTACGTAATTTTCTTATCTTATTATATCTTGATGTGTGGAAGAAAAGCAAACTCACTCTGTCCCAAAGTTTTTTTTACCTCTGTTGTTATCTCTTTGTTCGTGTGAAGTGGATTGGATTTGGTAGGCTGGTGATGATTCAGGTCCGAACGGATCTTAGCGGATTTTGGTGAGGCGGATTTGTCCGCTGTTGATCGATTCATGTTGTTACACACACTGAAGCCTTTTCCTTCTGTTTGCTTCTGTCAAATTCAAATCATCCTTGTTTCTATTTTCCTCATGGTTCTAGTGATGATGCGATGATGATTCATGTAGGTTTTTGGCAGTAGTGACTTCTCTTTCCACTCCTTTTGGAATGCGTCATCTTGTCTCCATCGCCGCCGCCGTTGATTGATTCATGTTGTTACACACACTGAAGCCTTTTCCTTCCTTCTATTCGCTTCTGTCGATTTCAAATCATCCTTGCTTCTATTATCCTCTGCGTTGTGCTGATGATGGTGCGATGATGATTCATAAGGTTTTTGGCAGCATCTGTCACCGTGAGCCTGCAAACCAGAAAATGACTTCTCTTTCCACTGAGCATTGCTTAATTTCTTGTTCATACGTTCGTTTTGTAATGCATCATCGACTTGTCTCGGTGAAGAGCTCTAGACCAGGAAGTGCCGTATGACACTGTAAACAGCAGCTGCTTCCCTGCCGCCGCTGCAAGTGTCCATCCCTGTATCATAACCTCTGTGGTTTGCGCTGGGATGGAATACCCATTTGCACTGGCTTGATTCAGCTGTGTGTGTGATTTGAAACGGGTCTCTGAGGGATTTCTCTAGTAATTCTTTCTGTTCTGTTGCAGCAATTTTTACATTGTTTTCTTGGGCCCGATGCCACGTCTCTGTTAGCCATAAGCCTTGACTGGAGATGCTACATTGCGCCGACAGGGATTTTCACATTTGATAGGAATCTGTGGCTTTGATTCAGTCGTTACAGAGTAGTTTTTTGCGATTACACTTTTTGTTTGACAGAAGTAATTTTTTTTTTGAATTTTTTGCTTGACATAACTAGTGTTTGGTGTTGTTGATTTTGAATTGAGGAAAACAATGGCGATGATGAAACAACTAAGGCTTGTTTCTCAAAACATTCGCAGATGCCGCCTAAGAGCTTTCGCCCTGCCAGGCTTGAGAGCTAATGCTGCTAATTCCTTCCTTGGATGTCTGAGCCATGCTCTAGTTTCCCCAGTTTAATCTTGTTTTTGGTTTCTCTTTTATCTTTCTGCTCATGGATTCAGACCATCAGAATTTTAATATGATATCTAACAGTACACATCATAATTAACCTTTATGAAGAGCAAAGAGAATTTTATTTATTTATTTTTGAGAGTATGCCAAAGGTTTGCAAGGGGGAAAAAGTTTACCAAGGGCCGAACTGGCTCCGGTAACGTCCCCGCATCTTGTGGCCCATATTCGATGCCCATGGAAACTGAAACCCTGACAAAGAACACCGCTGGGACGGTGGCTATATATTAGGAGCAGACCCGCGCACCATCCCATGGCGGGCGCGCTGCCTCTTCACCGCTGCCGCACCTCCCTCCCTCAATCTTCACCGTTTGTCGGTGTTCTTCTCTAATGTTGATCCGTTCCTGGCTGCGCTCTTCTTGATTTTAATAATGTTTTTCGTTCTTCTTCTCTCTCAATCCCTCTCTCCTTCCCCCGCCTGTGTAAAAAACTTCCCCAACCTGGGGGTGTGATGCAATAGAAAAAAGAAAAAGATTCAGGTGGAGGGCTTCGCCCTCCCCCGGTGACCTTAAAAAAAAAAGATCAGCTTCTTGTCTGGATCTCGTTACCCACGGTCCCAGCCAACCGGCAAATCGTCCTGCCATCTTGCTAGATTGAAACCCAAGCCGGCTTTCAACTCACCTGGATCTGATTTACCTGGTGATTTTCTGGGCCCTTTACGTCGGCACAGCACGTAATCTTCTTCACGAATAAGCTTTACTCTGGGTTTTTCTGTTTTGTTCGTGTGACGTGAATTGGATTTGGTTGGCTCGGCTGGTGATGATTCAGGTCTGAGAGGATCTTAGCGGATTTCGGTGAGGCGGATTCGTCTGCCATTGATCGATTCATGTTGTTACACACACTGAAGCCTTTTTCTTCCTAAAATTCGCTCCTGTTGATTACAAATCATCCTTGTTTCTATTATCCTTTGCGTTCTAATAATCATGATGCGATGATGATTCTTGTAGGTTTTTGGCAGTGGTGGCAACTGTCACTGTGAGCCTGCAAACCAAAATCGACTTCTCTTTCCACTGAGCATTGCTTAATTTTGTCTTTTTCTCTTCTTTTTGAAATGCATCATCATCTTGTCTTGGTGAAGAGCTCTAGACCAGGAAGTGCCGTATGACACTGTAAACATCAGCTGCTTCTCTGCCACTGCAAGTGTCCATCCCTGTATCATAACCTCTGTGGTTTGCTCTGGGACGGAATACCCATTTGCACCGGCTTGATTCAGCTGTGTGCGTGATTTGAAACGGATCTCTGAGAGATTTCTGCAATTCTTTCTCTTCTGTTGCAGCAATTTTTATCTTGTTTTCCTGGGCCTGATTCCACGTCTCCTGTAACCACAAGCTGCTACATTGTGCCGACAGAGATTTCTGTGGATGTGATTCAGTAGGTCTGTAGGTAGACAGAGTCGTTTTTTTTTTTGAACGAAAGGGGTCACACCCCCCCTGCCCCATTTTATTGAAGCAGAGTCGTTTTCCGTGATCACACTTCTTGCTTGACATGCATTTTCGTTTGAATTTTTTGCTTTACATATGTATTTGGTGTTGTTGATTTTAAATTGAGGAAAACAATGGCGATGATGATAGAACAAAGGCTTGTTTCTCAAAACATTCGCAGATGCCGCCTAAGAGCTTTCGCCTTGCCAGGCTTGAGAGCTAATGCTGCTAATTCCTTCCTTAGATGTCTGAGCCATTCTGGTTTCCTCAGTTTAATCTTGTTTTTTGCTTCTCATTTATCTTTCCGCTCATTGTAGGACATTCCAATTGCTTCACAGAAGAAATAAATACAATGTCCTAGGACATGTTTACCAGGATGAGAGGCGTGCACACTGACGTGCACATTCTTATTTTTTTTTGTTCTTGATTTACCTTTGTCTTTTTTTTTGTACCGGAGTGGAAAAACAAGGTGATGTGATGATAATCTTCCACAGAACGTCATATTTAGTGTTGACCAAATTACAGACTACAATTATCTGATCAGCTCCTGAATCTCGCTCAACTGATCTGTTCTTTCGTCCGTCTGGATTTTCAACTGATGACTTTCGGTACAGAGGAGCATCAACTTGATTTTTCATTCGCTTAAACTTCTCTGGTTATTTTGTCGGATCCGTGCACAACAAGCTGATGCTCTGGATGACCCACACTACATTTAGTACTTACCTGAAAACACTGTTTGATTTTCAGTAATCACCTCGATTGATAATGTCAGTATGTAGTAGTAATATTCTAAGTAGTCTGTTGGATTTAGTTAATTATCTCTTTGAATTGTAATGTTCCACACTTTCCTAACGTAGATTAGATCAGTCATGTCTAAGATAGTTTGTGCAGTGACCTGCGCGTATGTGCTTGGTGGCTAATTAACCACTTAACACGCTGCAGCCACTCAATCTCTATGTGAATAAGACCACTTGCATTGACTCGTTTTATTGTGCCAATTTTAGGGATGACTTTCTCGTGCTTCCTTCTTTGATACATCAACTCACATAATTGCAAAACTGAAGAATTATTACTCCACCTGACACCACAAATCCAGTTACATTTTCTTGTTTTTTTATTTGATTCGATCTAAAACTTCTGAAGGCAATAAATTAGAGTCACTGGTGCGCTTCTTAATAGTGTAATTCAGCGCTGTGCGTTGTCGAGAGGAATCTTTGGGCTAAGATTCTGGCACAAACATTCTTCGAGATGGTTTGTGCATTCAATTTGTCCATACATGTATTAGCGTTGCATTTTATTTGGGTATGGTAGAATGGATGCCATGAGGTATCTGATTCTTGGTCTTGTTTAATTGCCTTGTTTCTTGATAGATTGGCAGACAGTGAGAAGGAAACGCTTTGTGTGACACTGACTGCTAATTCGTAGAGCCTTTTTTGTGATTAGACTTCTTACTTACATAAGTATTTTCCTTTGAATTTTTTGCTTGACAAGTGTTTGGTGTTTGTTGATTTTAAATTGTGGGAAACAATGGCGATGATGATAGAACTACGGCTTGTTTCTCAAAACATTCGCAGATGCCGCCTAAGAGCTTCTGCCTTGCCAGGCTTGAGAGCTAATGCTGCTAATTCATTCCTTGGATGTCTGAGCCATGCTGATTCCCCAGTTTAATCTTGTTTTTGGTTTCTCTTTTATCTTTCTGCTCATTATAGGACATTTCACCAATTGCTTCACAGAAGATAATTAATACAATGTCCTAGGCCATGTTTACGGGGATGACAGGTGTGCGCAATGCCGTGTGAGAATATATAATCGTAGAACCATGAACTGCCCATGTATTTGCGCATCTCTCTTTCTTGTAAACCTGGCCTTTGATACTGCCTTAACGGAATTGTGGCCAGCGGTAGGAGAACCGCTCTTCTCTCAACGATTCAGACCATCAGAATTTTAATATGATTCTTGACCAGTATGAATCATATTTATGTAGAGCAAACAGAACTTATTTTTATTTTTTCGAGAGTACGACAATGTTGTACCATAGTTTTATAGAAAAGACCTAGCAGATGATGTTCTCACATTGTAGATACACCCACACCACTAAGGAGTAAGGACTACTAAGACTACTCTCACAAACCTAGACAACCCTGACATAATTCATTGGTCTGAGCCTTCCAAGATCATTCAAACTGCTTCTCTGTTTCATTTTTTTTGTTCTTTATATGCCTTTGTTGTTTCTTTTGTAACAGAGTTGGAGAGTTGATGTGATGATAATCTTCAACAGAAAATCATATTTAGTGTTGACCAAATTACAGACTACAATTATCTGATCAGCTCCCGAATCAATTGATGTCTTTCTGTACATACAGAGAACTTGATTTTTCATTGGCTTCAAGTTCTCTGGATATTTTTTTTGGATCTGTGCACAACAAGCAGATGCTCTGGATGAGAAGAGAAAGGAAGCATGGTAATGTGCACAGAGATTGACTGAACTCAGTCTGCATGTCTGCTTGCCCTGACGCCTTTGGGCTTTGATCTTGCGGGCCTGGATTTGACCCACACTAGTACTTGCTTACCTGAAAACGTCGTTTATTTTTTAGTAATAATCACCTCGATCGATACTGTCAGTAGTAGTAAAATTCTAAGTAGTCTGTCAAATTTAGTTAATTAGCTCTTTGAATTGTACTACTGTTCAACACTTCCCTAACGTAGATTAGATCAGCAATGGTTCAGATAGATTGTGCAGTTACCTGCGCATATGTGCTTAGTGGCTAACTAGCCAGTTAACACACAGTGGCCACCGCCATGGCAGCAATCTCTGTGTGCATGGTCAGTAAGACCACCTACATTGCCTTGTTTTGTTGTGCTAATTGAAGGTCTTGAGCAGGTTCGTACGCATCTTGCTCATGCTGCTGCTGCTTGATCTCGGTTGTGTTCTCTTATCGCCACCCCCCTCCTTTCATGATGTAATTATTCCCCTGTATGTACATCTATTCCCGGTGCCCCGTCGGCTTTTGAGAGTATAATAAGCGGTGCGGAGTTGTTCCCCCCGTATGACTTGAAAAAAAGGGATGACTTTCTTGTGCTTCTTCCAACTCACACAGTTGCAAAACTGAAGAATTACTCCACCTGACACCACAAATCCAGTTACATTTCTTCTTGTTTTTGATTTGATTTGATCTAAAACTTCTGAAGGCAATAAATTAGAGTCTCTGGTGCACTTCTTAATAATAGTGTAATTCAGCGCTGTACGTTGCCAAGAGGAATCTTTGGGCTAAGATTCTGGCACAAACCATTCTTCGAGATGGCTTGTGCATTCAACTTGTCCATACATGTAATAGCGATTAGCGTTGCATTTTATTCAGGTTGGGTAGAAGGGATGCCATGAGGTATCTGATTGTTTAACAGCCTTGTTTCTCGGTACATTGGCAGACAGCGAGAAGGAAACTGTTTTTTGCGATACTGACTGCTTTCATTCCAGGAGCTTTCTGTTACTATTATCCCCGTTTACAGCCTTATCAATCGTTTCATTCTTTCTGCTGTATCAGAGGTTCTCTGTGATGATGACCACTGGCTCCTACTCATTCTGAATTTCGAATTGGTACCTTTTCTTTAAAAAACATATGACTTGATGGGAGAAGTGATGATATCATAACCACACCACATTTTCTGTATTCACTGTGATAATCAGTTTACATCATGCACTACCATCTGATGCTATATTTTGTTTTTATATGATTAAACTTTTGAATTTTGATATCCTATGAGATCACGAAAATTGATATCAACTTGAGCATAGTGAAATAAAATCAAAGATAATTTTGGTATAGCCTGAACCTTATTGCTTTATTTTGTTCTATTTTATCTTTCTGACTTCTATTTGTTTATTTTTTTCGCAAGTTGAATGGATGTGAGGATCCTTTCCCCAAATGGTCGACTATGATTATACTATGCGCAAATGTAATCCCATCAGGATTCCAAGCCAGAAATCTGATCCATCATGTTAACTTTTCTCATAAGACTCCTTTGATGTATTGTTTCCTGGTGAATATTTTGAATGCCAGTTAGGATTTCTTTCCACAAATTGGCATGCTCTATTGACACCATAAATCCATTTGCACTATGATGATTTCTTCAACTTGGCATCAAACTCTGGATCAATCGTACTCCATGTACTTGTTTTAGGATTTATGAAGGCAATAAATTAGAGTCTCTGGTGTATTTGTGTAATTCCAAATGTGAAGCAAGTCTCCGTATCTTATTGGTGAAACTGAATACTTGAAATTCAACAGAACCCCTGTTTTCTTCTTTTTCTTCTTTAACCATAAATCCAAAAAAAAATCTACCTCCTTTCTTTTTCGTGTATTTTTCTGATCAGGAAAAATACAAAATTATGTCAGTTATTTTGAAGTTTATTCTAATCTCGTAGTGGCAGAATTCAGTACGTTCCTGAGAGGAATCTTTGGGCTTGTGCATTTAACTTGTCCATGCAGATCTTACTATTGAATTGAATGTTGTTTGGATAGGGTAGAAGGGATTCCATGAGGTATCTGATTCAATCGAAAATGCTCATGAATTAAAAAATGGCCAAATTTTTTAAAAAAATGAGCATTCAATTATTTTGATGAACATTGTTTTGAATTTTGATGAACAAAACTTGAATTTGGTCAATTTTTTAAATCAATGAAAATTTGAATTTGTTATACAAATTTTGAATTAAAGAACATTTTTTGCTTCTATAAAAAGTTTAGAAATTCAAAAATATTTACTAATGCAAAAAGTGTTCATGAATTTCAAAAAACATTCACGAATTCAAGTTTTTCACAATTTCTACAAAATGGACATTTTTTGATTTTATGAACAAAACTTGAACTTTGGATGATATGTTTTGAAATTTGATGAACTTTTTTGGAATTTCATGAACAAAAATTAAATTCAGTGAATATTATTTGAATTTAATGATTAAATTTTAAATTTGAGATTTTTTTTATTTTGACGGTGAGCACTTTTTAGTATGATGAACATTTTTTAAGAAATGTGAACATTTGTTTAGTTCAATGAAGAAATTTTAAATTGCAAAAAAATATCCACCTATTTAAAAAAGGTAAACAGATTTGGAAAATTGATCGCAGATTGCAGAAAAGTTTTTGAATTTGGAAAAAAGAAGAAAAAAGAGAAAGGGAAAAATAATAAAATAAAATAAAATAGGGAAAAAGAAAATGAAAAGGATTAAAAACGAAGGAAACATGAAAAAAATCTGGTTAAGGTAGGTCAACAGTGGTCTGCCCCGAAGGTTGTTGAATGTGCTTCGTGTATGGGCCTGGGGAGTAACGGGCCTAGTTGATCCTTTCTTGAGAAATATTTATTGATCCATACACTGCGAGTAGCCCAGTACTAGCGCGCCTCGTCTTCCTTCCTTCGAGAATCCAACCCCGGTCTTCGCTTCTACGTCCCAATCTCGCCTCCCTACAGTATCCCTCTGACCCTCCTCGCGCCTCCAGTGGCTTTACTGTTCGTGCACATCGCCGGCGACGCGTGGCGGAGGAGCAGGAGGAGGAAGGAGTAGGTCAGCGAGAGGCAATCGCTGCCTGGGTCCTGGATTTCTTCAGGTCTCTTCTATCCCGTGCGCAGTTAGTATTTGGTATGTATGCCGTTAGCTGCTGACCAACGTTTTGGCAAGACAAAATTCAAATGTCTTCCATCAGAAGGGAGCGAAGATACAATAGTAGAAAACAGGTCTTTGGTTCGGCCAGAAAAGAGCATTAATCCCGGTTGCATTACAAACCGGGATTAATGTGAGCATTAATTCCGGTTCAAGCGGCTAGGACACCATACGGGCATTAGTCTCGGTTCAAATGGAACTTTTAGTCCCGGTTGGTGCCACGAACCGGGACTAAAGGGTGCGATGCCCATTAGTACCGGTTCGTGACACGAACCGGTACTAAAGGTTAGACCTTTAGTCCCTGTTCAAGCCACCAACCGGGACAAATGGGGTTGAGGCATTAGTACCGGTTTGTGGCACCAACCGGTGGTAATGGTGTAATTTTCAAATTCTACCCCCCCCCCGCGTGTATCGCCTTTTCAGTTTTGTCAAAAGCAAAAGAAAATGATAAAAACTTCAAAAGTTAAAATCCTTCGAGATGTAGTTATGTTACTACATCTACTAGTTAGGAAAATTTAAAAACTTAAATTTGGACATGTTTTGCAAAAAGTGTAGGAAAAATGTAAAACGGCTATAACTTTTGCATACTGTTTTGAATCAGAATGATCGAATCCTTTGATCGATGGTTACATGCCCCCTTTTATATGTCCCGAAGAGACACGACGATCCCTCGAGGAGGCGTCGGTTCCAGGAGATCGAAGGGAGACGTCGGTTGCGGGACAAACCGCAACGATGGTTTTGGGCAAGAGGAGATTTTCCCCTAATTACAGAATTATTTTTAACACTCCCCCTAATCTACGCTTGACCATGTAGATCATCTTCACGATTGTCCGGGAAGCTCTATCATCTTAAAAGATTCTCCTTCAAAAATTCTTCATAAAATCTTTGATGAGATTCTGAAACATATACTCACAAAGAAAGATAGCATAATGTGATGTCATTAAAATTAGGATATCTCAAGAAGAGACTCCCCCTGACGCCTGCAAGTCCCTAAGTCTTCGCATACCAATTCCATGAACACATTTCTGGAATGTAGAATTTGGTAGAGAATTGGTAAATAAATCAGCAAGGTTGTCGCATGATTTGACTTGCAGAATGCTTATTTCCCCTCTTTTCTGAAGATTATGGGGAAAAAACCATTTAGGAGAAATATGCTTGGTGTTATTACTCTTGATGTATCCTGTTTGCATCTGCGTAACACAGGCCGCATTATCTTCATAGATAATGGTAGGTTGATTTTATCGAACCCATTTCACATGACTGTTGTATGTGGTTTATCATTCTGCGAAGCCATACACATTCGCATGTTGCTTCAAATAATGAAATTATTTCAGAATGATTGGTAGATGTTGCCACCAGAGTCTGTTTCGAAGACTTCCATGATATAGCAGTGCCACCATGTAGGAAAACGAAGCCGGTCTAAGATCTGGCATTATGGGGATCAGACAAATAGCCGACATCTGCATATCCAATCACATCAGAGTCCTGATTTTTCTGGAACTGGAAAAATAGGCCAAGATCCTTTGTGCCTTGGAGATATCGAAAGATATTCTTCACTCCAGACGAATGACGTTTGGTGGGAGCTGCACTATGTCTAGCAAGTAGATTCACTGCAGATGCAATATCAGGTCTTGTGCAATTTGCAAGATACATAAGCGCTCCAACAGCACTAAGGTATGGAACTTCAGGTCCCAACACCTCTTCTCCATCATCCCTTGGTCTGAACGGATCTTTCTCTACGTCTAGAGATCAAACCACCATGGGAGTTTTAGATGGATAGGATTTGTCCATATTGAATTTCTCCAATATTTTCTGGATATAGGCAGATTGGTGTACCATGATTCCTGAGGGAAGATGCTCAAGTTGAATACCTAAGCAAAATTTGGTTTTACCCAAATCCTTCATCTCAAATTCCATCTTTAGGTGATTGCGTGCTTCATCAATGTCTGGTGTGCTGCCAATGATGTTGAGATCATCAACATACACAAAAATGATGCAAAATCCTGTAGAGGACTTCTTGATGAAAACACATGGGCAATCAGCACTATTGGAGTAACCTTTCCGAAGAAGGAACTCACTGAGTCGGTTGTACCACATCCGTCCTGACTGCCTTAAGCCATATAGTGACTTATTCAGCTTTACACAATACATGTTGCGTTTTGCATTTTTATTCGGGATAGAGATTCCATCAGGAACCTTCATATATATGTCCGAATCTAGTGACCCATAAAGATATGCGGTCACGACGTCCATCAACTGCATAGATAGACGATTTTGCACTACCAAAGATATAAGATATCGAAAAGTGGTTGCACTCATTACTGGAGAATATGTTTTAGTGAAATCAATGTCGGGTTTCTGCGTGAAACCTTGTGCTACGAGCCTTGCTTTATATCTCACCACCTCATTGTTCTCATTCCGTTTCCGGAGAAAAACCCATTTGAATCCCACAGGGAAAACACTGGGAGGTGTAGGTATTGCTTCAGTGAATACCTTTCTTTTGTTAAGCGAGGCAATTTCTGCTTGGGTTGCATCCTTCCATTTAGGCCAGTCGGAGCGCTTTTGGCACTCAACGATAGACCTTGGATCATGATCAGTGAGAAGGGTATCTGCAATCTTTTCAGCAAAATATATGTCGACAGTCGTAGTCTTACGGTCAAATGATTCTCCAGAATCAACATAGTTGATGGAAATTTCCTGCACCCCTAGTGACTCTTTGTGATTTCCCAATACGATCGGGTCTGGGTGTTCTAATGTCCCAGTCAGTTTGTGCACACTGGAACTGGGTTGTGGAGGTTGCCCTTCCACTGGGTGTATACTACCCATCAGGTGTTTGTCAACGTTGAGTTGACCTGCATTTACTGACTCCGAGGTTTTTCTCCTCGATTTCCTTTGCTGCTTGCTAGAAACATGCTCCGGGTCAGAGGCCATACTACCCCCCTCTTTTTAGGGATAGGGAGTTGAGTGGTTTTTATTTGTACCTCCACTCTTTCTGGCACGTTTCTGGCCGGGTTTAAGGATTTTGTAACACCTTTCAAATCAGTAAATGAATCTGGCAGATTATTTGCAAGATGTTGCAAATTAATGATCTTCCGAACTTGAAGTTCGGTCTCATGGGTACGTGGATCAGAGGATGAAATGGAATGAGCATTCCAATCAATTTCCGGGCATTCTTTCTGGTACTTGAAATCTCCCCCTAATGCCAGAAAATGTTCCTCATTAAATATGCAATCAGCGTGACGGGCTGTGAACATATCCCCAGTCAGGGGTTCCAGGTACTTAATAATCGACGGCGATTTGTACCCCACATAGATCCCCAACTTCCTGTGTGGGCCCATAGATGTCCGCTGTGGTGGTGAGATCGGGATGTATGCAGCACATCCGAACTTACGCAGATGGGAAATGCTTGGAGGATTTCCATGTACCAATTCCAGAGGGGAAGAACTGTGATATGTAGTTGGCCTCAATTGTATCAAGTCAGTAGCGTGTAAAACAGCGTGACCCCAACAAGAGGTTGGCAAGTTGCAATTCATCAACAAAGGTCTTGCAATGAGTTTGATCCTCTTAATCAATGCTTCAGCCAAACCATTTTGTGTATGGACATATGGAACAAAGTGCTGAACTTCAATCCCCAAAGCCATGCAATAATCATTGAAATCACGTGAGGAGAATTCTGCAGCATTGTCCATTCGAATTGACTTAATTCGACTTTCAGGATAATGGGCTTGCAACTTAATGACTTGCCTCATTATCTTGGCAAATGCATGGTTTCGTGTGGATAGAAGACACACATGTGACCATCGTGTAGATGCGTCAATCAGAACCATGAAATACCAGAAAGGTCCAGATAATGGTTAAATGGGACCACAAATGTCTCCTTGAATACGTTCAAGGAACTGAAGTGGTTCAACTTGTATTTTGAGGTGTGAGGGCCTCAAAATTAGCTTTCCTGTGGCACAAGATGTGCACACAAAATCAGAAGATTGAGGAAATTTTGACTCAAGCAAATTATGACCAATGGAATTGCTAGTAATTTTTCTCATCATCCCTATTCCAGGATGGCCTAGGCGATCATGCCAGGTTTGGAATGCGTTAACATTCTGAAAAATTACTTTGTATGCAACATGTTCCACGGGTTTGATGTACGTATAGTACAAACCAGATGATAGAGAAGGAATTTTCTCATGTACCTTTTTGCCATATCTGTCATCTTTAGTAAAGAGTAGATACTCCTCTTTGTTGTCTTCATGGGTTTCAATATGAAAACCATTTTTACGGATATCTCGATAACTGATCAGGGTACGTGCAGAATTGGGATACAGTAAAGCATCCTCAGTTGTCACATATGTACCACTTGGGAGGGTGAATATGGCACGTCCAGTACCAACAATCACAGTATCACGTCCAGCGATATTTAGAATATCTCCATTCGTCTTTTTCAGAGTTTGGAAATATTTCATCTCCCTTAGTATTGAGTTTGTGGCACCACTGTCCACAAGGCATAATTCCTCTTCCATCGGATTGTCCCCGTAGAAAACTATATAAAACAAAGAATTTTCAATAAGAAAACCTCATAGTAATATATAGGATACAATCTTTATTATATCAAATGTGCTGATACAATACAATATAAAGTCAACAACAAACTTATGTTCTTATTACAATCATCACAAATGGACATAATTAAGTAGATCACTAGGAGATTGAGGGACTAGTCGAAGTCGCCAAGCACGTTGTTTGCGGTGTACTCAATCAACGTGTTCTCCATTTCAGCAGTAGCCTCAGGCAGATAAGGAATCACGGCGTTGCTCGGTCCAGGAGGAACATCGTGCGAACCACCAGCTCCTTTTGCGCTATCCGAATGAAGGTTGAAGTTGGCTTCAAACCTTTTCCCTTGAGGTGCTTTGTGTCCCTGAGATTGCTGGTACAGCATAACCAGATGCTTGGGCATCGTGCACTTTTCAGTAGAATGCGTGGAGCATCCACACTTGTTGCAAAGCTTAGATTTATCAAACCTGGGCTTTGAAGTGCCTTTTCCCTTGCCTGGGTATCTAGATCTCCTGTTCCCATTGCGCTTTCGCTTATGCTCGAAATTGGATTGTTTACCCCGAGGGGTACCATTAAACTTCTGTCTATTTGCAACATTCAGATGAACTTCAGGTAAAGGTTGTGCATCAACTGGGCGCTGAGAGCCATTCTTAGCGAGTAGCTCATCATGCTTTTCAGCCTGAAGTAACATGTGAATAAGCTCAGAATAGACAGTGTAGTTACGAGCACGGTATTGCTGTTGGAGGATCCTATCGGAGGGGAGCATAGTAGACAAAGTTTTCTCTATCTTCTCCCCCTCAATAGGTTCCTTCTCACAAAAGCGCAGTTTGGAACATATCTTATGAACAACATGATTGTACTCACCGATGGACTTGAAATCCTGAAGGCGAAGATGAGTCCAATCATGGAGTGCTTCGGGTAGGACTGCAGCCTTCTGCTGTTCATACCTCGTTTTGAGGGCCAGAAACAGAGTACTAGGAGATTCCTCCTGTAAATACTCAGACTTGAGATCTGGATGAATATGGTGCCTTTGAAGGAAATATGCCCTAGAGGCAATAATAAAGTTATTATTTATTTCCTTATATCATGATAAAAGTTTATTATTCATGCTAGAATTGTATTAACCGGAAACATAATACATGTGTGAATACATAGACAAACAGAGTGTCACTAGTATGCCTCTACTTGACTAGCTCGTTAATCAAAGATGGTTATGTTTCCTAACCATGGACAAAGAGTTGTCATTTTATTAAACTGGATCACATCATTAGTTGAATGATCTGATTGACATGACCCATTCCATTAGCTTAGCACCCGATCGTTTAGTATGTTGCTATTGCTTTCTTCATGACTTATACATGTTCCTATGACTATGAGATTATGTAACTCCCATGTGCCGAAGGAACACTTTGTGTGCTACCAAATGTCACAACGTAACTGGGTGATTATAAAGGTGCTCTACAGGTGTCTCCAAAGGTACATGTTGGGTTGACATATTTCGAGATTAGGATTTGTCACTCCGATCGTGGGAGAGGTATCTCTGGGCCCTCTCGGTAATTCACATCACTTAAGCCTTGCAAGCAATGCAACTAATAAGTTAGTTGCGAGATGATGTATTACGGAACGAGTAAAGAGACTTGCCGGTAACGAGATTGAACTAGGTATTGGATACCGACAATCGAATCTCGGGCAAGTAACATACCGATGACAAAGGGAACAACGTATGTTGTTATGCGGTCTGACCGATAAAGATCTTCGTAGAATATGTAGGAGCCAATATGGGCATCCAGGTCCCGCTATTGGTTATTGACCAGAGACATGTCTCGGTCATGTCTACATTGTTCTCGAACCCGTAGGGTCCGCACGCTTAAAGTTTCGATGACAGTTATATTATGAGTTTATACGTTTTGATGTACCGAACGTTGTTCAGAGTCCCGGATGTGATCACGGACATGACGAGGAGTCTCGAAATGGCCGAGACATAAAGATTGATATATTGGAAGCCTATGTTTGGATATCGGAAGTGTTCTGGGTGAAATAGGGATTTTACCGGAGTACCGGGAGGTTACCGGAACCCCCCGGGAGCTATATGGGCCTTAGTGGGCCTTAGTGGAAAAGAGAAGAGGCAGCCTGAGATGGGCCGTGCGCCCCTCCCCTCCCTTGGTCTGAATAGGACAAGGAGAGGGGGCCGGCCCCCCTTTCTCTTTTCCCCCCTCTGCGAATCCTATTCCAACTAGGATTGGGGGGGGGGGAATCCTACTCCCGGAGGGAGTAGGACTCCTCCTGGCGCGCCACCTCTAGGCCGGCCGCACCCCCCCTTGAGCCTTTATATACGGAGGCAGGGGCACCCCAGAGAAACACAAGTTGATCCACGTGATCATATTCTTAGCCGTGTGCGGCGCCCCCTGCCACCATAGTCCTCGATAATATTGTAGCGGTGCTTAGGCGAAGCCCTGCGACAGTAGTACATCAAGATCGTCACCACGCCGTCGTGCTGACGGAACTCTTCCCCGACACTTTGCTGGATCGGAGTCCGGGGATCGTCATCGAGCTGAACGTGTGCTAAAACTCGGAGGTGCCGTAGTTTCGGTGCTTGATCGGTCGGGCCGTGGAGACGTACGACTACATCAACCAAACGCTTCCATTGTCGATCTACAAGGGTACGTAGATCACACTCTCCCCTGTCGTTGCTATGCATCACCATGATCTTGCGTGTGCGTAGGAATTTTTTTGAAATTACTACGTTCCCCAACAGTGGCATCCGAGCTAGGTTTTATGTGTTGATGTTATATGCACGAGTAGAACACAAGTGAGTTGTGGGCGATATAAGTCATACTGCTTACCAGCATGTCATACTTTGGTTCGGCGGTATTGTTGGATGAAGCGGCCCGGACCGACATTACGCGTACGCTTACGCGAGACCGGTTCTCCCGACGTGCTTTGCACATAGGTGGCTTGCAGGTGACAGTTTCTCCAACTTTAGTTGAACCGAGTGTGACTACGCCCGGTCCTTGCGAAGGTTAAAACATCACCAACTTGAAAAACTATCGTTGTGGTTTTGATGCGTAGGTAAGATTGGTTCTTGCTAAAGCCCATAGCAGCCACGTAAAACTTGCAACAACAAAGTAGAGGACGTCTAACTTGTTTTTGTAGGGCATGTTGTGATGTGATATGGTCAAGACGTGATGCTGAATTTTATTGTATGAGATGATCATGTTTTGTAACCGAGTTATCGGCAACTGGCAGGAGCCATATGATTGTCGCTTTATTGTATGCAATGCAATCGCGTTGTAATGCTTTAGTTTATCACTAAGCGGTAGCGATAGTCGTGGAAGCATAAGATTGGCGAGACGACAATGATGCTACGATGGAGATCAAGGTGTCGCGCCGGTGACGATGGTGATCATGACGGTGCTTCGGAGATGGAGATCACAGGCACAAGATGATGATGGCCATATCATATCACTTATATTGATTGCATGTGATGTTTATCTTTTATGCATCTTATCTTGCTTTGATTGACGGTAGCATTATAAGATGATCTCTCACTAAATTATCAAGAAGTGTTCTCCCTGAGTATGCACCGTTGCGAAAGTTCTTCGTGCCGAGACACCACATGATGATCAGGTGTGATAGGCTCTACGTTCAAATACAACGGGTGCAAAACAGTTGCACACGCAGAATACTCAGGTTATACTTGACGAGCCAAGCATATGCAGATATGGCCTCGGAACACGGAGACCGAAAGGTCGAGCGTGAATCATATAGTAGATATGATCAACATAACGATGTTCACCATTGAAAACTACTCCATCTCACGTGATGATCGGACATGGTTTAGTTGATTTGGATCACGTGATCACTTAGAGGATTAGAGGGATGTCTATCTAAGTGGGAGTTCTTTAAGTAATTTGATTAATTGAACTTAAATTTATCATGAACTTAGTACCTGATAGTATCTTGCTTATGTATGTTTGATTGTAGATAGATGGCCCGTGCTGTTGTTCCATTGAATTTTAATGCATTCCTTGAGAAAGCAAAGTTGAAAGATGATGGTAGCAATTACACGGACTGGGTCCGTAACTTGAGGATTATCCTCATTGCTGCACAGAAGAATTACGTCCTGGAAGCACCGCTGGGTGCCAGGCCTGCTGCTGGAGCAACACCAGATGTTATGAACGTCTGGCAGAGCAAAGCTGATGACTACTCGATAGTTCAGTGTGCCATGCTTTACGGCTTAGAATCGGGACTTCAACGACGTTTTGAATGTCATGGAGCATATGAGATGTTCCAGGAGTTGAAGTTAATATTTCAAGCAAATGCCCGGATTGAGAGATATGAAGTCTCCAATAAGTTCTATAGCTGCAAGATGGAGGAGAACAGTTCTGTCAGTGAGCATATACTCAAAATGTCTGGGTATAATAATCACTTGATTCAATTGGGAGTTAATCTTCCAGATGACTGCGTCATTGACAGAATTCTCCAATCACTGCCACCAAGCTACAAGAGCTTCGTGATGAACTATAATATGCAAGGGATGAATAAGACTATTCCCGAGCTCTTCGCGATGCTGAAAGCTGCGGAGGTAGAAATCAAAAAGGAGCATCAAGTGTTGATGGTCAACAAGACCACTAGTTTCAAGAAAAAGGGCAAAGGGAAGAAGAAGGGGAACTTCAAGAAGAACGGCAAGCAAGTTGCTGCTCAAGAGAAGAAACCCAAGTCTGGACCTAAGCCTGAAACTGAGTGCTTCTACTACAAACAGACTGGTCACTGGAAGCGGAACTGCCCCAAGTATTTGGCGGATAAGAAGGATGGCAAGGTGAACAAAGGTATATGTGATATACATGTTATTGATGTGTACCTTACTAATGCTCGCAGTAGCACCTGGGTATTTGATACTGGTTCTGTTGCTAATATTTGCAACTCGAAATAGGGACTACGGATTAAGCGAAGATTGGCTAAGGACGAGGTGACGATGCGCGTGGGAAACGGTTCCAAAGTCGATGTGATCACGGTCGGCACGCTACCTCTACATCTACCTTCGGGATTAGTATTAGACCTAAATAATTGTTATTTGGTGCCAGCGTTGAGCATGAACATTATATCTGGATCTTGTTTAATGCGAGACGGTTATTCATTTAAATCAGAGAATAATGGTTGTTCTATTTATATGAGTAATATCTTTTATGGTCATGCACCCTTGCGGAGTGGTCTATTCTTATTGAATCTCGATAGTAGTAATACACATATTCATAGTGCAACTTATTTGTGGCACTGCCGTTTAGGTCATATCGGTGTAAAGCGCATGAAGAAACTCCATACTGATGGGCTTTTGGAACCTCTTGATTATGAATCACTTGGTACTTGCGAACCGTGCCTCATGGGCAAGATGACTAAAACACCGTTCTCTGGTACTATGGAGAGAGCAGCAGATTTGTTGGAAATCATACATACAGATGTATGTGGTCCGATGAATATTGAGGCTCGTGGCGGATATCGTTATTTTCTCACCTTCACAGATGATTTAAGCAGATACGGGTATATCTACTTAATGAAACATAAGTCTGAAACATTTGAAAAGTTCAAAGAATTTCAGAGTGAAGTGGAAAATCATCGTAACAAGAAAATAAAGTTTCTGCGATCTGATCGTGGAGGACAATATTTGAGTTATGAGTTTGGTGTACATTTGAAAAATTGTGGAATAGTTTCGAAACTCACGCCATCCGGAACACCACAGCGTAATGGTGTGTCCGAACGTCGTAATCGTACTTTACTGGATATGGTGCGATCTATGATGTCTCTTACCAATTTACTGCTATCGTTTTGGGGATACGCTCTAGAGACGGCCACATTCACGTTAAATAGGGCACCATCAAAATCCGTTAAGATGACGCCTTATGAACTGTGGTTTGGCAAGAAACCAAAGTTATCGTTTCTGAAAGTTTGGGTCTGCGATGCTTATGTGAAAAAGCTTCAACCTGATAAGCTCGAACCCAAATCGGAGAAATGTGTCTTCATAGGATATCCAAAGGAAACTATTGGATACACCTTCTATCACAGATCCGAAGGCAAGACTTTTGTTGCTAAATTCGGAAACTTTCTGGAGAAGGAGTTTCTCTCGAAAGATGTGAGTGGGAGGAAAGTAGAACTTGATGAGGTAACTGTACCTGCTCCCTTATTGGAAGGTAGTACATCACAAAAAACTGTTTCTGCGACACCTACACCAATTAGTGAGGAAGCTAATGATAATGATCATGAAACTTCAGGACAAGATACTACTGAACCTCGTAGATCAACCAGAGTGAGATCCGCGCCAGAGTGGTACGGTAATCCTGTTCTGGAAATCATGCTGCTAGATCATGATGAACCTACGAACTATGAAGAAGCGATGGTGAGCCCAGATTCCGCAAAATGGCTTGAAGCCATGAAATCTGAGATGGGATCCATGTATGAGAACAAAGTATGGACTTTGGTTGACTTGCCCGATGATCGGCAAGCAATTGAGAATAAATGAATCTTCAAGAAGAAGACTGACGCTGACGGTAATATTACTGTCTACAAAGCTCGACTTGTCGCAAAAGGTTTTCGACAAGTTCAAGGGGTTGACTATGATGAGACCTTCTCACCCGTAGCGATGCTTAAGTCTGTCCGAATCATGGTAGCAATTGCCGCATTTTATGATTATGAAATTTGGCAGATGGATGTCAAAACTGCATTTCTGAATGGATTTCTGGAATAAGAGTTGTATATGATGCAACCAGAAGGTTTTGTCGATCCAAAGGGAGCTAACAAAGTGTGCAAGCTGCAGCGATCCATTTATGGACTGGTGCAAGCCTCTCGGAGTTGGAATAAACGCTTTGATAGTGTGATCAAAGCATTTGGTTTTATACAGACTTTCGGAGAAGCCTGTATTTACAAGAAAGTGAGTGGGAGCTCTGTAGCATTTCTGATATTATATGTGGATGCCATATTACTAATTGGAAATGATATAGAATTTCTGGATAGCATAAAGGGATACTTGAATAAGAGTTTTTCAATGAAAGACCTCGGAGAAGCTGCTTACATATTAGGCATAAAGATCTATAGAGATAGATCAAAACGCTTAATTGGACTTTCACGAAGCACATACCTTGACAAGATTTTGAAGAAGTTCAAAATGGATCAAGCAAAGAAAGGGTTCTTGCCTGTGTTACAAGGTGTGAAGTTGAGTCAGACTCAATGCCCGATCACTACAGAAGATAGAGAGAAAATGAAAGATGTTCCCTATGCTTCAGCCATAGGCTCTATCATGTATGCAATGCTGTGTACCAGACCTGATGTGTGCCTTGCTATAAGTCTAGCAGGGAGGTACCAAAGTAATCCAGGAGTGGATCACTGGACAGCGGTCAAGAACATCCTGAAATACCTGAAAAGGACTAAGGATATGTTTCTCGTATATGGAGGTGACAAAGAGCTCATCGTAAACGGTTACGTTGATGCAAGCTTTGACACTGATCCGGACGATTCTAAATCGCAAACCGGATACGTGTTTACATTAAACGGTGGAGCTGTCAGTTGGTGCAGTTCTAAACAAAGCATCGTGGCGGGATCTACATGTGAAGCGGAGTACATAGCTGCTTCGGAAGTAGCAAATGAAGGAGTCTGGATGAAAGGAGTTCATAACCGATCTAGGTGTCATACCTAGTGCATCGGGTCCAATGAAAATCTTTTGTGACAATACTGGTGCAATTGCCTTGGCAAAGGAATCCAGATTTCACAAGAGAACCAAGCACATCAAGAGACGCTTCAATTCCATGCGGGATCTAGTCCAGGTGGGAGACATAGAGATTTGCAAGATACATACAGATCTGAATGTTGCAGACCCGCTGACTAAGCCTCTTCCACGATCAGCACCAAGACTCCATGGGTGTTAGGATCATTACTGTGTAATCTAGATTATTGACTCTAGTGCAAGTGGGAGACTGAAGGAAATATGCCCTAGAGGCAATAATAAAGTTATTATTTATTTCCTTATATCATGATAAAAGTTTATTATTCATGCTAGAATTGTATTAACCGGAAACATAATACATGTGTGAATACATAGACAAACAGAGTGTCACTAGTATGCCTCTACTTGACTAGCTCGTTAATCAAAGATGGTTATGTTTCCTAACCATGGACAAAGAGTTGTCATTTTATTAAACGGGATCACATCATTAGTTGAATGATCTGATTGACATGACCCATTCCATTAGCTTAGCACCCGATCGTTTAGTATGTTGCTATTGCTTTCTTCATGACTTATACATGTTCCTCTGAATATGAGATTATGTAACTCCCGTGTGCCGGAGGAACACTTTGTGTGCTACCAAACGTCACAACGTAACTGGGTGATTATAAAGGTGCTCTACAGGTGTCTCCAAAGGTACATGTTGGATTGACGTATTTCGAGATTAGGATTTGTCACTCCGATCGTCAGAGAGGTATCTCTGGGCCCTCTCGGTAATGCACATCACTTAAGCCTTGCAAGCAATGCGACTAATGAGTTAGTTGCGAGATGATGTATTACGGAACGAGTAAAGAGACTTGCCGGTAACGAGATTGAACTAGGTATTGGATACTGACGATCGAATCTCGGGCAAGTAACATACCGATGACAAAGGGAACAACGTATGTTGTTATGCAGTCTGACTGATAAAGATCTTCATAGAATATGTAGGAGCCAATATGGGCATCCAGGTCCCGCTATTGGTTATTGACCGGAGACATGTCTCGGTCATGTCTACATTGTTCTCAAACCCGTAGGGTCCGCACGCTTAAAGTTTCGATGACAATTATATTATGAGTTTAAACGTTTTGATGTACCGAAGGTTGTTCGGAGTCCCGGATGTGATCACGGACATGACGAGGAGTCTCGAAATGGTCGAGACATAAAGATTGATATATTGGAAGCCTATGTTTGGATATCGGAAGTGTTCCGGGTGAAATCGGGATTTTAACGGAGTACCGGGAGGTTACCGGACCCCCCCGGGAGCTATATGGGCCTTAGTGGGCTTTAGTGGAAAAGAGAAAGGGAAGCCCAAGATGGGCCGCGCGCCTCTCCCCTCCCCTAGTCCGAATAGGACAAGGAGAGGGGGCCGGCCCCCCTCTCTCTTTTCCCCCTCCGCGAATCCTATTCCAACTAGGATTGGGGGGGGGGGATCCTACTCCCGGAGGGAGTAGGACTCCTGCTGGCGCGCCTCCCCTTGGCCGGCCGCACCCCCCGTTGATCCTTTATATACGGAGGCAGGGGAACCCCAGAGACACACAAGTTGATCCACGTGATCTTATTCTTAGCCGTGTGCGGCGCCCCCTGCCACCATAGTACTCGATAATATTGTAGCGGTGCTTAGGCGAAGCCCTGCGACAGTAGTACATCAAGATCGTCACCACGCTGTCGTGCTGACGGAACTCTTCCCCGAAACTTTGCTGGATCGGAGTCCGGGGATCGTCATCGAGCTGAACGTGTGCTAAAAGTCGGAGGTGCCGTAGTTTCGGTGCTTGATCGGTCTGGCCGTGGAGACGTACGACTACATCAACCAAATGCTTCCGTTGTCGATCTACAAGGGTATGTAGATCACACTCTCCCCTCTCGTTGCTATGCATCACCATGATCTTGCGTGTGCGTAGGAATTTTTTTGAAATTACTACGTTCCCCAACAGCCTTATGATCAATAAGGCAGCATAGTTCTGCTGTTCTGTCAGCGGCATGGCCCCATCCGGGAGAGGAGTCTCCGGGGGTTGTATTGCACGCGCTATCCCACGGGATGATCTTGATGTCCATAGCCCATGTAGGGTAATTGTGGCCATTGAGGGCAAGCTCCTCAAATTCTTTGGCAGTCATCTTTGCCTACATGGGAAAACCAGAGATAATTAATTTACGGGTGGTAAATTAAAGACCATCATGGTTGTGGAATAAGAATGCAAAAATTTGATACTCAAGTGTAAACTTGAAAAATTCTCAACCTCAATTGTGTGAACATAACACTTTGAAGATCACTTGGATCTCACAGTAATAGGCTACATCGCCATTACCTTGTGTATGCTACAATTCAGATATAAGGAATACACGTTGGAGGTAATCGTTTGTCGAGAATGACAAAGCGTAGACCTCACAGTAAGAGAGGATAGTCTGCAAATGAGCAGCAGATCACAACTCATTACCTTGTGATTCCAAATAAGATGAGGGAGAAACATTCAAAAATTTGCAAGTTTGATATGCAAGATAAGATCTCAATCGCAAAGACATGTTCGATAAAAATAAGATGTGGTAAACACATGGAACATGCCATTCTTCCCAGATGAAATCTGGTACTTTATTTATATTATCAATCCATTACATAATATAAACACACCAACTAATAATTACACAAGTCCTAACATAGAATGAATCTAGAACAGGACTAAAATGTAAGTGGTAGTCAATCTATGTACTAAACAGTACTAAACATAGACTAAAATTGCACAAATACAATAATTAGTACTAGACTAATAAAAACAGAGAAAGAAAAAAACTTGAAGAGAGTATGCCGATCGCCTGGGCCTGGGCCTGCCACCGCCAACTGAGACCAGCCCGCAGCCACCCACGCATAAGAGAGGAGGCGAGAGGTGGGGCGGTTACGGATAAGGAACCATCCGACCCGCACCACGCTTGATCCCCCACCACCACCTGCACTCGCAAGTAGCAGGGAGCCCAGTCGCCGGTGATTGGAGCGAGCGCCGGCGCCTCCCCTCGCATCTTCAGGTGTCAGCGACGCGACACCGACGAGGCCTCTTCATCTGAAGAGGAGACGACGACGATGGAGGCCTGGCGCAGTGGAGTAGCAGTGAAACCGAGGTCCGCCGGAGCCCATGAGCCTGGGCGACGGCCGGGGCGACGGTCGAGGGCTGCGACGGCGTGCCCGAAGAGGCGGCCGAAGCGCCGCTCCGCGCGGCTGCTTGAGCCCGCGGCTGTCTCCTGTTGAGGCGTGCCAGCGGCGGCGGCGCCCTCCATGCCGACTCCAAGGCGGACGACACCAGAGGCGCCGGATGGAGCGGAGATGAAGGCGAGCGCTTCCTTTGCATTTACCGTCGAGCGCATCGGCACCGGGGCGTAGCTAGGTGGGCGGAGGCTCGGGCCAGCGGGCACGACATCAGGCGTCGGTGTTGACGGCGGGATTCATGCGGCCGGCGGAGGAGGTGGTGGAGGCGGAGACCCAGTGGGCAGGGCAGGCGCGGTAGCGGCCCCGTGCATCATGGGGGCGCTCGGGCCGGCCACCAGCCAAGGGTCGTACCCCATGGACGCTTGGCCACGGGCACGGGGAGCACCGCAGTGGGAGCGTCCGGGAGCACGGGGCCCGTGTCCAGGGGCGTGGTGAGCACCGCGACGGGCACATCCAGCGGTGCGGTGGCTGCCAGGGGCGGCACGTCCAGCGGCGCTCCTGCCGAACTGTCGGATGGCTTGCATCCGGCGACGGAAACGGCGGTGGCCACCAACTCCATGGCGGCGAAGGGCAATGAGGTGGTAGCGGCGACCATCCTCGCGGATCAGACGGAGGAAGGAGACGAGGCCTGTCATCTCACCAGCGGCGAGTGCTTCCTCTCTTCTCCTTTCTCTGTTGCCTTTTGCTCTCGCTGGTTGTTCTACGTGATGATAACGTGTTTTGAATCAGAATGATCGAATCCTTTGATCGATGGTTACAGGCCCCCTTTTATATGTCCCGAAGAGACATGACGATCTCTCGAGGAGGCGTCGGTTCCAGGAGATCGAAGGGAGACGTCGGTTGCGGGACAAACCACAACGACGGTTTTGGGCAAGGGGAGATTTTCCCCTAATTACAGAATTATTTTTAACACATACGATGTCAGGAAAAACATATAATATATCAAAACGTTCAGCATGAAAATTCGCATTCGATTTTGACAGCCTACGGCCTGTTTGCAAATTTCTAGAATCCTCAAATTCTAAAAGGAAAAAAAGTTATGCTCAAATTTTAGTTTTTAATTTTCATTAAATTTGGTCAAACTACTTATTCAAGAAGTATTAGTGTTACTAAATAATTTTTCAAGAATATTAGTGTTACTAAATAATTATTTCAATTTTTTAGAATTTTGGTCAAATCTGGTCAAACTGTGGTCAAATCTGGTCAAACTGTGGTCAAACTACTTATTGAAGAAATATTAGTGTTACTACATAATTATTCAAGAATATTAGTGTTACTAAATAATTATTTCAATTTTTTGAATTTTGGTCAAATCTGGTCAAACTATTTATTTAAGAAATATTAGTGTTACTAAATAATTATTGTTTTTCAGAATAATAGTTTCAAACTCGAACAGTAAAACCTGTGACCTCATGCTCAAGCTAAACTCCTGAGGGTTAATAGGATTGACATCTTAGTATTGTCAGGAAAACAATAAGTGCAGACTTGAAAACGAGAGGGAATAGAACCCGAAAGTTATGCGTGCTCAGGCTAGAGTAGTGAGAGGATGGGTGACCGACCGGGAAGTTAGATGATCTGGAATGATGAGGGATGATTAGAATTTAGAGGTTAAATTGAGCGGTGTGAGGGGTGATTAGAGATTAAATTGAAAAATAATTTAGATTTTTGAAAATCGATTTTTTTTTTAAAAATCATTTCTTTTTGTAAAAATACTTTTAGTTCCGATTGGTGTTACCAACTGGGACTAAAGGTGGAGCTCCAGACAACGGTCACGTGGACGGCCTTTAGTCCCGGTTCGTGTAAGAACCGGTACTAAAGAGGAGGCTTTAGTAACGACCCTTTAGTCCTGGTTCTAGAATCGGGACTAAAGACCCTTATGAACCGGGACAATTAACCCGTTTTCTATTAGTGATAAGTAAAGTTTTCAGAATAGAACTTTATGTCAGAATGTTGGATTGGGAAGTGCAAATGGTTTCCTTCTTCGTTTTCTTTGCCCCGCGGCTTTGATTTGTTATGCTCGCTGCCTTCTGTTTATGGGAGCAGCTGAAAGGTGTTGCAAAACTGATGTTCCACCTGTGCATGCTACCGATTATGAAGCCCTTCCTTGATATACTTGATTTATTTTTTGCTCCATTTCCCGTGATTGAGAGATTAAAATGCTAGATCAGTACACGACACATTCGTTTTCCCTTTATGTGACGAATTTGTAGTACCCTATTAATCCTGCAGAAGACTCTGTGATGCATCACTAGGAATTATGAATCTTTTTGGAAATAGTTAACCTGTTACTGTCAGTCAGGGTTCGCATACTTTGATATCACTCCTTATCTTTATTTTGTGCTGGAATTCTAAAAATGATCAGTACATTTCTTGTGTGCGAGGACTATTACCAGAGGCCAGACATAACTTCTTCCTCATCTTGCGTTTCATCATGTCCCTGTGCTACATGGCATCTTCTACTCTGAAACCAGGTGTGCCTATCACTCTGCAAGAGCTTAAGCCCTCCTCGGAGATGTTCAAGCAAGGGGCATCCATCCGAGTAACAGGAACGTACGTTATTGCAGCTGCTTCCATCTGAAAACCACAACTTCTAATTGACTGTGTTAACCTTCTTGGCTGGCGATTCTCCAGCCTTCAGTCATACGATGTGGACTCCAAAAATGTTGGCGCTTCGGACATCCGTCAGTTCCGGCCGATCACGGTCATTATTGTGATCTTCGCGCATACTGGTGAAGGTGCACGCCAATAAGGTGGGCCTTGTGGCAGACCGGCTTACTCATCCGAACCAATCGGCCTTTGTTCAAGGCAAATTTATTCTGGATGGGGCTATCCATGAGGTGAAGCGTAAGCGTCAACAGCAAGTCTTTCTTAAGATTAACTTCCATAAGGCTTACGACACAATTCACCGGTCCTTTCTTTGGGAAGTCCTTCTTCGAAAGGGATTCGACTACAGCTGCGTTACCCGCGTCATGCAGGTGGTATCGAGTGGTCACACGATTGTGAACATCAACGGGGAAATCGACCCATACTTTCTCATGTTTTGTGTGGTGAGACAAGGAGATCATTTCTCCCCTTCCTATTCAACATGATGGTAGACGCCCTTGCGGCCATTCTGGATAAGGCCAAGATAGCCGGGTGTATCCAAGGTGTCGTATCCAAGAAATTGTTGGAGTGTGTCGCCTTACACACTCCCAGCTTAGCACCAGACCAGGTTTCATGATACTAGTTCGTTGTATCAGGTCATTGCCCTCACACCCGCCCTAGCGCCCCTTGTCCAAATTTGGACGATTAAGCTTCCGCTGAAAATTAGGATTTCCCTTGGGTAATGGATTCACGGTCGAGTACCTTCAGGGGTGGAGGTGCTTAAGTGTAATGGCCCTAGCATTTTGATAAATTGTAGTGGCCTTTTTATACTTGTGCCTTCAAGTATTGGGAACACCTCCTGTGCGGCCGTTTTAATATAAAATCTGAAAGATGGCAGTCGTTGGCTTCAGCCCCACGCACATAGTGCGGGGGTGCTCGCAGAAGACGCATTTTCACACTTAACCCAACGTCTTGGTCCTACAAAGGAGGTGATAGCGCAGCGGGCCAGACAAACGGACTATAATGCTTTAACACTTTCACTTAGCCATAGGAGGTTGACAGTGAGACTATTTAAGTAGCTCCTTGGTGGCGACTGCGCTCATCCGAGTTCGGGGCGTGTATGTGCCTGACCGGGAAGCGGCCCTTCGTTAAAGCGGAGGAATCCGATAGATTCCGATAGGTCATCGAGTGGCTGACCAGTCTCACGCTACATCATGACAGTCAGTTTTCGGCTTTCTCTACTGAGGTGCTCGCCCGGCCGAACCGGGGAACAATCGCAGTAGTTCTCCTGGTGCTACCTTAGCCGATAGAGCGGAACGTAAGGTAGCCAAACTCAGGAGCCGGGCAACCCAACATTTGACCAAAGACATGATTCGGAGCTGATGCATATAATGCCAAAACTCGCGACGCCGAACACTCCCTAAGGTGTTCGGTCTTTATGAGTGCGGGCGAAACAACACTCTTCATTAAAAAAGCCCCTAGTGTCCAGGTACGTGCAAAAATTCTGACGTGGCCACATGCCAAGACGCCAGCCTCCTCCTTGGTTATATCAGAAAAAACCAAGGGATGTGTAGCAACAAGAGACAGTAAAAAAGGTTTACGCAGGGTCTTAATCTAAAAAGAATCCTTTAGGACGGGTCCCTACTGCACGTCTGCGCCTGTGTCTCCGTTGTGCCGTATCCTGGACGGGCGCCGCACGACGTTCATCTGTAAAAGAGAGGAACTGAGTTGAAAACGGGTCGTGCCAAACAAAAGTTTAAAATAAACAAAGTATAAGGTAAAATATATAAAATTAAGCTTTATTGTCTCTTATTGTATATGCATGGAGCCCCTAGTGGGGGTATAAAGCCTACATCAATGATGATTTTGTCCCGAACTCGTCTATCCGCGTTCGTGGTCTTTAATGACCTATTTCGAAGTTTTTTGGCCGGTGAGGCCATTTTACTGTGGGGCTGTCAAAGCGGCCGCACAGTCCTCCGCTTGGGGAGGCGCACTTTAGTGCTTCCCATTCAAAGAGATGATGCCTCGTGGACCGGGCATCTTAAGCGTGAGAGATGCATAATGCGGTATTGCGTTAAAGCGGGCGAAAGCTTCGCGTCCCAGTAGTGCTTGATAGCGACTTGAGAACGGGACGATATGGAAAGTCAGCTTTTCGCGGCGGAAGTTATCGGCAGAGCCGAATATAACTTCGAGCCGGAGAAAACCCATACAATGGGTGTCCGGACCAGGTGTTACCCCTTGAAAGGAGGTTTTGCTGCGGCGGATTCTTGCTGGGTTTATCCCCATGTGATGGATTGTATCCTGATATATTGGGTTTAGTCCACTGCCGCCGTCCATAAGGACATTTGAAAACCGGAGTCCGCCAATTATTGGATCGAGTATCAAGGCAGTCCAGCCTGCATTCTTGATATTTCTAGAATAATCTAGCTGATCGAAGATGATTGGTTTTGACAACCAGTGGCGGGACCCTTTGGGGATAGGCCGTGTGGTGCGTACCTTTATGGGCGCCGCATGTTTTGTTATGTGAAGTAAGTTCACTGTTTTTACTTCTCGTGGGAAGTTCTTTTGTTTCCCGGTGCTCTACTTTTGGGGTTCGTCCTCGTCTTCGCTTGGTGTGTCGAGCCCCTTGTGTTCGACATTGAGTCTGCCGGATTGTTTGAAAACCCAACAGTATCTGTGGGTATGGTTAGCAGGCTTCTCGGGAGTACTGTGTATCTGACATATCCTGTCCAGGATTTTATTCAGGTTGGATGGATCGTCCCTGTTATCCTGGGGGGGCGATTTTGCCTGATTTTGTCGTGAGCCTTTGAATCCGGCATTGACTGCCGTGCTCTTCGGACTTTTGTCCTTAGTCCAGCGACGGTCCTTGCTGCGTCGCGGTTTTCCGTTTCCATCCCTAGTTTCGGATGTACTTGGGTCGCTGGGGCTGCACCTTGCTAACCAGCTGTCCTCCCCTGCACAAAAGCGGGTCATGAGGCTTGTTAGTGCGGCCATTGTTCTTGGCTTTTCTGGGCCGAGGTGTCTGGCGAGCCATTCGTCTCGGACGTTACGCCTGAAAGCTGCTAAGGCTTCGGCGTCCGGATAGTCGACTATCTGATTCTTTTTAGTGAGGAATCTATTCCAGAACTGCCGAGCTGATTCTCCAGGCTGTTGAGTTATGTGACTAAGATCGTTTGCATTCGGAGGGCGGACATAGGTCCCTTGAAACTTTGCTCGGAAAGCATCCTCGAGCTCTTCCCAACTTCCAATTGTGTTTTTAGGAAGGCTTTTAAGCCAATGCCGGGCTGGCCCTTTAAGCTTAAGGGGTAAATATTTTATGGCGTGGAGATCATCTCCTCTAGCCATGTGTATGTGGAGGATATAATCCTTGATCCAGACTCCAGGGTCGGTTGTTCCATCATATGCCTCTATGTTTACGGGTTTGAATCCCTCTGGAAATTCATAGTCCAGGACCTCATCGGTGAAACATAGGGGGTGTGCGGCGCCCCTGTATTTGGGTGTGCCGGATTCTGATGATGGCTTCATAGCATTGCTTACGAGAGCTTGCTTTCTTGGCCCATAAATGGACCTGACTGGGCCATGGTGCGAATCCTTAAGTGGGTCGCATGCCGATTTAAGTGCGGCGCCACTTGCCTCTTTATGTGGTCGTCTATCCGACCGTGTGGCTTTCTCATTTTTTGAATGTGAGGGCTCTAGGGCCTCTTCGTCGAATTCAGGTAGTAGCTTTCTTTTCGGATAGCTTTTAGTACGGCGACTGTTGCCGTATTTATCTGCGATATTGATTACTTTGCTCCATCTAATCCGGAGTGCATCTTCCGCTGTTTTTAGCTTCCGCTTCTGCTTTTTTAGGCTGCATGCAGTTGCAACGAGCCTCTCGTGGAGATTCTTCTGCTTCATAGGTTTATCCGGCGTGAGGTCGTCCGGAATGCCGTTTTCGCCCGAGGAGGGATGTTCGGTTTCTCTATCCGTGTTGCCCTGTTCGGACGGTTGCTCTAAGGCATGCTCGTCGTCTACCGGCTCGTCCTGCTCTATGGCTGGGTTTTTGTCGAGGAGGGGCTTGGGTCGGCGCTTACGCCGACGCTTTGATTGCTTTTCGGGGGGTCGATCTCCCGTCCCTTCCTCTTTTTCCTCGTTGTCGCTTCCTTTAGGGGTATCCACCATGTACACATCGTGAGATGGGGTGGCTGTCCAATGCCCTATGGGCGTTGGTTCGTCGGTATCTCCTGCATCGTCATCCATGCTGTCGATGTCTCCGGAGTCGAAGTTGAGCACGTCGTTTAAATTGTCGACAGTGGCTACCAAGTGGGTGGTGGGTGGGCTTTGAGTTTCTTCATTGTCCGTATCCCATCCTCGCGGACCGTAATCCGGCCAGGGCTCTTCTGATAAAGAGAGAGACTTAAGAGAATTCAGGATGTCGCCAAAGGACGAGTGCTGAAAGATGTCTACGGTGGTGAACTCCATTATCGGCGCCCAATCGGATTCGATTGGCAGGGGCGCAGGGGGTTCGGAGTCCGAGGAGGAGTCCGGATCCTCGGAGTCACGGGTCATGCAGAGTGTGGGGCTAGCGTTCGGCTCAATTGCCTTTGGGATCGCAGCCCTCGAGGTGACGTCCAACCGCTCGTCCTTGATTGGCGCAATAGGCTCCGAGTTAGGGGTCGGAACCGATGCGTGTGCGGCCTCCAGGACACTGTCCGGAGGCAGAGCTATATCATGCCCCTCGAGATAGTGCGGCGCGCTTGGCCGTGGCTCGAACCCGTCGAAGATCAAGTCTCCGCGGATGTCAGCCGTGTAGTTTAAGTTTCCAAACCTGACTTGATGGCCAGGGGCGTAGCTTTCGATCTGCTCCAGGTGGCCGAGCGAATTGGCCCGCAGAGCGAAGCCGCCGAAGACGAAGATCTGTCCGGGGAGAAAAGTATCACCCTGGACCGCATCGTTGTTGATGATCAAAGGAGCCATCGGGCCTAAAGGCGACGACATAGAGGAACTCTCAATGAAAGCACCAATGTCGGTGTCAAAACCGGCGGATCTCGGGTAGGGGGTCCCGAACTGTGCGTCTAGGCCGGATGGTAATAGGAGGCAGGGAACACGATGTTTTACCTAGGTTCGGGCCCTCTTGATGGAGGTAAAACTCTACGTCCTGATTAATTAATATTGATGATATGGGTAGTACAAGAGTAGATCTACCACGAGATCAAGGAGGCTAAACCCTAGAAGCTAGCCTATGGTATGATTGTTGTCTATGGAGTTGATTGTGTTGATCTCCTACGGACTACAACCCTCCGGTTTATATAGACACTGGATAGGGTTAGGGTTACATAGAGTCGGTTACAATGGTAGGAGATCTTGAATATCCGCATCTCCAAGCTTGCCTTCCACGCCAAGGAAAGTCCCATCCGGACACGGGACGTAGTCTTCAATCTTGTATCTTCATAGTCCTGGAGTCCGGCTGAAGGTATAGTCCGGCTACCCGAACACCCCCTAATCCAGGACTCCCTCACCCATATATGGAATGCCAGGCTATCACTTTCTAAAAAAGCAAATTGATGTCTTTGGACCACCCCTCTCGTGCCCATGTGATCCCAAGACTAACAAAAATCCATAAATGAAAGTATTGGATCCCATGCTATCAAAGAAATCAGTCAAGATCTTGTCCCACATGCATTTCTTTGGTGTTTCAAAAAAATAATTGGAAGGCACAACTTTTGATCCTATTGTTGGAACTATGATCCATTTTCACCACTGGGTTTATCACAACGAGTTCTTAAAAACTAGATCCCATATGGGTCGGTTTTGTCAAACTTTTTTCAAGGGCAAGTTTGGGTGCTATGGAGGCAACTTTAGTGCTATAGGAAAGAAACTTCTTTTTTTCCTTGTATGACTACCTATCAGCGGGATTTCTTTCTAAGTTGGTTACGATGACTACCAAGTTGACTAGCTCCACCTTTAAGTTCCTACCATAGCTAGAGAGCATACTAACCGTATGACATGGTAATATCTGTCACTCGACCATCCATCCTAAGCAAACTTATCACATAATACTCTCCTTTATGCCCACAAAGGTGAGGCAATATGCAATTGACGTTCATAGAGAATTACAACACAACGTAATATCAAAACATTGAACTTTACTCAATTCACATGGTTACTAGCAACAAGGTTTCTCCCAAGTCCAGAAGAACATAAAAACTACTCACAAGACATCATATGAATCATGACCAGTGTGATAATGGTATTATAAAAATATGAGCATACATATATTTTACCAACAAATCACTAAGCATAATGTACTAACAGTAATTAACACCAGGAAGTGATCACCGCAACTGGTCTCATATAATAGTTAATAGCTTGCGGCTAGGTCTAGAGATGTATGAGTACACAGATGGTGCTTGTGATGATGACGATGATGGTGGTGATGATGATGGTAATGATGATGATCCCCATAATGAATAGAGTGTTGGTGATGTCGATGGATTCAAATTTCCCTACCTAGAGGGAAGGATCCCAAAGAAACAACCCTCCAGGAGCAAAAAAGTGCTCAACTTAGTTTCCCCTTCAAAGATGGCGGTAGAAAAAAAATCATCAAATAGAGATAGAGTTTTCGGGGTATAATAGGACCAGGAGTACTTGAGAGCATCGAGGGAGTGACCTGTGGGCCCCACGTGCCCCTGGCTCACGACACTTGGCCTCACCATGTCGTGGGGCCGTGTGGGCCCCGCAAAGGCCCATAGAGGGAGTGCGACCGCATGACTCTCTCCCCGCATGAAAATAACTTTCTGATCTTGTTGGATTTATTTGGGCTCCAGAAAAATATTTTCTTCACTGTTCCTTGTTTTGGTGTTTTTCTACAACTTTTGGCAATTTCCCCTCCTCCAGAACAACATGTAAATTAGGGAAAATATATTAGATTGAGGTTAGCATGGATGGTAAGGAAGAAAACAAAGATGGCATGGATGTAAGGATGTTGACTCCGATGGATCTTCTTAACTATGATTGGGATGAAAGGAGGATATTTGGAGATGTGTTGAAAACATACCATTTTCTGGCATACATATGTGAATTATTCCCAACTTTAAGAGCCAACCGCAATTGTTTTGGTTGGTGTGGGCATTCATGGCAAGAAGAAAAGCAGTCTGGTTCCATGTTGGAGCCGGCACAGTCGGTGATGCATCGGGAGCACAAGCCATAGGAGGCATTAGTTAGTGCAGAGGTGGCATGCCCTTAACCTTGCCTATGAGATTTTGGAATGACTTGTTCATCTTCAGTTGCAATAACCTGTTATTTTGATTGATGTGAACAATATTTCACCATGGGCATTCTCTTATTTGCAACTATAGTTTTTCTTCAATTTTATAGGTTTATCTTCATGCCTTTTGAACATTATACAAGCCAAAAGAGACATCTTCTATACATAATAAGGAAGCAGAGCATTTTATTGCGAACCATAATAGTACAACAAGGAAGCAGCTTCTAGGTTCACTGTGACAGTGCATCATAATAATCATAATGCTACCAGAATACCCACATTAGGGCTTGTGAAGTAGTTCATGCACCGTCTGTTCAAGCATGGGCTCACTCTGGATACCCTCAGTCCATATCATGTTGATGTGTACCATACGAAGTTTGTTTTGTAGCAAACCCTGCAGACTCGGCTCTGGGTACTTTGTGAAGAACTTGATGATCTCTTCTACCTTATCATTGGAGTTGAACTAACATAAAAAAGGCAGTGCACATTAGAAACACTCTAGTAGTAACAACGGCTAAAGATTGATTAATAAGAAGTATATAAATTGCCAAATCGGGGCATAGGTAGTTCCTATGAATGTACCAATGGAACAATGTTGTCGACAATACTTGACCATAGGTCCTTCTTAGGAACAACCTTCAAGATACGGTCCCAATTTTCCTGTGAATGGAAGTAAAGGCACAAATTTGATGATATAAGGATGATGTTTAAAAAAATCTAACGACCTAAAAGTATTGACATGAAGCATTTACCATATACCAGGTAAATAGATGATATAGGGAAATAATGCAATTTCCAAAATTAGGTGTCAAGTGAATAAATTTCACACATTGATTCAAAGTAGGGCATATAAAAAGAGTTTAGAAAAGAATTTTAGAATGTATTGTGTTGCTTAGTAATAATATTTCTTGTAGTGCACCTACTAGGTGCCAATGTTTTAGTCTTCTTAAGTGATGATACAATTATCGACATGGTAATAGGCCAATAATCTTCCAGATTTGGTTAAATAATGGCCTCTACCTATTCTCTTATGCATCGACACAAACAAACTAGTGTCCACACATAGTAATTTGAACATCTTGTCATATTCACAACAAACTTGTGGATGTTGCCAAGCACTTAGATAAGAGCGTACTTCTAAATGTTTGGCATCTGATGATATGGTACTTAAAACACAATGAACCAATTTAACATAAAAATTTTAAGGTGTGAGTTAATTAGTTGTATGTCTTGATTTTTTGTTCAAATTTGTACATTTATTAGGACATGATGCAATTGATCTCAATTTATTAATGGTTAGCATCTAAACTCCCACAACTTCTAAATTGATAAAATTACTAGAAATGAGCTCAGTTAAGATAATTCCTCTTATGTTGGGAACTTATTGGTAAGCATTAGTATACCCTACGTGGATTTTTAATTTAGTCCAAAATTCCTACATATTTTTTTTTCTATAATGATTTAAAGTTTCAACTTTCTAAACAGTATGCCCACCATACTCAATGAAATAGAATGTACCTTCAACCATATCCATGCAATTTCACGTGCCTCTATTGTAATACCATTAAGAACATCAATTGCATGTTGATTTGGGACCTACAAGGAGGAGAGAGAGGTGAGTCCAAAATGTAATTTATATTGCATAATTATTTCAATCATGGATAACCGAGGAAGAAGCAAACAGGTTCATTGGCAACCTCATTAGTGAATATTAAATTCAATGACTCCAGAACAATTTCCATATCCGAGCAAGAAGACAATACACCTAGAAATAATTAGAGGATTCTTTCAAGATAACCAACAACCATCACTAAAGAAGATTTTTAATTTAGGATGGCAAAATAGTTATGTACCTAAGATGCGTAGCTTTTCCTCCCCATCTCCCAAGTCCTTGTAGAGTTGTCGAAGATCATCATAGCCAGATCTATCTAAGCTACTAGATTTTTTCATCATAGAGAGGTATGCAGCCTATAGTAAATTGCACGTCAGAAAATGGAAAAAGCAAGATAGGAGGACCATGTGAAGTAAGGGAAAAATATCAAACCTTTCTAGTGTGTGGAGAAAGAATAGAGGAGTTGTTATCATGCTTTAATATGCGAAAGCGCTTAACACCTTCATTAATGGTTTTATCATGTCCAAGTTTGACAAGGGCAACCAAGAGAGTTTCTCTAAGACCTACAACTAGGTCCCCCTCACCATCCTTGGGGTCCCATCCTAACTTTCTGTAAAAGAAGAGTACACAAATGAGGTTATAGCCAAGATATAGTAATAATGAAAATATTGCATATATGCTATAATGTATATTTGCCATGAAATAGGAATATTTAAGTAAGTATGTAGTGGTTAACGTAATATTAAAACTGTGACATGTCATACAGAGTAGGTGACAAAAGGATTTTGATGAGAAGTTGTTTGATGTCACCAGCCAAGTTAGGTGCGGCATCAAAAGTTATCCGGGAAACACTTCTGGTTATCTGCAAAGCCAAAGGAAAATACATAGATAATTAATATGTATAAAAGGAATATAGGGGAAATAGGTTGAAAACTAGAATATACATACATCACATATGTGTGGGACAACATTGTAGTCGGTTTCTTCACGACAAGCGTAAACTATATGTAGCAACGAAGCTAGTGTGTGTTCGTAGGACATGGAAAGCACAAGTGCGTTGTCCAAAATTCTTGGAAAACCGATGTTATATTATGCTATCACCCATATTGCAAACAAAACTTAATAGTGAAAGATGCTATGCATACCAATTTTTTCCATTGAAGAGAACTCACTGGCCTCTAATGCATATGAAAGTGCAGTTGTAATTTCCTTATCATACTTCACTCGATAAAATCCCGTTTCATTTATGTTTAACTTAATCCAAATATTTCCATCCTTCTGTCGTTTACAACATAAATCCAACTTATCATGCTTATGTTTCAAAATGAGCTTTTCTGTTGATGAGGTACATCTTAGAGTTATTGGCACATCCCATAAGCTAGATCGAGAGGATCCATCTAACTCAAACTTGGCCTGTAATGAAACGAAACAATATATGTGAAGAAACGTAACATATTAAAATTGATTAAAGGAGTCCCTGGCCTTCTTTATGACATATGGTCATGGAATGCACCCCTGGAGTGGACTTCTCATCCTGGACGACATCACTACTTTTGCAGACCCACTCCTCGCATGAACGCCGAGGTCTGGGCGACACTGCTACCGCTGCATGTAATAAATGATATCGAGCAATTTGGACAAGAGGGGAAGAAAAAAACGGCTTAGCATTGCAAGGTTTGCACAACGTGATTCCCTATATAAGAATGTTAGTTTTTTTGTAGGTTTGGATATATCAATATAGGGACTACATGATATTCCCCAAAATATGTTGCAGTTCCTTTTTTAGAGGAATTCTACCAAACCACCTCCAAAAAATAATAGGAGTAAGCAACAAAAATAAAGGTCCAATCCATATATTTTCAATGTGAGTGAATAGATGCTCATAGGAATTCTAGAGAAGGACTAATCCAAACTACACCAAAAATATGTCAACTAAATAAATAGAGACATCCAAAACAAATCATACATGTTTGAAAGTACTCTATGGTTAGTAATTTGATATAGATGCACAACATAAAACAAATGAAGAATACATTTTAGATAAGATTACCTGTTCAAGTTGGATGTGTTCCCCTTCATGTTTTACATTAATCACAGGATATCCTGGTTCCTTCGTCCAAGGAGTCATCAAATCCTTGAACGGTTCACCAGTTTGCTCTTCAATCACTGTCCATAGGTCCTCGGTTTTAGCATTCGAGTATGCATATTTCTTTACATATGAAGCCAATGCTTCCTGCCATAGTTTCTCAAGTTCAGTATAGAATAGTGAAGTGGGAGAAAATTTTGCAGATCCAACTAACATCAAGAAAACCAGGGGAGAGAGAATCAACAACAGAAAATACATGAAACATAATCAATTATGCCCACATATAAATTTTTTCATCTTTAGTGTATGGGACTATGGAAATATAAATGGTCTTCTAAAATTTCATTCCAGAATATGATGACCAAGAGAATTTTAGAAATTGACTTGTACACTTTTATGTAACATTCTGAAATGTATTCTATCAACAACAATAATAGTAGATTCGAGACCTGGAAACGCTTTGCCCCCAAGAAACTTTGTAGCATGCGAATAATAGAAGCACCTTTAACATAAATGATTTCGTCGAAAATGCCATTGATTTCATTGGTATGGTGTATCTCAACCTGACATATAGAAGAATAAAAATGAAAACATGAAAGGAATTACATGCCATGATTTAGATAAGTTAAAATGGTAATGCATCCAGTTTAATCTCTGTTGACGAAATTGGCAAGACAACTGATGTCTAACATAACGTATGAAGTTAAAAGAGTTTTAATATCAACTTCCATATTTAACAAAATTACACATGAAAAGGGAAATTATGATCGAAGTAGCAACTAAACATTAGATTTTATAGATTAAATAGCGAGCGACCCCCCTCCCCATGGTAATGTACTTGGTTGGATGCTTCCCTCCATGAATGTCATCCTAGACTAGTTTTCGCAAACATATTACAAAATCATACTCTCTTACAGACATCTTATAACCTATTTTTTAATAAAATACATTAATTTTAAGTGTTTTAAGCACCCATCGATTGTACAAAACATGGGTGTTTAAAAACATGCCATCAATACGTTAAACCTATATTGTCTAAAGAATCTTCTAGTGTATACTCCACCCTTTCCGGTATAGAGAGCTCATATTTGAAATCTCATCAACCAAAGTAGATGGTGAGTGGAGGAATGTATCGTGTACTTTGTAAAATTACTCAAACTTTAATTCGCATTAACTACGCATGGGTGGCCGCGAATGAGTAGGAATTGTTATATGCCTTGGCCGGTTTCATTTTAATCCTTGCATGCATCAATTTAATGCGTCTCGGAATGTGAACATGTGGTGGATAGAAGTGAATGTAGGACTTAAAAAATGGAAAAACCAAGAAATGTGATAGGCACAATAAACCGGGAAGGGAGGAGTAATTAGAAAGAACTGTTGTTGAACTCTCTCGGTGTTATTATACCACACAAACCAACAGTCCACCACAGTCCGCAACCTTTGTCCCACCCAACTGTTTACATCTATAGGATCATTCTTCTTGTGAATACTCTCACATGATAAATCAAGCACATAGCCGCAAAATTGAGTCTTTACTACTCAAAATCTCTAGTGATATTTATTAATAAATAGTTTTTACCTTTTTAATGATTAGTACAAAAATTATGATTTTTTTACAAGAAAAAATGGAAATGGTAAAAGAGATAAATTGCGAGAGGGAAGCTCAATTGTTCTCATGGCATGTAGTGTAGAACGAGGTTTCCTAGTGATGTGAAGCATGTTACCTCCACCACTGGCATGGCCTCTCTGCCACATTAGCATGAGTGCGATATCCAACTAGGGCTCGATGCAATCTATGACTCACCCCCACAACCCAACTCTGGAGCATCATTAGTATACAAGATGGTTGAAAGAAGAACAACTGAAATAGTGATCTATCCTAACTGGACTAATAAATTTCTAGGCATGATACCATCTAAGTGAATACCAAAAGCGGATTGGCCGGACAACCATCATTGTGAGCGGTTGTCAACCATCCACGATAAAGCAATCTATAGTAGTGTTGTCATGCACTAGCAAGCATCATCTCCTTTTTTCATACTCACCTAGAAAGGCCAAACGGGAATATGTGGGGCTTAGTGATGTGTATATAGAAGAGTGGAAGGCGATACAAATGATTTCTCTATTCATCCAATTTATTTGACACTACCCTGGTGAGATCAAACTAAACACGAGACATGGGAGCAAGGGGTCGTGCCAATAAAAAAGAGTTAATATAGAAAGGTGCATCCTGATGGCGAAGCATAAGCCCACTGGAGTACATCCTGGCGAGCATGTGAAAGTACTTTTATGAGCATGATACATCCTCCCACCTAGACCCCTCCATCAATTGGATCGAGTGAGAGGACACAATGTTCCTTCCATTTTCTTCTGGGCCATGAGGCATCCTTTAAATTTCACAAGCGCACTCGTGGTGTTCTTTTGAATGATACCTAACAAGTGAGATTCACAATCTAGACGAGCTAAACCAGGTTTGGTCGAAGGTCTTATTTTTTGCATTGGCTGTAGGTTGGATGAATACCTAGCGAGTTGAGTGCATGACTCTTATATGAAAATATTGATGGATTGATCACAATTAGCTAAGACAACGTTCATACGAATTTTTAACTATTTTTTTTCATTTCGGTGCTGCAAAATGATAAATTCATTATTATTTTTGCTAATATTTTTTTTACATGTGTAGTTTTTAAAATTTACTCATATATCATGGAATTTTCAAGAGACAACCTTGAATCAACCAATGATATTATAGAGATGTCAGATTAAAATATTGTATAAAAATGATTATCATTTACTATTGTCAAAATGAAAATTTACCAGACTCTTATATTTTAACAATAATATAGTTACACCACAGATTATATGGGTAGACACATTACTCCATGCCATATGAAGTTCATAACACTTAAATCGCTTGACATGCCATGAAAGATTAACGAGCAATGTGATTACCTCGATTGGGTGAGACCCCATCACTGAATCCAATCTAAGAGTTTCAACTGTGCCCACAAGAAACTTCAGCCAAATATTCCACTGATGAAAAAAAGAATCTACTGCTTCATGGCTCATCTGTTAAAAACTAGTGCTTTCAGCATGCACAAATAACTTGGTATTTAATTCATGATATTTTAATCATCAACATACCCATGTAGCGAATCCCTCACTTAGCCATATGTCACTCCACCATTCCATGGTTACAAGATTGCCACACCATTGATGAGCTAATTCATGTGCCACATTAACTGCAATCTAAACATAATAGATGTCGAGATCAATGAACAAAGGATATCTTCACATTACCACAATCATCAAGAAAAAGGTGTAATATTCAGATGTTATCATTAGTTAAAATTGTGATTGCCTTATACATCGGTTAAGTGGGGTAGCATACCATAATTTTTCAAATTGTGATTAGTAACTGGTGACAACAAAGGTCAAAAATAACTTTATGAATTACGGACCTTACTTGCTGCAGTTTGGTGGATGTTGTAGACGTTTCATCCAAAAGCAAACCACCCTCTCCGATTGTGACCAATCCAAAGTTTTCCAAGGCCACAGGAAAGTCAGGGATTCCAATCATGTCCAGCTTAGGGAGTGCATAAGGAGTTTCAAAGTAACTTAGACATGTAGGAAATAAACACCTGGTTAGGGATTCTATCCATTAACTTTCATAGCTTGAGATACTTTATCACAATCAGGAGCATACCCAGGTTAAGCTACTAGGTGCACTTGACAACGTGTGCAAGATGTTTTGCTTGGTAACTTCATATATAGTATAATGTGTGACACATGTTTTGGTGGAAAATATGTACTCCCTCCGTTCCTTAATATAGGGTGTATAGTTTTTGGCACGGAAATTAAAGAACGCATGTGGAGGGAAAATTTCACAAGCTTTGGGCGAGAATACACCTGACTAATTGACATGAGAAAATAGAGGAGCTTTCCTAATATAAGGAAAAGTAATCAAATCCCTAAAAACATGATCCAGACGAGTGGTGCATCGCAAAACACCTTATATTTTGGATTTTTTCTCAAAAATCTATACACCTTATATCAAGGAACGGAGGGAGTATGATTTTAAACTAGGACACCATGTTAGCTTATCTCTGGGATTACATTGACTTATGTTCTTCTTTTCAACTTGTTTACTTAACTACAGGGGTAGGTTATGATCTTACTCATCATATAGATCCAATGACTTCACTGCAACATCCAATGCAAACTGTCCTTGTTTAGACTTGCCAACTTCGGTGTACACACGGACTATGGTGCCTAAATAATTAGAATGATGGAAAGTGGTATAAAATAATGAATCCAATGACATTTCGAAGGATGATGTGAATGCGATAGCAAAAGTGGATTTGATACCTTCTGATGTCACACCTTCTATAAACTCAAAAATACCAACAACCATGGAAACTAAATAAGTTGACCTGAGGGGTGATTCCTCAAAATGGACAACCTTGCTAGAACCATCCACCATCTCACCAAGTACAGGCATGTTGGATAGAGCTACCAAGTCAGATTGAACTTCTAAAGTTAACTTGAACTTAGCCTGAAAGTTTGAAATAACGTGAGAAAAATAATAGAATATACAAATGACCTCATTGAGGCCCCTGCTGCACACATATGAGAGGAACATTAAGACTTCTGATGAGGAATTACAATTGTTCGAACATACATACATATTGTGACCTTATGAGTGCACGGACAATGCTGCCGAAGAAATAAAAATCGTAGATTGAGCCTCTAGAGAATCTATAAATCTTATTATGATAATCACCTTGAAATCAGGTTCATCCCAACGAGGAAAACACCGTCGCGCATGCACAGGCTTAAACACTGTGAATGCCATGTATGCCATCTCCCCCCTTATAGTGGTATTTACTGAAAGCATAATACAAAAAAATGATGAAACGTGAGATACAATAGTATTAGTTGTACACACATACTTCCCAAATGCTAGTGTCTTCTGTAGTTTCAGCAGTGATACCACTAGCTAGTGACTTTGGTGTCCTAAATGGTTCTGAGCATATGGAAACAAATAATTCATTTGTTATCTCTCCTATTGCATACAGAATGATCCATTGATATACATAATTAAATCTATATGGATTTTCTGACCATTAGATAGACACTGGGTGTGTGCTTATTTTTTGAAGTCAACGCTATGCGTGGTCATGAGAAATGACATGACTTATCTTGGTGCATGTCAACTTAATACAACTCTTGATTGTACTGTGTGTGTGTGTGTGTGTGTGTGTGGCAACTTCATATAACATTTTATATCAACAACATTACATTTTCATGCATGAATTATTTTAAAAATATTGGAAATATCAGGAAAGAAAAATGCAAGAAGAAACTCATACCCTCTGTGAAATCCCCTCATCTCATCACTGAGGGTGCCATTGAAGTGCATAATTAGCACACCCTCACCTAGTGGAAGATCTTTAAGAAACCCGAGTACCATAATCTGGTCGTCCTTGAAGAACACCACGTCGGTTGGCTCCAAACTCTGCAATAACCATGAACCATGACACCAATGAAGATGGCGTTTATTATGTACTTTGAAGAAATAAACATCTTTAGAGAGTAGATCTTTCATTAGAGGTCGGTGCATCAGTGTGTACCTTGAAGTGGATGGAAGCATGGTTGATGGTGAGTTCCACAACATTTAGCACAAGGAAACGAGTGGGCGCTAAAATGAAGACATTAATTGACACCACACCAGAAAATGTTGAGGAGACTAGGTCTGGGTGGAAATGGAGCTTATAGTGGGTTGGCATAGCAAAACGCGGGAGTCGAAGCTTTCCATGGAATTGGTCAGGTGAGTCAGCTGTTATTGCCTGCATGGGCATGGGGACGGCCATAGATACACCAGGAGTTCCTTCAAGATTTGGTCCTTGCATACATGTGGGAAAAAGACAAAAAGACAAAGTAAGTTTATGCACAGTTGAGTAACTTACACAAAACCCCAAACGTTGTGGTATCAGTAATGAGAAACAACAACCTTTTCTTTTTTGTACCATCAAGCCCAAAATTTCCATTTCCACAAGCGTTTGGTGATGTATGCAAAGAAGAAGCAACCATTGGTGCGTGCTTGTTGAAAGAGCAGCTAATTCAAACACGCTGTAGGTGGAGATTTTAGGTGATTTTGGACTGGGACATTTATTACAAACTGATGTAATGTTTCGAATTTGCAATAAAACTTGCCCAGAATTAATTCTTAATTGATGCTAAGTCTAATAGGTATATTTCCTTGTTATAATACTGGCCTAATATATGAAGTTCCGACAAATTTGGTCTGCACAGTTTGACTTTATGCTAAATTTTGCGATTTAATATTGGTTAAAAATATAACCAGGTAGGGCTGATGACCGAACTCTTAGAGGAGTGTACAAAAATAATAAACTTGCATACTGACATTATTATCTATACTAATATATAAAAAGTATTAATGGAGCAGATCCAAAAATCTCAAACATAAAACCACATGGATCTAAAGGTCCAAACCGCTTGAAGGCTGAGCACCACACACCCATTTAACACACAATTAATATCTTACCTAATATCAATGTGCACCTGGTATCCTATCTAGTATCAACATGCATTGTACACGTTACTAGTCGGTAAGAAATAATCAATCCACATTTTTCTGAACAATGCAAGGGTCTCGAAAGACCCCCGATTCACATTAGATCACATTAGAAGCATTCAAGAACCACATACGACCTGACTCATCAGTAAACTAAAAATTAGAGCTGGTTCGAAACATTAGGCAACATGACCCTTGTAAACGAAGCGGCAAACAGAACCCTTGAAAACAAAACTAGGAGTATATTGTAATCCAGTCCTAGACATAGGTTTCAACACTTCGCCAAACCAACTGTGTTCGTGGAAATGACCGTTTGCGGCGGAGGGTTTGGCACAGCAACACCGCCAGAGACTCAGCAGAGGAAGAACCTATGGATGCCAGGCTGAGCCCAGGAATCTGCTTTCATTTTGGTTTGGCAGCCACATCCATGGAGGTCGGCGCATGGTCGCCATTTGATCTAAAGATTTAGCAACCAGTCCCTAGATCTGGGCAAGTTCGTTGGCCGCCTCATCCGTCTGTGCCATCACTTTCCTTCCTCCACCACAACGGCACAAGATCCAGGAATCTCGTTACCTTATTGAGGAGGATGACACGGGAGGATGCCTCTACTGCATCTGGCGTGCATCTGGCCTCCACCACACGGGCACATAGCATACACTACCAACCATCAGTAGATGGACAGTTTGATGAATTGGTCTCTCGTCCCCAAGAAAATAAAAGGTGAAGAGGACCTTGGATACCACATAGCATACAAACTTTGATCCTACTCAACGATGGTGTCATGACTGTAAGACAATAAGTTTTGGGAACCAGCACAACCCTCTAGGGGTGGCTTATCTCATTATATATAATGGTTGTGTTACAATACGTACATAGGTACAGAAGTTATACATAGTCTAACACCCTCCCTGAATCTTAGCCACTTTCTAAAGAACTGAGAAGGGTAAGATTGCGCCTACAAGCCTCAAACTGTGGCAGTGGTAAAGGCTTAGTGAAGATGTCTGCAAGTTGATCCTTAGACGAGATAAACTTGATCTGGAGTTGCTTCTGTGATACACGTTCCCGTACAAAGTGATAGTCAACTTCAATGTGTTTCGTTCGGGCATGAAATACTGGATTTGCAGAAAGGTATGTAGCACCGATGTTATCACACCAAAGAATAGGAGGCTGTGGTTGAGACAAACCCAACTCCTGAAGCAAAGACTGCACCCAAATAATCTCTGCAGTAGCATTAGCCACAGCCTTGTACTCAGCTTCAGTACTGCTACGTGACACAGTAGCCTGTTTCCGAGCACTCCAGGCGATCAAATTAGAGCCAAAGAATACTGCATAACCCCCCGTGGATCGCCTGTCATCTGGGCTACCAGCCCAATCTGCATCGGAGAAGGCCGAAAGGACCCGAGAGGAAGTCGGCCGAATATGCATACCAAAAGTCAGAGTGAACTGAACATAACGAAGAATGCGTTTAACAGCAGCCCAATGAGTATCTCTGGGAGCCTGAAGATACTGACAAACCCTGTTAACAGCATAAGAGATATCTGGTCGCGTGATCGTCAAGTACTGAAGTCCACCAACAATGCTTCTGTACTCTGTGGCATCCGCAGGAGACAAAAGCTCACCATCAACAGTTGTTATCTTGTCGGTAGACGACATGGGTGTGGTGGTCGGTTTGCACTTCAGCATGCCGGCTTTTTGTAACAACTCCAAGGAGTACTTCTTCTGCATAAGGACAAGACCAGTAGCACGAGAAGTGACCTCAACTCCAAGAAAGTAGTGAAGCTTCCCAAGATCTTTGACCGCAAAATCAGCACCAAGAGAGCAGACAAGAGCATCAGCAGCATACTGAGAAGAGCTGACAAGGATAATATCATCGACATATACCAAAAGATACATAGTGACTTCTGGCTTCTGTAGAAGAAATAATGAAGTGTCAGCAGTGGACGTCACAAACCCATGAGCACGAAGGGCAGAGGCAAGGCGGGCATGCCAGGCACGAGGAGCTTGCTTCAAACCATATAGTGCTTTGGAAAGACGACAGATATAGTCAGGACGATCAGGATCAGAGAAACCAGGCGGCTGTTTCATATAAACCTCTTCCTCCAAAAATCCATGTAGAAAGGCATTCTGCACATCAAGTTGACGAAGTGACCAACCACGAGAAACAGCAATGGAGAGAAGAAGCCGAATAGTGGTAGGCTTGACGACAGGACTGAAGGTGTCCTCATAGTCAAGACCATGACGCTGCCGAAAACCGCGAGCAACAAGTCGCGCTTTGTAACGCTCAATAGATCCATCCGAATGCTTCTTCACTTTGAATACCCATTTTGAGTCAATAACATTTACCCGTGGTGGTGGAGGAACGAGAGTCCATGTCTTGTTACGAAGAAGAGCATGAAACTCCTGCTCCATAGCCTCTCGCCAATGTGGAATGCGCAGGGCAGCCTGATATGAGCGAGGCTCAGAAGATGGATCCGCAACAGCAGCAGCCAAACAAGCAGCCAACCAAGCAACCGTACCATCCGTACGTTCCTTAGGTTTGAAAATGCCACTGCGACTGCGTGTATGTGGTCGAGACACAGGAACCACCGAGGTCGACGGAGCAGCCTGCAACGGGCTGGAGGACTCGACGTTGATGAGTCAGCCGGTGACGAGGAGCCAGGCACGGTAGCCTCGGACTCAGTCGGCGAAGAAGGCCGGCCCACCGGCGAAACCGGCAGAGCAGACGAAGCAGCTGGCGACTCCGGCATCCCAGACCGGGCCGATGGCGAGCTCGGCATAGTGGGCCGTGGCGCGGCCGGTGTCGCGGGCCGATCCGCTGATGAAGGCGACGTGAGGACCCGAGCCGCGGGCGAAGACGGCGTGACGGGCCGAGCCACGGGCGACTCGGCGGCCGCTGGTGAAAAAGGCCGAGCCGCTGGAGACTCAGCGATCACTGGCGTAGCAGACCGAGCAGTGGAGATGCTCGGAGCGACGGGCTCGTCGGGTGACCATGCATGGACACGCGAATCGATGCCATGCGACATAGGGCGATCGACGTGCCCACCAGAAGACGACGATGATGATGGTGAATCCTCCAACAGCTCCAAACGAGCTCCACGTCCGGTTCCTGCACCATGGTTAGGTAACAGCAAAGGAGAGTATGCAACATCATCAAATTGGTCAGAAGCAACAGAGGATGAATGCAGGGATGGTGGTTCGACAGTGGACACAGGAAGGTTGGCAAAGGGAAAAACATGCTCATCAAACACGACGTCCCGAGATATATAGACACGATTAGTGGGAACATGAAGACATTTGTAACCTTTATGAAGAGAGCTATAGCCAAGGAAAACACACTTCTTAGAACGAAACTCAAGCTTGCGCTTGTTATATGGACGAAGATGCGGCCAGCAAGCACACCCAAATACCTTGAGAAAGGTATAATCAGGTTGTTCATTAAGGAGAACCTCAATGGGAGTCTTCATGTTTAAAACACGAGTAGGAGTACGGTTGATGAGAAAGCATGCAGTGGTGAAAGCATCACTCCAAAACCGAAACGGAACAGATGCATGGGCCAAAAGAGTAAGACCAGCTTCAACAATATGACGATGCTTACGTTCGACTGAACCATTCTGCTGATGTGTATGTGGACATGCTAAACGATGAGCTATCCCAAGCGACTGAAAGAAGGAGTTGAGGTTGCGATACTCGCCCCCCCAGTCCGACTGGACATGAACAATTTTGTGCTTGAGAAGACGTTCAACATGTTTTTGAAACTGAACAAAAATATCAAACACATCAGATTTGCGTTTAATAAGATAAAGCCAGGTAAAGCGACTATAAGCATCAACGAAACTGATATAGTAATTATGACCACTGACAGAAGTCTGAGCAGGACCCCATACATCTGAAAACACAAGTTCTAACGGATGTTTCACCTCACGACTGGACTCCGAAAAAGGAAGTTGATGACTCTTCCCCTGCTGACAAGCATCACACACTGCTACATCTTTATTACTAGACAAACTAGGAAGCTCATGACGACGCAAAATATGACGGACAATAGGTGTGGCCGGGTGACCAAGACGAGCATGCCACTGTGACGGAGAGACCCGAACTCCACTGAAAACGCGAGCGACGCCAGGACGCTCCAGACGGTAGAGGTCCTAGCACAACCGCCCACTAAGAAGAATGTCCCTCGTGCCCCGATCCTTAATAAAAAGATCAAAAGGGTGAAATTCACAAAGCACATTATTATCACGTGTGAGTTTAGGAACTGAAAGAAGATTGCGGGTCACAGATGGAACGCGAAGAACATTGCGAAGCTGAAGACTCCTATTGGCATGTCTAGTGAGAAGAGATGCTTGACCAATATGAGAGATGTGCATACCTGCTCCATTGGCGGTGTGGATCTTGTCGGAGCCATGATAGGGTTCACGAGTGTGAAGCTTCCCCATCTCGCTGGTCAGATGCTCTGTCGCCCCAGAGTCCATGTACCAGTGTGGATCGATGGAGTAGGACTGAGTGTGTCCCTGGTGCTTCTGCGGCGCGGGACGATCAGCCATGGCGACCTGACGGGCATTGTTGCGTGTATCTTTGCCGTCATTGCCAAGACCAAGGAAGCTTCGCTGGAAGCGCTTATGACACTTGGAGGCCCAGTGCCCATCGCGGCCACAAAGCTGACACACACGTGGACCGCCAGCCCCCGGTAAGGTCGCAGTAGGTGGGGGGGGGGGGCCGAGGCGGGCGACGGTGGCAGCCCAAGGGAGACCGGGGTGATGAAGAAGAGCGGCCACCCTTGGTGGCGACGTTGGCCGAGAGAGAGCCAGTGCCCTTGGTGCGGCGAGTCTCGACCCGTTGCTCAGTGAGAAGAAGCCGAGAGAAAACCTCGTGTGCCAACATGGGTGTCGAGTTACCCCGCTCGTTGATGATCTCGACTAAGGCATCATACTC
>LT934111.1:576605551-576617441 GCA_900231445.1 Triticum turgidum subsp. durum
GCCTCATGAGACGTCTTCGCGAAGACAACAAGGCCGGCAACTGCCGGCGAGAGCGACCCCTGGATGGAGGAGAGGTTCGCCTGGTCCTGCCCCGTCCAGACGCGATGGGCCGGATTGTAGACCGGACCGTGCACGCTGTCTACCAGCGCGGGTGGGCAGGGAAGCGATCCGTCGACGTAGCCTAGCAGGTAGTGACTCCCCAAGAGCGGGAGAACCTGCGCACGCCAGAAGATGTAGTTGTCTGCGGAGAGCTTGATGGTGATGAGATGACCGAAGTGAAACGGCGGCGGCGAAGACGATCCCATCGAGGAGGCTGCCTGGGGTGCAAACACCATGGAGGCAGCCGGAGGCACCGAAGCCGATGCGGGAGGAGGCGGGACCGCAGCCAGGGCGGGCGCCGCAAAGCTCGCGGCCGGTGCGGACGCCGCAAGTCCCGCGGCCGGGGCGGACGCCGCCAACCCCGCCAGCGGGGCGGTGTGATCCGCTCGCGGCAGGAGCGGCGGGACGACGCCTGCGGAATCCACAGCGGACGGCGGCGCCGCGGTGTGGACCACGAGGTCACGCCCGAGCGAGGGCGCCGGCGGCGTGGAGAAGACGGAGCCGATGCTCCTTGTCCCGATCGGAGCCGGAACGGAGACGGCATCGAGCGGGAGGTTGAGCAGAGCCGCAAGAGAGGCCGGGAGGAAGCCCGCAGCAGTGGAACCGGTGGTGGCGGCGCTCGACATGGCGGCGGCGCGATCGGTGGCGCGGCGGCGGCGGTGAAGGCGGCGGCGGCTGCAGCGGCGGTGCGGGTATTAGGGTTTAGAAGCGGAAGCGATCGTAACCTAGCGTGATACCATGTAAGACAATAAGTTTTGGGAACCAGCACAACCCTCTAGGGGTGGCTTATCTCATTATATATAATGGTTGTGTTACAATACGTACATAGGTACAGAAGTTATACATAGTCTAACAATGACAACGACGATGGCATCATGAATTCTAGAGAATTTTGCATACCTAACTGGATCAAGTATATAGAATATTAATTGGACCTGTCCGCTGCTGCAGGTGGCAACGATGAGGTGAGTGAAGAGGAGGAATTGCAGCATCGCCGGCGCTGCACCTCCGTCCGTCGGTGCCATGGAAGGATTATGCTCAGATACACAATAGCTTTTTGTTGTGCAATGGTAGCCTATAGCTAACTGCGCGACCCAGAACAGGGAGCTGGCATATAAATAGCGCCGAAAGATTGACCGAGAGAGGTCCAAGCTAGGAGCATAGAGTAAGACAAAGGACACCTCATCTCAATTGATTATAGTGCCAGACAGTATCATAAACACCAGTCCATTACTTAATGGACATGGCTAGCTAGTGAATAGTACTCATTAATTTGCTGAATAATAACAAAAAATCTCAATTATGGACATTTTTGTCCCTGCACTTCCCTAACCTATTAAAAAAATGCAAAATAGAAGGTCGATTGTTCCCCTTTGTATGCGAAGATGCGTTTTTCTATTAAGATATTATGTGGATAGCTAGTATTAATATTTTTAGAAATTAAAGATATTACCCCGGCCTCTGCATTGAATGATGTATGCGGCCATATGGATAGCTAGCATTAATAAATATGCTGAACAACAGTGGACTACACGGGGTGGCATCGCTAGTACTACGCCACCGGCCGTTGGTGCCATGGAAGGATGATGCTCAGGCTGGTTGTAATCGGACGTATCATATACTAGTATGATACTATCTTCGTAATACATAATATCATAAGTTAGTATCTTAGGTTGCCTTATTAATTGTCATGCATGACACAAAGTAGTACAACATTTAATATAATATGGTATCATGACATGATACCACACCCTCTCTTTTCTCATTTAATTGTGTGTCACATCATCTAAAAAGTCTAGTTGGCACGCATGATACCGTTTATGATACTCCCATTACGACCAGCCTCAGATGCACACTAGCTTTTTGTTGCACAGTTGTATATCCTAGCTAACTGCATGGCACAACACATGCGAGTTGGCGTATAAATAGCGCCGCAAGGTTGACCGAGTTGAGGTTCTATATATACCTGAAAGCTTATAGTAAGACAGAAAGACCTCAGCTCAATTGATGATGGGTCAAGGTACTAGCTAGAAGGGTAGACTAAGACAAAAGAACAGCTCAGCTCAATTGGTGATTTTGCAAGATCAATTGATTAATTTCCATGATTCTTTCATATCTCAAAAATTAATCATTTTCCTTTTACAGCACCATAAACGCCGACAGTTTTGATGACTAGTGAAACAACTGAATAAAAAGGCATTCTCAGGGAATCCGGAATCCCCATTGGTATGTTTCAAGCGCATATATGCATAAGCATAGTCTAAACTGGATACTTAAGCCACTGTTGATGATTATGCTGGGCGGAGCTGGGTACAGTACACATTGTACTAATGGTAGACTTCGTGCCACGCATGCCACCATCATAGTCTTCCTAGAGGGTTACAACTCATGATAATTAAGAGTTTTCGCGTGGACGCGTCCTCTCTAAGAGCTCTCCGTAATTCCCGGTCAATTGTAAAGGCTAGGAGCAGTAGGCTTTTACTGTCACCTAAATTACCTCCGCGTCCTAAACCTTTACAACAACAGTGATATACTTCGTGACCATAAGGTATAAACACTATAAGAAATATGGCAACTTACGACCATCAATATTGGTCACTAAATGGTCATTGTTTTTTATTTACGACCTTTTTGTGACCAAAAACAATTGGTCAAAAGCTGACCGTCCTTAATGGAACTTAATGATCTTCTTTGTGATATGGTTGTAGAAGGTTACGACCAAAATAAAAGGTCGTTGGTTCTACGGTCAATTGTTTTGGTCACTGGCCGTCTGCCCAGGCAACGTCGGTTCCAACGTGGCAAGCTGACGTGGCAAAATTACGATCAAATGAATTGGTCGCAGATTAGAATCACCCCGGTCCAAATCGGTGTTCTACATGGACCGAGCCCAACAAATTCAGCTTATTTATACTAGTTGAATCCACGTGCTTTGCACGTGTGCATTGTTGAGTACAATTTTCACACAAATAAGAAAATTTTCAATACAAACTGAGCACTTTTTACGCGAGTTGTTTTTGCTTTCCAACTTCGTGCCAAGTTACAATGTCTTGATAAAGTTTCACCCTTCTTACATTGCGAAAATATTACAAGAAGTTTTGGTTAGTAGCGACTACTTTACAAACCTGCAGTCAACATTCACAAAGTGACAACTCAAGTCATGGGATCGTATATTGTTCACGAAATGATCATCTCGATGCATTATCACTTGGACGTAAATAGAATGCAACCACAGGCTGAGCCAGTTGTAGCCACTCCATCCAGTTCAGAAAGGGCTAACATCATGTTAGCCTCGTGTTAGCGTTTTTGCAAAAACCAAGCCACATGGTACTGCCTCTGACTTTCGATCAGAGCGCCAATGCCGTCAAGTTTTTTTAGGGGTACCAATGCCGTCAAGTCCATTCATTAGATACCATAACCTTTTTTTTTGAAAAAAATCAAATCCAATAACCAGTGGCGGAGCAACAAGGTGGGGCACGCTCCACCCTGTAATTTTGGGCTGGCCTGTATAGCTATGGGCTGGGGGAGGAAGGCCGCACGAACACGGCACGGGCACACGACCGACGCAGCCACTGCCTCTCTCGATTCCGATCCGCCGCCAGCTGAGCGCCTGCTTAGTCGTCGCGGCGTCGCCTCGTCGGCCACCCGGAGGCCGTAGTAACCCTCCTGACGCTCGCGGGCGGGGTGCACTGCCTGTTCTCTGCTCTGCCCGCCACCTACTTTCTTCGGCCGCCGACCTGCAGTGCTTCTGAAAGAGCTTATCATCTCAGAGAGAGAGAGAGAGAGAGAGAGAGAGGGGAGGGAGAGAGAGGCCGTGAGAGAGAGAGGTACTGACCCGGTGAGGCCATGCCTGTGCAGACCCACTGAACGCCGACCCAAGGATTTCCATGGCACCGGCGCAACACACGACCTTCCATCCGGCACTCATCTAGTCTTCCTGAGCAAGCACGGCGGCGCTTGCGTCCGGCAGCCATGGCCACACGCAGCATACATCAGCAGGCACGGGCAAGGCTATACCATGATGGGGCTTTGGAATCGATTTGCTTCACGGATCCACATCCACCCATCCAAGCAAAGGGAGGTTAGGAGGAGGCAATCGATTTGTCCAAGGGGACCGTGCTTTGTGGAGTTTTCCAGAAGGAACGATTGGTTTTTAGGGTGGCGGGAGCACTGTAGGTGGCGAATCCATGTGAAATGAGCCGTTCGATCCAATATCATGGACGGCTATAAATGAATTCATTCTTCAGGCGGTGGGTAAAACAAGTGATATGAGGGTAGATTCAAATATTCAAAAAATTGTGTACTATAATAGTAGAGAAAAGAAATCCTGTCAATTTCGGTCAGCTACATGGGCCAAGTCCAACATTTCAGACCTGTTAGTTTTGGGCCATGGTCATTTTACAATCTATTTCTTTTTGGGCCTAGGCCTTTTTATCTTCTTGGCCTTCACCTTCCAACTTCTTCAGCCTAGACCTCCTGTAAAATAGAAGAAATGATCGTTATCATGGCTGTCAATTCAGAATGAAAGCAATATCTTCCAACAAAAAACAGCTAGGAAAAGAATAATGAACAGAATAATAAACAGATGCACAAGCAGCTAGGAGTCGATCATGAAGCATGAGGGCATGGATAACAGTAGAAACCATGAGGAGTAAATATTAGCAAATATTATATTGGTGGAAAAAAACTAAATGCCAGCAAGCTCTAAGAAGACTCCAAGAACTTGATGGCTCACAATACAATCATGTTTTGTACAACAAATACTACTAGAATTAAGGTACAAAACATATTATAAGAAGTATCAACATCATGGCAATAACAATTAGTAGTAGCAGCTAGCAGGACATCAATCAAACACAACTTAGTTAGCGACTAATGTTCACCAAATTTAAAATTCCAGTTAACAAAAGTACAACAACATACTTAGGAACTCGGAGCGAGAAAAAGTACATGTTGCTTAGGAGCTAGCCACAAATGATACTAATCAAGGACAAAGTACATGTTCACCAAATTTAAATGTTGAGCTGGGCCCTTTCATAACATTCACGAATTTATTAAACTAAGCATTCAACATGGGATCTCATATCCACAATAACATTTCAGATCCTACACATACCAAGGTTCGTCCATATCCCCGAGAATTAGGGGTCTACTCACACATGAAGACAACAAACATCATAGTAGTGGTAATGTAATACATGGATGCGTGATTCAAATGATACACCAAATGATCCACTAGGGTTTCTTGATGTTGCAAATGATAAGGATGTGGATGATGACAGTGGCGATGATGTTGCCCCCTTCTCGCGGTGGGAAGGATCCCCTCCTTCTCCTTGCAAATCTCTCCTCCAAATGAACTCCGGAGGCTAGGGTTCTGCCTTCTAGATGAGTTTGTAGTGTCCCTGGGCGTCTGATCCACGATCCGATTTGACGGGGTGGAATAGTTGATCCGGCAGTGGCGGCGGCGGGCCATATATGACCGCTCATATGGGCACTCGCGGTCGTATGGAACGTTGTCTTTCGCTCTAGAAGCGCGACGATGCATGTTCCTTTGGCCTCATTCCTTGATTCTTTTATGGAAAGTGATTATCATTTTAAATACGTGATTCCACTACCATTTTAGAGGATTTTATCCATTAAATGATAATTGACCAAAAGACTTCACCTGAGGGATTATTAACAAAAAGAAATGCACGAACATGGTAAAATTCCATAGATCCTACCATGTATGCACAAAATACATAGTAAAACTATCACATACATTGAGCTCATCAGGGGGCGCTGTGGTGTTTGAGGATATGCCACGGCTACTGAAAATTTTAGTAATCGTGGGTGGAGATAGTGGTGGATGAGGGATGGCGACGGTTCAAATGCATCGGCTACTAGGATTTTACTATAAGGTCGGTGGTGGAGGAGTGAGAGCGATTGTTGAAATAGCGCAACTACTAAAATTTGGGTAAAGAAATTGAATCGGGGCGGGAGCAATCAACATCACAAATGGTCCAAACGTAATAATTGTGTATGATAATAAGGAAAAGCCGCGGAACCACCAATTTTTGCATCGGTCAAGGCGGGTAGCTTTTTTGAGATTTCTAGCTAGCTGGTCATTGCACACGGTTCGTCCTAAGTTTCACACGTAGACGTGGAATTCATCCTAAATATCCTGTACACATTACCCCTTTACCCTTGCTGGCGCTTGCGAAGTTGTGATGATTTTACAGGGCACAAGCATCGCACATGGTTAATCCGGTGCACCCGTGTCCGTTGCGCGTACGTTCACAGACAGTTGTTTTATCCGAGTCGTCTCCTATTTTGTATAGCACCATTTGGCAACAATAAAAATGCCAAAAAAACTTTAGGGAGGATTAGAACACAACCGCACCAGCATGTGGCCCAAATATATATGTATGAAAAGGGTGATGTGTGATGTTCAAATTTCCAATGCACAACTTTGATGTGGAACACGATGCATATATATGCATGCATAAAAGCATTCAGTGTGACAAAAAAGGGTTCAAGGTTCATGACATGAGGTCCTGAGGGCTAGACCGCGCGGGCCCATGGGTGGGTGCGTTGTCGAAGATCGGGTGAGAGGGGCCAGAAGACGACCACCACCACCTAGAAGTGGCCAAATATATGTAGAAATAAAAGGATGGTGTGATGTTTAAATGCACAATGCACAACTTTGATGTGGCACTTGCCTCGCAAACCGTAAAGCCCACTTGAATATCTATAATGACATGTTATAAGGCCGTAGGGTGCCTGCCCCACCTCCACTTTGTGTCGACGGGACGCATGCACTCTTTGGTCGGACATGCATGTCACCATGGGCTACCATAACACGGATCAAGTGAATCTATCTTGGTCAAACAATCACTCCTGTTGTCGGTCAAAAAGGGATCTAATAGACCGCGCGCGCCCAAAGATTGGACCATCATCAAAACCGAACGAGAGGGGCCAGAAACCAGCACCACCTGCATGCGGGCCAAATTGATGTGTTTTAAACACCTAATAATGTACAATTCTGATGTGGCGTCTACCTTACGAACTACACAATCCCCACGAAAGCTTACTAATTAAGCGTGACGTACGTGGGGTGCCGGTCAATCCAACCAATTTGAGTGCGTGGGAGGGAATCATGAGAATGCATGAGCTTGAAGTTTGCTCGGACATGTCACCATGACCCACCGTAAAACGAACTAGGAGGAATCCATTCATAGCCAAATCCCCTCTTGTTGTCGGTCAAAGGGATGATATATATAGACCCCAGGGGCCCGCAAATAGGCGTGTCATTGAACACCACACAAGGGAGATGGCGTCGATCAGAAGACCTATACCCTGCATGCGGCCCAAAATATATGTATGGGTGACATGAGGTGTTCATATCCCCAATGCAAAACTTTGAAGGGGCACCGGTTGCATTACAAACCGAACATCGTACCCCCAGGAAACCAGATGGTTTAAGACATACAATGTCGATTCCCCAACTTCAAGCCGGCGGGAGGGAATCCAACGCATGTGCTCAAACTTAATTTGGTCTGACATGCCACCATACCTATCATAACACAGACCAAGAGGAAGCCGTCATGGTTAAACCCTTCTCATACGTTGTGGCTCAAAGGGATAGATCGCTCGGGCCCACATATCTCGATCATTCTCCAAATTTTTAGAACAAGGATCTCAAGCTTTATTTAATAGACATGACAGGTCATTACTTACACATTTAGATGCTAAATGTATGTAATGACTATATCATATGGCTTAAATGAAGCTTGAGGTATAGCAACATGTTGGGGAACGTAGTAATTTCAAAAAAATTCCTACGCACACGCAAGATCATGGTGATGCATAACAACGAGAGGGGAGAGTGTTGTCCACGAACCCTCGTAGACCGAAAGCGGAAGCTTTAGCACAACGCGGTTGATGTAGTCGTACGTCTTCATGATCCGACTGATCAAGTACCGAACGCACGGCACCTCCGAGTTCAGCACACGTTCAGCCCGATGACGTCCCTCGAACTCCGATCCAGCCGAGTGTTGAGGGAGAGTTTCGTCAGCATGACGGCGTGGTGACGATGATGATGTTCTACCGACGTAGGGCTTCGCCTAAGCTAGCACCACTACGATATTATCGAGGTGGATTATGGTGGAGGGGGGCACCGCACATAGCTAAGAGATCAGTGATCAATTGTTGTGTCTATGGGGTGCCCCTGCCCCCATATATAAAGGAGCAAGGGGAGGGGGTGCGGCCGGCCTAGAGAGGGGCGTGCCAGGAGGAGTCCTACTTGTTGGGGAACATTGCAGAAAACAATTTTTTTTCCTACGGTTTCACCAAGATCCATCTATGAGTTCATCTAGCAACGAGTGGTTGGATGCATCTACGTACCTTGTAGATCGCGAGCGGAAGCGTTCAAAGAACGGGGATGAGGGAGTCGTACTCGACGTGATCCAAATCACCGGAGATCCTAGCGCCGAACGGACGACACCTCCGCGTTCAACACACGTACGGTCAGCGTAACGTCTCCTCCTTCTTGATCCAGCAAGGGGGAAGGAGAGGTTGAGGAAGATGCCTCCAGCAGCAGCACGACGGCGTGGTGGTGATGGAGCTGCAGTACTTCGGCAAGGCTTCGCCAAGCTCTATGGAGAAGGAGGAGGTGTTGGAGAGGGAGAGGGAGGCACCAAAGGCATAGGTGAGAGGCCCTCCCTCCCCCCACTATATATAGGGGGCCTAGGGGGGCGCCGGCCCTAGGAGATGCAATCTCCTAGGGGGGGCGGTGGCCAAGGGGTGGGGGGCTTGCCCCCCAAGCAAGGGGGCGCCCCCCTTTAGGGTTTCCCCACCCTAGGCGCATGGGCCCTAGGGGAAGTGGCGCCCCAGCCCACTTTGGGCTGGATCCCTTCCCACTTCAGCCCATGGGGCCCTCTGGGATAGGTGGCCCCACCCGGTGGACCCCCGGGACCCTTCCGGTGGTCCCGGTACAATACCGGTGACCCCGAAACTTGTCCCGATGGCCGAAATAGCACTTCCTATATATAATTCTTTACCTCCGGACCATTCTGGAACTCCTCGTGACGTCCGGGATCTCATCGGGGACTCCGAACAACATTCGGGTTACTGCATATACATATCCCTACAACCCTAGCGTCACCGAACCTTAAGTGTGTAGACCCTACGGGTTCGGGAGACATGTAGACATGACCGAGATTGCTCTCCGGTCAATAACCAACAGCGGGATCTGGATACCCATGTTGGATCCCACATGCTCCTCGATGATCTCATCGGATGAACCACGATGTCGAGGAATCAAGCAACCCCGTATCCAATTCCCTTTGTCAATCGGTATGTTACTTGCCCGAGATTCGATCGTCGGTATCCCAATACCTCGTTCAATCTCGTTACCGGCAAGTCACTTTACTCGTACCGTAATGCATGATCCCGTGACCAGACACTTGGACAGTTTGAGCTCATAATGATGATGCATTACCGAGTGGGCCCACTGATACCTCTCCATGATACGGAGTGACAAATCCCAGTCTTGATCCGTGTCAACCCAACAGACACTTTTGGAGATACCCGTAGTATGCCTTTATAGTCACCCAGTTATGTTGTGATGTTTGGCATACCCAAAGCACTCCTACAGTATCCGGGAGTTACACGATCTCATGGTCTAAGGAAAAGATACTTGACATTGGAAAACTCTAGCAAACGAACTATACGATCTTGTGCTATGTTTAGGATTGGGTCTTGTCCATCACATCATTCTCCTAATGATGTGATCTCGTTATCAATGACATCCAATGTCCATAGTCAGGAAACCATGACTATCTGTTGATCAACGAGCTAGTCAACTAGAGGCTTACTAGGGACATGTTGGTGTCTATTATTCACACATGTATTACGATTTCCGGATAACACAATTATAGCATGAATAAAAGACAATTATCATGAACAAGGAAATATAATAATAATCCTTTTATTATTGCCTCTAGGGCATATTTCCAACACTACTCCCACCGGGAGTAGGACTCCCCCCTTTCCTAGTTGGATTAGGACTTGGGAGGGGGAAAGAGGTGGAGGAGAAGAAAGAAGGGGGGCGCCACCCCCCTCTCCTTGTACTATTCAGACTAGGGGGGAGGGGGCGCGGCCCTTGCCCTGGCCGCCTCCTCTCTCTTCCACCAAGGCCCACTAAGGCCCATTAAGTCCCCAGGGGGTTCCGGTAACCTCCCGGTACTCCGGTAAAATCCCTATTTCATCTGCAACACTTCCGATATCCAAACACATGCTTCCAATATATCAATCTTCATGTCTCGACCATTTCGAGACTCCTCGTCATGTCCATGATCACATCCGGGACTCCGAACAACCTTCGGTACATCAAAACATATAAACTCATAATATAACTGTCATCGAAACGTTAAGCGTGCGGACCCTACGGGTTCGAGAACTATGTAGACATGACCAAGACACGTCTCCGGTCAATAACCAATAGCGGAACCTGGATGCTCATATTGGCTCCCACATATTCTACGAAGATCTTTATTGGTCATACTGCATAACAACATACGTTGTTCCCTTTGTCATCGGTATGTTACTTGTCCGAGATTCGATCGTCGGTATCTCAATACTGTTGGAAATATGCCCTAGAGGCAATAATAAAATCATTATTATTATATTTCCTTGTTCATGATAATTGTCTTTTATTCATGCTATAATTGTGTTATCCGGAAATCGTAATACATGTGTGAATAATAGACACCAACATGTCCCTAGTAAGCCTCTAGTTGACTAGCTCGTTGATCAACATATAGTCATGGTTTCCTGACTATGGACATTGGATGTCGGTGATAACGAGATCACATCATTAGGAGAATGATGTGATGGACAAGACCCAATCCTAAACATAGCACAAGATCGTGTAGTTCGTTTGCTAGAGTTTTTCCAATGTCAAGTATCCTTTCCTTAGACCATGAGATCGTGTAACTCCCGGATACCGTAGGAGTGCTTTGGGTGTACCAAACGTCACAACGTAATTGGGTGACCATAAAGGTATACTATGGGTATCTACGAAAGTGTCTGTTGGGTTGACACGGATCAAGACTGGGATTTGTCACTCCGTATGACGGAGAGGTATCACTGGGCCCACTCGGTAATGCATCATCATTATGAGCTCAAAGTGACCAAGTGTCTGGTCACGGGATCATGCATTACGGTACGAGTAAAGTGACTTGCCGGTAACGAGATTGAACGAGGTATTGGGATACCGACGATCGAATCTCGGGCAAGTAACATACTGATTGACAAAGGGAATTGGATACGGGGTTGCTTGAATCCTCGACATCGTGGTTCATCCGATGAGATCATCGAGGAGCATGTGGGAGCCAACATGGGTATCCAGATCCCGCTGTTGGTTATTAACCGGAGAGCAATCTCGGTCATGTCTACATGTCTCCCGAACCCGTAGGGTCTACACACTTAAGGTTCGGTGACGCTAGGGTTGTAAAGATATGTATGTGCAGTAATCCGAAAGTTGTTCGGAGTCCCGGATGAGATCCCGGACATCACGAGGAGTTCCGGAATGGTCCAGAGGTAAAGAATTATATATAGGAAGTGGTTTCGGCCATCGGGAAGGTTTCGGGGGTCACCGGTATTGTACCGGGACCACCGGAAGGGTCCCGGGGGTCCACCGGGTGGGGCCACCCATCCCGGAGGGCCCCATGGGCCAAAGTGGGGAGGGGAACCAGCCCATTGTGGGCTGGTGCGCCCCCCTTGGCCCACCCCATGCGCCTAGGGTTGGGAA